>VZTM01016195.1:62829-96833 GCA_013400555.1 Jacana jacana | reverse complement strand
CGCCTCTTTCATACCCTTAAGCTCTGAAATGCATATTGCTTTGCTTTCCAGCTACCAAGCACGTAATTGCCTGAGGACAAAAACAAAGAGAAAACAAATGCACAAAATGCTGCATCCGTGTAGATTACATCAATCTAAATATATTTGAGTTTGCACAGAGGATACTTGAAAATTTATTTCTTTAGGAGCAGAGTTAGAACTCAAATGAAAAATAAATGACAGTCTCTGGAGTGCTCAGAGCATTGCACTTTTTAATGAAATTGCAAAAATGACTGAGAGAAGGTGGGTTTGGTTCTTTTTATTAATCAGTCCTTTGGAGATTCATTCCAGTAGAAAGTCTTTAGGCTGCCTCTGTCCAAAGTGGTCTACTTGAAGTAAGCAACAAACATGCCAGAAAGGAACTGCATCATCTGCCTTGGATGGTTCTCTACCTCATTTGCATCAACAGCTGCTCTGAATTCTGCTTTCTGAGAGGAGGTAGTTACATTTTGGTGAACAAATAAGAAACTTCTCTGGATTTCATTTCTACTACCATGAAAATCACTGATCAACTGTTTTTTTCCATATGTGCTGGTGAAAAGCTGCTATAGTACACTCGCTGTTTGAGGGTTGTCATACTTACTTGTTTGTTCTAGGACTTTGAGGACAAATTTGGCTTATCCATCTCTGTGTGTATTGGCCTATCATTATTGCATTGAATAATGGTTAATGACATTTCCAAACACTACCAGCTGTATTGTGTCTCAAAATGTATTTATGCGATACAGGCAGCCAGGGGGATGTCATTAGAGTTGTCACTCCAAACCCCTGAGTGCTCTTGGGAATTTACCCTGTTTTACCCTGGGAAAAGGGCCAAATCTGGGTACCTTGCAAACTTGTGAGTAAACTCACTCTTTGATTTGTCTCTCCACATTGGGTTGAAAATGGGCTTAATGCCCTTTTGTGTACTAAAAATACCATGTGTTCAGAATGGCTCTTTGTGTATTAAACAGCTCAAAAGCTGTTTTGAGCTGTAACAGCCACGGTAAAGTGAGGAATGGGAGAGGTCATTTACAAAATGGGCAGAGCAGATGGAAGATACTGTTACAGAGCTGTGAAGTTCCACAAACCCTGACCTAAACATTCTTGCTCTGAATCTCACTGTATGGGCTCTTGAAGTGTAAATTCAAAGAACTGAGCACTGCACTGTGCTTTTCTCCAGGTTTCACTAGGTATTTCATATGGTTGTCATTGCGTTGTCCATTTTAATTTCTTTGATTGTGTACATGAGCTTCCAGGCACCTTAAGATGTAGTTATTTTTGCTCCAAATCTTGATTGAAAAATGGTAAGAAGAGAAACAGAAACAGTTAAATAGCAGTCAGTTCAAAAAAATAACTGGGTATTTCTCTTTTGACAACACCTTAGCATCAGTGAACTGTGTCACTTCAGACAGTGTGCTGTATGCCCTTTCTAAAAAGTGTTAAAACGAGAGACAGGTCCTCCTCAGAGCTGATGGCCCAGTCTAAACTGCATGTATTTTCTCCGGAAAAGTGTCCATCAGATATTACAGGTGATATTTATTGGCACCAGGCTTATTAAAACCTTCATCTCTTTATCATACCAACTCTTATACTATGTTTAACTCCAGAATATGAAAATAAAGCCCCGGCTCTTGCCATTTCCAAAGTCATTGGTGCCATAGAATAGAGTTATATATTAATGTATGGTGGATTATCCATTCTCTAAGGGCAGTGAACCAGAAGTGCAGTCATTCATACTCAACGCTCTCTCATCTTCTCTCAACTTTTTCAGTGATTGTGCCTTTCTTCAGAAGGTAATTGGACAAATGAAGTCTGTGCTTTCAGCGGGAAATAATCCCCACCACAGAAAGTGACATGTAAGACTAATGAAGGGCTACAACCACTCAGAGAACTAGAGTGAGCCAGGAGGAGGCAATACTCGCCAATTAAGTACTAGGCAAGATACATGAGTTGAAAGAAGCCTCACCTGGTAACAAATAACACCTCCAGGTAAGCACAACCTTTTTAAACACCCTGATAAATTAGTTTTTATTTAGCAGTTGTTCAAATACTTAGTCTTCTTAAAAATCAAAGATAATGTCTGCTAATGTAAAAACAATAGTATCTATAATGTCATATTTTGTTCCTCTTTCTTCATGTTCTTCACTTTTATGAAGGAGGGTGGGTTACCAAAGAGCAGTACACTTCTCTCTTTTGTCTCAAGCAGACTGAAAAAGTAGCTGCTTTCTGCAAGAACATCTTCTGGTTCTGAGTCTGCAGTTGCTGGCTCAAATCTAAAGGAAAAATAAAATGGCAGCCCATTCTACAAAGATTTCACTGATTAACTGTGAGTTCTGGAGTCAGGCTTTTTGTAATGACCTGTTAAAGGCAGAGATAAGAAGCAATATGTTATAAGCAGATTACATGAAAAAAGAAAAAGCCTCTATCTTTATCTCTTAGTTTCTGAAGCTGAATGTTTCCTGAGCACCATGGTCCCATACATAGGGCTCTAATTAACTTCCCTCTTTTGCAAAGTGTTTTCAAGGTAATACACAACTACAAAAGGTATTTTGTGAAATCAAATGCAACTCTGTATATTAAAGGGCAAATGCAGATATGGCCAAAGCATTAGGTCAGAAAATAGATCAATAATAGAATGTGGAAAAACAGCCCTGAGTTATTCATGGTAGTTTGCTGTCCAACAAGACAAATGCCAGGGGGAGGAGGGGACACAACCTTTTCTTTGGACAGAAGGAAGGCAGAGCAAATGGTGCAAAACATATTTCTGGTTAACATTTACTGCTGTAGCAAAAAAAACCCACAACAACAATAAGGATGTTTATCACATATCTTCCATATTAGCTAAATGCACAGACACCTCATCCCTGCTTGTCCTGGTCTTTGAGGACTTGTGTATAATAGTTTTATCCTGGATTCTGAGGCAAAATCCAGGGACAGAAGATAGCATCCATCCTACAACCAAATCTGTGTCTGCATTAGGAGCCCTGGAGGGCTAGGTGAGACTGCTGTGGTGCTTAAAACGTGAGAATAAGGGGTACACATATTCTTGTTGGGTTTTTTGGTTGATTGGTTTGTTGTTTTTTAAACAGCTGCTTCAAGCCCCTGCTTTGGTTCATCAGAAACAGAATTGTCAGCTCCAAGGGGAATTCTCTAAAAAAACTGATGATAAAGCAGGAGACTTGAAAGGCTTACCAGAGCTCTAGCTTACCCATAAGGTGAGGTGAGATAAAATGACATAAAGAGGTGAACTTGCTGCTCTGTATACATCTGTTCCATTTGGAGCCAACAGCTCATCTGGAAATGTGTACATCATACTATTACTGACTTTTCTGTCTCTTGTAGGAGGGAAATAATCATCAAAAAATAGTTCTGATGATTATCATCTCCAAAAGCCCCTATACATCTGCTTTTGTGCCATGAAGATTTTACTTGAATTTCAAGCGCTGCGGTCCCCATGGAGCATCCAGACACTCTGCAGATTATTCCACCAGAATCACAAGACTTTTGCACCTTTGAATGTCTCAGATTATGAAGCTATCAGTCGTTGTGAACGGGAAGTACCTGAGTACTTTAATTTTGCAAGTGATGTGCTGGACAAGTGGTCTCAAATAGAAAAGGTAGCATTTCTGACCATGTAGATTTAATATTTAATGTGCCCTTATCGCCAAAGTCAAGTCTAAAACCATCACTAGCTTCAGTGGCACCAGGATTCCCCTCCCTTCACCAGTAATTCTATTTTAATATAAGCTCACATTGCAGAGAAAGGAGAGGCAATTTGCTTTGGCATCAGAGGTGCTTTGTCTCTGACTGATTCAGCAGTGTGTACCCTGCTGGGTTTGTAAAAGCCTCCAGGTAGTTTATGAGCATTGCAAACCAGGTAGATACACAATTTATACGGACCTTGGAAAAGGGCTCTTAAACAAAACTTGTTTAATATCCCTGCCCTAGAATATGTACCACTATCAGATTCTACTACCTAGAGCATCCCAAAAACTCTGGAACTACAGGAGTCTGACAAGTAACCAGCATATTGTTTACCCTTGTGTTGCATATAGGAACAAAAGGGACCATCAAACCCAGCTCTTTGGTGGATAAATGGGAAAGGAGATGAAACAAAATGGAGCTTTGAGGAGCTGGGCTTCCTGTCCAAAAAAGCAGCCAACGTGCTCTCTGGCCCGTGTGGCTTGCAAAGAGGAGACCGAGTTTTAGTGATTCTGCCCCGAATCCCAGAGTGGTGGCTGCTAAAGGTGGCTTGTATGCGAGCAGGTGAATTACATCATTCCTAACTGTCTGTAGAGTGTTTGTTACCTTCTCTGCCAAAAGTTGGTTGAGAATTCATTTAACACTTACCTTTCTTATTTGACTTTGAGGCTTGAACATTTCACAGTCAAGGGGCTGACAGGGGTAGTCTCTTATGACTAATGGAATTACCTTCTTCATTTTTCTTTCACTTTCTGTGGCTTGTGTTATGTTAAATCAATGTGATTGTGTTAAATCCATTTAACTTCATCAGACTTAAGTTAAAGATGCTAGTGTTTACGTATACTTTTATACTTATACTCATGTCTCAAGCAAAGGATCTCATCTCTTTTGTACTTTGGATCTGCACATCTGTGTTCAAGTTCAGGTGTGAAACTTGTTCTACCTTCTTCTCACTTCTGGATTGAATGGTGCTGGTGTTCAACAAGTCAGGAGAACCTATGAAGTGATCATGACTGAAAGTGAAAAATGCCTAATAGATTTGCCATTTTATTGCACTTTCAGGTGTTATCATCATCCCAGGGACAACACAACTGACAGCCCAAGACATTTGCTATAGATTGCTGGCTTCCAAGGCTAAGTGCATTGTTACAACTGCTGTGCTTGCACCTGCAGTGGACTCAGTTGCATCCAAGTGCCAGTTTCTGAAAACTAAGTTAATTGTATCTGAAAACAGCAGGGTAGGGTGGCTGAACTTCACTGATTTGCTCAAGTAAGTGCCTTCTGCCTTGCCATCATAGTTATCTCTAGTGGAAAATTTCACATATTTAAACGTACTTGTGTCTCATTAATGAGCTAGATACCTTTGAGGGGGTGGAAGAGAAGGCAAGTTTGTCTCTTTTATATGAAGAAAGGGAATATTCAGTAATAGCCAAATTGCTAATTAAAAAATGAGTACAGTCTTATGATGTCTAAGTTGGTTATATATGACTATGAAATAACATGAAAAAATGGACAGAAAAGCCTCTTTTATTGACATCTGTGGCCTATTTACCTTCTAAAGCTCAAAGAAAAATATTCTATACAAATTATTCCAATCCATATTCCTAAAACTTCATGATAATAAGGCTAGCATGCCTCTATAAAAGGGCACTGGAAAATGAACCTGATGCGTTTAGGAGACCTCACTGCAGCTACTATAATGGCACCCAACAGACAGCTCTTCCCCACAGTGCCTGGGACTGTAGGAGGGTGGAGAGGTGGAGTGGGAAGGGAAGTAAATACCCTACTGCAATCTACTCAGGGCCCTAGGGATGATTTTTACTGGCTGGCATTTTGTTAAAAGCATCTGTGTCGCTAACGCCATTCTTTCAAGGAGGGATCTAAAGCTCTTCAGTAACTTTATGAGCTTTATAAGATGTTCCATGTGTTCTCACAACCACAGGTGTCTTAACTAGCTTTACCTGTGCAGCTCATTGCAGTCTCACTGTATTTCCACCTGCTCCTTTCGAACAATTGCCCACTTCAGTGTTGCTAAACTGGAAGATGGAAGAAGCAGTAACCCTGCATTCTCAAACCTCTTAGAGCTACTAAAACGTCAGGTCGATTTGAGGAATCCTCTTTCATGCTGGGCTAATATGCCATGGTTCAGCTCCATGGCAGAGGGTAACATTGATTTGATAAAACCTAAGTACTGTCTGGAACTGTGTCAGTCCTGCAGAGGCCGTCGCTGGCTGGCTGTACCAGGCAGGTAGGCTGTCTGCTTTCCCTGAATGGCTGCCTTGCAAAGTGTTGACTGTCTGGCTCCAGGGTTGCCCAGCTGTCATACTCATGGTCTTCCCAGAGTGCTGGACTGGTGTCCTGCCTGGTTCACAGATCACTGGCAGCCTGCCTACCTAGTGGGCTAGTTGCCCAGACTTCTCAGCTCCCCGTGCCTCGGCTGCCTTACTGACCACCAAACTGGCCAGGAGGCCATGAGGCTCCCAGGCAGCTTGTCTGCCTGCCAGCCAGCACAGAGAGACAGCTGGCCTGGGGAGATAGGCTTCCCACGCCTAACGCTGCAGCCATGGGCAATGTTTACGTACCAAGCAAAACCTTCTTCAACATCAGTCCTGGCAGAGAAAAAGAAACAGCTTTACTTTCTCATCCTAGTAAGAGATGAGAAATATTTCCCTGTCATATGCCAGACAACCAAGAGTTTGAGCCTCCCCATACATGGCAAGAATATTTAGCTAGTGGGATCACCTACCATAAGAAATGGTGGGTCCTCCCTCAGCTAGTCACATTAGGGCTGGAAGATAGGCTTTCTGGAGGACACTTTGGTGAAACACAAGACCTTTTGGTGGTTGTTAAGGGAGGCAAATAAAAGAGAGGCAGTTGGCATTTTCACTCTGGAGAAGGTGGACATGGGGAATTGTTAAAGAGCAAGATTAGCAACACTTCAATACAGAACTAGCATTGCAAGAGTGGGGTGGTCTCAGTTTCTTATCTGTCACAGCTCACTAAACAGCCCCGCCTATACTGAGCACAAAGGATCAGAGCTAAGTGTGCTGAGTAACACCAGCCGCTGTTTCATTAACCTTTGGTTTTTTTAAGGGCTGCCCCTGCTGTCCATAACTGCGTCAAGACAAAAAGCCAGGATCCAATGACAATCTATTTTACCAGTGGCACTACAGGTTCTCCCAAAATGGTGGAACATTCCTATGGAAGCTTTGGGCTGGGTTTTTTCTTCTGTGGAAGGTGAAGTATATGACTAATTATGCCTTTACAGCTATGAAGTGTGAAGCAAACAGAAGAGTTTTTGTATGTGATAAAATTATGATAGATGAGGAGGCTCCCACAAAACTGTACGTGTCATTTCTTCTGGTCTCCTCAGCGGTATTGTTCTCCAGGAAGCAAGGATCTTGTTCAATATGGTATATGGCTCCATGTTAGAAACTATTTGCCTGTTAACCCAGGCTAAATAATCAGCTGGGATGCAGTTTGAATTTCTTTACCGTTGCCATCAGTATAAAGGCTAGGCAAAAGGCATTTATTTGAGCTCTTAAGATTTGGATCAAATTTACCATGCCTTTCTAAGCCAAAAATACCCAACCCCAAACCCTCGCATTCTTAATTTCCACCTGCAGACTCCCTTACATTGGCCACCTTTCTCTTCAACAGATACTGGATGAATTTGACTCCCTCAGACATCATGTGGAACATGTCAGACACTGCTTGGGTAAAGGCAGCTATTGGGAGTGTTTTTGGTCCCTGGTTCCAGGGCACGTGTGTTTTCATACATGCCATGCCACAGTTTGATCCAAGAGCAATTTTAAATGTAAGAACACTGTGCTCACAATGAACAGTTACTCATATTTCATGTTGTTTTCCAGGCAGGCCACAAATCTAAGCCTTTTAGGTTTATGGGATTAGCTGTTTTAAGATGACATAACCACAAGGTGATTGTTCTTTGAGTAGGAATATAATACAGGAAGGATTTTGCAGCATGACTCTTTTGGGCACAGGGTATTACCAGCTGCTTCCAATCAGTAGGAGTTAGGAGTTACTGGTATTACTTAAACTTCTCCCCTACTGTATTTCACTATTGATATGATAAATGATCTGAATTACATGTAAATTCATATTTTAATTACATTGCTGTAACCCCTAAGAAAGGCAAGTCAGTACCAGAAAACACTGAAGCTGTGAGATCAGCCTGTTCTTAAATTATTTTCAAGCTTCTGAAGCCAATCTTGAGTTTTAATCTATCACAAAGGGAAGAGTGCTGTTCCCAAAAGGCTCAAAGCACGGACATGGGAAAGTGTACATTCCTAACGTGGGGGTGATTTGGAGATTGTAATCTTGTTTCATTTCCTTTCTACAATGGTAGTTGATAGTTTGGGTTTCTTTTCGTATAAATTCCTTGGCCTTGCAAAAACCCACTTGCAATGTGCGTGGGGTTTCACATCTCTGCACAAAATGAAGTTTGATAGTAGAGGCTGCTTTACTCACGGTGTGGCTGGAGTGAAGACTGGTGAAGGAGAGGTCTTCCCCTTGCTTTTATTTATCACTACCTGAAACGCTCTTCGAGCAGATTTTCACTGCAGGCAGAAGTGAGGTTAAAAAAAAAAAATAAGGAAGGCTTTGCTCTGCCTGACCTTGCTGTAGGGTGAGATGTGGGCTTTACTGAAGTCCCCTGCAAAAGTTATATTGCACCTCCCGGGCCAGGGTTTCATACCAGGGGACAGACAAATGAGGTTTACCACAGTCAATGTATCACCTCTTCAGCTGCTGTTTGGGGCACTGTTAACATCTTTCCTGAGCACTGAGGGTGCCCTAGTATGTGGCCTAATGCATAATTTGTGCCCTACTATGGAATGAAAGGAATAGTCAGCAGCAACTTTTTTCCCAAAACAATATTGTTTAAACCTAATTTTCTTTTGTTTATTACTTTGTCAGACCTTGTGCAGATACCCAGTGACCACTCTGTGCAGCGCCCCAACTGCCTACCGCATGCTGGTGCAGCATGACCTCACCAGGTACCTCATCTGTTCAGGCTATTTTCTGGCTCTTTAACAGTGATTTCTGCAGGCCATCATAGCCACTTAAACACTGAGTTGGTGGAAATTCTGTGCTGGAGGCAGCAGCTGGGAGGAGGCAGAGCTTTTCCTTAGCCCTGCAGAGAGAGGTGACAAAATCCACCCCTTAGGCATCTCCAACCCAGAGCAAATCTTGCCCTGCAGAGAGAGGTGACAAAATCCACCCCTTGGGCATCTCCAACCCAGAGCAAATCTTGCCCTGAGGCATTACAGACAGTAAATACAGAAGCCAGAATTCAGGCCCCAAAGGCACACGTGTGCCTGCACTGCCATCAGTCCTGTGCATCTCTGCAACTCACAACTTCAACAGCCCCTTTCCAGTCCCACTCCAACTGGAGCTATGGGCTTGCCTCAACCCTAACTCTAAGAGAGTCCAATACGTCCTGAAGTCATAGGGATGTCCAGAAGTGGAGAATGTGTCCCTTTCTGCCCTGTGATACTCAGCAATGTCCTCTGTTTATGAAGGTATGCATTCAAGGCACTGAAGCACTGTTTGACCGGAGGGGAACCACTCAACCCAGAAGTGATGGCACAGTGGAAAAGCCAGACAGGACTGACAATCTATGAAGGCTATGGCCAAACTGAAATTGTACGGTTAGCTTTTCTGTGAAGGGTTACAACTCAGCTGTGACTTTGGGGACTTTGATACCTCATTCCTCTTCGTAAATATGGAACTTGGCCATATATACTTGACCAAAAGGAAAGATGGCGATAGAATACGTGGCAATTGCCTACCAGAGGGTTTATTGGTTTGCTTAAAATTACAGCTTGGTTAGGATACTGCTTCTAAGGCTATTTAGGTTGTAAAACATCTTTAATTCTTTGTCTAAGGCTGTCTGAAGTTTACAAATGTTTTGGTTCACACAGATGGAAGATGTAGATCTGCTTGCTCAACAGTGGGCATAGTACAAGACCAGGAATGTCCTGCGGAATTAGAGTGAAAAATACCTGGGCTGTTTTTTTTGTCTTTTGCAACAGGGAATGATTTGTGCAAATATGAAAGGAATGAAAATAAAGCCAGGTTCCTTGGGAAAGGCAACTCCCCCCTACAATGTTCAGGTATGGTGGGCCCCATTTCTGTTTGCTGTTGATTGCATAGGGAGTAAAATACAAGAGAGAACAACGAACTGTACAAGTTTTAGTACTATACAGTGGTATTCAGGGCAGGCTTTCAGTTGACTGTTGGCTGATGGTCAGTTTTAGAACACAGCTCTCTTAAAATGGGAAGTTATCATCACCCATTTGCCTTTCCTGTTGCAGATTATAGATGAAAATGGCAGTATTCTGCCTCCTGGGAAAGAAGGAGATATTGCTATCAAAACAGATGCCAAGCGGCCATTTACGTTTTTCACTCGATACCTGGTAAGCCAAAAGTGCATTCCAGGCCTGCAGCATGGGATGTGTTTGTACCAATAGGAGCAGGTGCAGCACCAAACAGCTGTGGCTCTTCTTGACATGACACTGTTCTGACTTAGGAAACTTCCATTCTCTCCCCCATTCTGCAGACCTACGGTGGGATCTTCTGTTCTGTACCTGCCCTTGTGAACAGTTTTCCCCTTTGGAAAAAGCAAGCACAAGCTCTTACATTCTTGAAACAGAAAGCAAGCAGTGAAAGATACTTGTCTCTGAGCTTAGGGCTTGTCAGTATTTAGATCGTTTAACTATTGTTTGTTCAACAGGATGATCCAGTGAAAACTGCTTCCACGATCCGTGGTAACTTCTACATCACTGGCGACAGAGGGAGCATGGATGAGGATGGATATATACAGTTTATGGGGAGATCCGATGATGTCATCATCTCTTCTGGGTTTGTAAATTTCAGTTAAAATGCCAATAAATGTCTAAAAAATAATCATATACCTTTCACCTATTAAGCATTTCATTTCTCCTAGTTATCGTATTGGGCCGTTTGAAATAGAGAGTGCCCTGATACAGCACCCGGCTGTCGTGGAGTCAGCTGTTGTCAGCAGCCCAGACCCCATCAGAGGAGAGGTAATTAGTGGTCACTCTTACTCATTAAGTGCCTTGTGTGACAGAGCTTATGCTCAACTTCCACTGAATTCAGAAGACTCTTAATAGAGCTGTAGAAACTTTACCATCACTTTACCGAAAGCAAGTGGAGCGGTAGTTTGTACATCCTATGTTCCTTTTATCTTTTTTCTTAATGAAAATATAATCCTTAATTTCCTAAAGAACATGACACTGAATATAAAGATGACTGTGGTAAGAACTGATGTACACTGACCCACTGCCTGGAGAATTATATTCTTTACTTGAACAACTTCTGTTTACAGAAAACGTCGTAGCATCTGAGAACTTTACAACAGTCCTTTACAGAACTCTTACAGATTTTGAAGCAGTTTGAAGCTTTTATCATGTCTTACTTAGGACCTTTACTAATGTAAGGAAGAAACAGTCTTCCATCCTAATTTTAAATTTGCTTACACAAAAGCAAATTTTGCTCTACAGAGCAGGTGTGAGACAACAAGCCTGAACAGGAGGCAACACTCATTTATTCTCAATCAATTGCCTTGTTTGCGAGGTTGCTGTAGTTTAATTAATGCTGTATTTTTATTTATTTTCCCTTTGTAGGTGGTAAAAGCTTTAGTGGTCTTGTCTCCTTCCTTTAAGTCACAAGATCCAAAAAAACTGGCCTGTGAATTGCAAGATCATGTCAAGAAAGTCACTGCTCCATACAAGTACCCCAGAAAGGCAAGTAAACATGAGTTTGTTAAAAAATAAAAAAAATCCCAAACGCATATTTTAACTGTGGAGAGGCCAGAAATAGAAAGATTAGACCTTGTTCAAACTCACTAACACAAGAAAAAAGCCCATGCAAGAAAAATTACAGATGTTGCTTTCAAGATGATTTGGGGAAGTTACAATAGACACAATGCAATGTAAATCCAAACTAGAGTTATTTCTCCAGTCACCAAATTCTTACTTAAAGATCCAGCCAGAATTATGATTCCTACTTTATTCCTACTTACATTAAGTAGGGAAGACATCTATGCTGTTCTGAAAAAAAGAAAAAGAAAAAAAAAAAGAAAGAAAAAGAAAAGTATCTGCTCATTTTACTTTTTTCCTCTTTTGAATCAGATTGAATTTGTCCAGCAGCTGCCCAAGACAATCACTGGGAAAATCAGACGGAATGAACTGAGGAACAAGGAGTGGAGCCGGAATTAGTTTTGATAAACAATCTAAAAAAGCCTATCCCTATTAATTTCATCCTTAATGGAGCTTTTCTCTTAGAACTGTAAGCACCAATTTTATTTCACTGATTGTATAATAATGCACAACATCTAAA
This sequence comes from Jacana jacana, assembly GCA_013400555.1. NCBI lineage: Eukaryota > Metazoa > Chordata > Aves > Charadriiformes > Jacanidae > Jacana > Jacana jacana. Next base: position 84,725 of record VZTM01016195.1, on the reverse strand, counting down.
AACTCCAGTTGTTTTTAAATGCTTGGATTCTGGCTTAACAAAAATCACACCTACCTAGCAAGGCATGTGCAAACACAGCTTCCAGCCAACTAATGCTTTCCAGAATTACAGTACAAGTAGAAGTAAGTGATTACCGGGTGAAGAAGCAGTGTGGTCATTATTTGAGACCAGACATTTAAACTCACAAGAGTCTTATTAATGAGAAAATCATGATAGTATGTAATAAAGGTCCCAGAAATAGCCACACATCTTGCATGCATCCAAATTAAGCACCCTGCTTGTAGGAATCTTGAAAGCGTCAAGATTTAGGAATTAACATGTTGACAATGAATGGTCAGTAAGTGCAAATTATGAGAAATGAGAAGTAAAATTATGCAGGTATCTTTAAGACTGCAGCCCAGGAAGCATCCAAAGGTCAGGCATAGGCTTGACAAAATGGATGGTAGCCATTCAGCAGTTTCTTCTCAACAGCCGTAGATCCTGTAGACATGAGGGAGAGAAGGACACAACCCACAAACTGTCTGTCTGTCTTTGTCCTTAGTAAGATAAGTAGGCTGTCTTGAACCCGGATCACTGACATCACCCACCAATAAACATTCACCTCTGTGTCTGGCCTCAAATGGTTCTTTCCTATGTATGATCTCAGCATTGATGGTTTCAATCCACACAGAAAAAGCTTTAAAATGTAAAGAAAACACTGATGGAGGTAAGAAATATGAGTTTTAATAAATGAGTGGTAAGGGAGACGGGAGCAGGGAAAATGTTGTCTGAATTTTCCAACTTCTAAAACAATTTTGAGAGAAGATGAAAATATAAATTCAACACTATTGAGAGACTTGAACACATCCTTTTCATTTACCCAAGACAAGTAACAAGTGGCGTTCTCCAAGATGAGTCTTTTCCCATTAGCAACCCACAGGCTTTTATGCTAGAAATGAAATATTAAAGCTAGACAGTTGTACAGGAAGCATACTCAAACCCTTACTGGAAAGCAGGTTGTAGCTGCACTGGTTTTGGTTGTTTTTAAAAAATCACTGGGATATCAAAAGAGTTTCTGTAACCAACGGACAACAGAAAGACTCACTAACATTACTTTCAATCTGAAACAAAATTAATACTCTAAAGCTAAAAGTACCAAAAATTAAACTTAATTCCCCTTATCTGGTATGGTATAACGGAGCACTTCTTCCCTAAGAAGTTTCCAAGCAGTACCTAAATTCAAATTTTGAGACCTAAAAAAAAATAAAACCAAAGAAAAAAAGACTATAAAAAAATCCCAAGGATAATGTCTTTGGAAAGAGCAGCAAAAGGCATTTTGCAGGAAATTACTCAACAGGATTCTGTTCAGCAACTACAGCATTTCCTATAAACCTGTAACTGCTGTATACACAGCTAATGTAAACACACACATAGTTTTTGCTAGAAGCATCTGCAATGCCTGCACTGTATGTCTGTTCTACAACAGTCACATCTATTACTCTGAACTGCCTCACAGGATTCAAGTATTTTGATCGTAACAGTTCTTTACATTCAAGGCTTAGCATGTCCTTGAATAGCAATGTGTAAATGTATGTATAAAACCCTCCATCATACAGGAAATGATCAGTTTTAGCTCAATCTGTTTACACAGAAAAACGTATTTGAGTTCTGCAGTCACAGAAGTTGTCAGATCACTTCCTTAAAAACCCTCTGCAAGCAACTGGCTTTCTCAGATCTCCCACTTCTGCCAATACTTCCCAATAGATGATTCTGCACTGCCTTTTGATTTCTGTTGCCATCAGATGAAACAAAGGAGAGTCAATATAAGTCGGGATGGCAACATTTACATATGGATGCCCACACGCCTGCTTTCTGTGCTAGGCAAAGACAATGCAGAACAAAGCTGTAGAAGATCGACAGCAAGCTGCACCCAGAAAGGCGAGGCGCTGTTGGAGCACTCTTACATCTGCTGTAACGGCACCTCCACCTGCAACGAGCATTAAAATTCTTACATGTGTGGATTTTAAAAACAAGATTTCAAACCAAAACCCACTCTCCTCCTTAAAACGCCCTTTCAGAACTCTAGGGCAACTTTTTTTAATAGGTTTTGATTGTGTTAATCATTCCCTTCTACCACATTTTCTACACTGTTAGCACAGCATTCCCCTTGGGCTCAGCTTCTGTTTCACCTTGATTCTTGTTCTCTTGTTTTACTTCTTTTGAGCTCTTCTCCTCCTCCTCGGTTTCTGGGTTTACTACCTTTGAGTTCTGTTCCTCTGTCAGACTTGATGGGTTTTGTTTCATGTCTTCTTTGTTGCTCTTCACCACCTCCTGTAGATTGTATTTTCTGAACAGAACATAGTCTCTCACCACACTCAAGCAACAGACGCTTTTTATTATTTCCACCACAATTGTATATTGTGGGTTATTAAGATCGACTTTGTTTTCTGGATTGAGGCCGCCCACAATTCCTGTAAAACAAGATGTAGTTTAAAAGATGCTGGAAAAACTTTTTCAGAGCATAAGTACACCCTACCAAGAGGAAAAAAGTTGAGAGAGAAGGTAACGTCCTCCTTAATTGTAACCAATTACTCATTTTTGTAATTTCTTAAAATAGAAGAACAGGGCAGGACTCTTAGAATATACCACCAGTAGAGCTGGAGTAGCTGAAAAACTATCCTACTGCTATTGCCAAGAAACAAAACTCTGGAGTAAGGTGGAGCTACCTTATGAGTCACATATTCAATGGAAATAGTAACACATTATTTCAATGCAACATCCAGAAAGCCTGACAGCAGTCACTTCAAAGCACATGTAACCGACACTACAAATTATATTCAACACTATGTTCTCTTCTGCTCCTTCTCTCTGAAGACATCAGCACCAACAAGGAATATTGGCGTCAAACTTTTTTAAGTCTTAGAGAAGCTTTTGTAGTTCAACATACAGATTTCAAGCAATGTATCCCCATTAAGGCCACTTCTAATAATCTGACCCATGCACGCAGTTGCGGGCTGCTCATATACTTGTTCTTAGTTTTGTGTAAAACCCATACGTACCTGCCAATTCCTTAATTACTTCTTCCCTACTCATGTGACTGTTATTACGAGCTTTGTAAACTATCTGAAAAGTACCCTTATTGGGGGCTTTAAACCAAGGCTCAAAAAATGTTTCAGCGTATTTTTTCATATCCTCCATAAAAGCCTTGCAAGTTCCAGAAATGGGGAGCATGCGCAGAATGACTCTGGTTTTCTTCTTTTTAGTGGTATGCATATCCTTTAATATATGGTGCACCAGGTTCTCAGGTTCTACAAGAGAAACAACCAGGTATGAGACACACATTGAAGGCATTTTCTTCCTTCTTCCCCTGCTCTAATTAATAAAACGGGGAAATGCAGCTTGGCTGCACTGAGGTGAGCTTCAACTCTCTTTCTGTACAGAGTTGTTTTACTATCCCAAAACTAGATAATCAATGATTATTTGGTCAAAGCAGATTCCTCTAATGTATCACTAATGACAAAATTCAGTGGCAACCCTAAAGGGAAGGAGAAACCCTCTATTTTTTTGGTATACATGAGCTTCTTGGGAGTCATGCTCTCTGGCCTGTTACTAACAGTGTTCAGAGTAGTTTATTCCCACAGCATTATGCAGCATTCACTGACGTCCCACCTATGCCCCGGGTTCTGATGAAGACCACATTGTTGGCACCACTCTCCACTGACTGGAACCTCCGCAGCTTCTGCTCCGTCGAGGCGCGGATCTGGCCAACCTCCTTCTTCAGTGCAGCCTCCACATCATCCTCATCCTCCTCCCTCTCGCTTCCGGACAGCCGCTCCTCGGGATCTGAAAACTTCACACAAGGCACATCTCTCACCAGGTGGGTACCAAGGAGCAGTGCCCGCAGCATAAAACCCGGCAGCGTGTCTCCTGGAGGTGACAGGCAAGGGCCTTTTCTCCAGCCAACCCACGGGGCTCTGCTGGCATTTGCTTACAGACACGGGCGTTTTCCTGTGTGTGGCGATTTTTCCACACACAGCCCCCCCCCCCGCCCCTCCGCCGATAGCGCTGCCAGCCTGCAGGAGAGAGGCGGCAGTTATCACGAGGGGCCGCGGTCCCGCCCTGCACCGAGCGACCCACCGGGCCGGCCCCACGCACCTGCTCGGGCCCGTACAGCAAGTCCCCGTACTCGCCGAGGAGGCTGTAGGCCTCCCCCACGCACTTGCGCTCGTTCATGTTGCAGGTGATGAGGATGCCCCGCATGCCGGCCTCCAGCTGCCGACCCCCNCAGCGCCCCCGCGAGGCCCGGCGGCGAGCGGCAGCCGCTTCGTCAGCACCTACGGGGAGCGCTGAAGGAGGCGGCGGGTGGGGGAAACCGACACCTCGTCGAGGGGCGGTGCGCAGGTCCCGGTGCTGCCGTGGTGATCCGAGGAAGCCGGGCCCCGGCACCAGGTGGGACACCCAGCGAGGCCCGCTGCCGGCTTCTAGGCTCCTCTCACAAACGGTGTTGCTGTAGGTGGTGCAGCGGCCTTGGAGGTAAAAAAAGCAAACCAAACAGCAAAACCCACCCTTGAACATTACACTTCACCTCAGAGCTTACACGCACCATGCGGGCAGTTGAGCGTTTCCCCAGGCACAGTACGATGGACTTGGTGCCCTCAGCTGTGGCCAAACTCGGTCACTCGTAGCCCTCAGTGCTTTCTCTTCCCCGAACTTCGGTTCCAGGATTAAAGTCTGGGTTTGTGTCAAAGATTCCAGCACTGAGAGTGAGTTGAGGGGAGGAGAGGACGGCCGCTTGCTGAAGTGGGAGAAGCAGCAGCCTGCAGTCCTGTGGTGTGCCCAGTGGTCCACCTGCCCACAGTGGTGCATCCAACACCCGCCTGAACCCCAGCGAGGGAGAACCAGGCTGCAGCCACTTCCCTCCCTTCCCGTAGAAGTCCTGGAGGTGTGATGGTGTAGAGGGAGCAGCTGAAACAGAAACTCTTTGTGCAGGTAAACCCAGGCCTGAGATACTAGAGAACATAGGAAAAATGTGGTCTGTAGCATATTTTCCAAAGGAAGGTGAATCTGTGCATTCCCATCCGTGAGAGCCTCCTTTCCCTGCAGTAACTCAAGGGGGGAAAGTAAGTTCCTCAACACTTTGTGAAAATGGGTAGAGGAGATAGCTACTGGAGGCCTCATTATCCAATATGAAATTAATATCCTTACAATAATATGATATCCTACAGGACTATCATTTTATTTACATCCAGAGAATCCTTCTAAAAGGATTTAGAAAATCCTTTACTCTTTTCTAAAGTAAGAAAAACTTCTATCATGAATTGATGGAAGTATTTATCAATGACAACTGCAAAAGGAGGTGGGGTTTACGTCTTACCTGAAACTGTATTACTGCAAAACCTTTGCAGCTCATACAATTCTACAGTGATTGTTAAACACCAGTGGGATTATTGGCCACACGTAAATTAAAAGTCACTAACTCTTTGCAGGGCCGGGGTTGTGTGAAAGACTCAAAGTTCTGGTGAATTATAGTGATAGTGTCTGGAGCTGGGCATGTCAGGGCATGTCTGGAACAGAAGGAAGAATTTCTACAGGCAGCTGTGGGTGGTGCAGAGGAAATACAGTTACCCACTCAGAACATAGCTGGATACATCTGTTGTGAAAAGTGCTTGGGAGACTTGGAAATACCCGTCAGTGCTCTGGAAATTAGCTGTATATCCTACCAAAATAATAGGTTATAGGTTAGGTCACTGTGGAAGATATGGTTTTCTTCCTACATTGTAAACCTTCTTGCCCACGTATTCTTGGCACATTCACTGACTCTTATCACAAGCCATTGCTGTTATTTTCTCATAACATTCATTATGTGATCCTCTGGGTAGGGAACCCCTTGAAGTCTGTTCCTCTGGCTTTCCTCTGGGAGGATTGTGTCACATGCATTTCAGAGAGCTGTTTAAAATGTCACTGCTGCAGACAGATTGTCGGTTTCCCTTGACACTAGGCAGAGGGTAGCTTTGTTGTTTGGGGGAATTTTATTTGAATCAGCTTCTTTCCACTGCAGTGAACATTTCAGGGGGCTGGTTAGCATCTCCTTTGAAGGTGCTGTTTACAAACAGACGTGGGCAGAACCCAAGGAAGGAGTTCTGGCAAAAGTACAGGACCTGCATGCCAGAGTCACCCTCACTGGTCAGCACCCAGAGGACTGTTCTGCTCCAAATATGCAAATGGGCATTAGCAATCTCTCTTCTGACCTTAGAGCCATGGTTTGAGGATGGAAATACAGCAGGAGTGAATTAGGGCTCTGGCAGGCAAACTGTTGTGAATCTTGATGCCTCAATTAAGTTACAGTTGTGACTATCTCCCTTGTGATGGCTCTCAGGAGAGGCTGAAGGTAGAGGCATGTGCCAGTGCCATAGATGTGCCCACGGTGATGCTGGACTGTTGCCTGGGTGGCAGAGGGGATGGCACACATTCCCTCCTGCCTCTCCTGTAGGAGCAGAGCAGAGGAGGCAGCAGTGCTGCAGCACCACATAACTGTGTGCTCCAAACATGAGGCAGAGGCTTTACAAAACCTCAGAAGTCACCAGGTGTTAACAAAGCTGCTCCAGGCACCAGCGGCAGCATCCCAGGAATCGGTGCTCACTGTTGTCATGGCTGAACCGCTGCGGTTACCTCAGGAGCCCCAAGCTACCTGTTGAGCGGTGTAGTTGCAGAGCCAGTCACACGGCTGTTGCCCCTGTTGCTTCAGAACTGCTGCTCTAGCCCCAGCCCCAGCGTAACAGATGTGATTTGGCTGTAGCAAGGCCTGATGACTGTTCTTCCGTGAGCTGGTGGGTGGAAAGAAAGGAGGAGAAGGAAACGGGATTAGAGGCTCAAGCTTTCTGCCTCCACTGAGCTGTGCAGAGACCTATCAGCAATTCTCGCTGTGCTGGACTTAGCTGACCCATGTGTGAGTCCAAAGGATATGTAAGGAACACAGGAGTAGTTCACTGGACACAATAGTGGTGCAAGAGCAGGAATGCAGCCAGAATCGGAGATCTGTGTAAGGAGTCAAAGCTCCCAGTGTGATAAATTGTAACTGTCTGTTCGTTAAACCTTGCTGGATGAGATAATCTTCTTTACAACCTTGATTGGAGAAGTGAAAGGGTTGTACTGTCTCACAAGAAGGGTCAAGATAACACTGGCATCTGGCTATGTAAATAGAATGTGCATGCATGACTGGGCAAGTAAGGGGGGGTAATAGGGGGAGTTTGGAGAAGACAAGGAGCTCATTACGCGAGAAAGACGAGAAGCCTTCATCGCACATCACCGGGAGGTGAGGAAGAGAGTGATCGACTCCCTAAAAGAAAGATACACAGACGCAGAGTACACCACTGGAAGATGGGTATAAAACTGATGACTTTCAGGAAGGGGGGTGCGGGCCATTGGTTGAGTGGGACTCCCAGGCCGCCCAGCGCTGTTTTGCTTGCTGCCGCTTGCTAAATAAATATTACACATTTTAATTGGCTCAGTCTCACATCAATTTGTGGGATCAACCTTTAACACCAGCACTGAGAGGGATTGGCTTCAGCGCAAGGGAGAGAGGCAGTAAGTGGGGACTGACAGCCTATTGGCAAGGTAACTGACCCCCCACCCACCCCTGCAAGCTGCTTGTCAGGACATTTTCTGGCACTGGATTGGCACTGATTTGCCTCTTGTCTGTCCACATTCCTTCTTCTCCCTGTCCCTCTCTGTCCTTCATTTGGCTGGGTTTCTCTTCTGTGTTTGTCGTGCACAGACTGGATGTTACTGATTAAAAAAAAACATGTTTGCTTCACTGACTAACTAAACTCGCATGATTTTACAGCCGGATAGTTGTTAATTCCATAAGGAACTAGCAGTATTTCTATTATTTTGTAAATAAAAGACAGTTGACAATGCATAAAAATAATGATTTAAGAGTTGTCAGACCTCCTGCTAAGTTGACTCTTTTTGAGAAGTAAGGCTTTGCCTTTTGGATCCTTTTTCAGTGAGTCTTTTACCCTGGCTCATAAAGTGATGCTTTTTGCTGACCACACACCAAAATAATGCTTAAAACATCAATATTTAGTATCTTTTCAGGGCTTTGCTACTTTGGTTTCATTCCTGGCAAAACAATATACCCCCAGTGCTTGTAAGCTAGAAAAACAGTAAGTATCTTCATACCAAGTGACACTGTGGTCAGCCAGTAGTTAATGCATGATTGCTGGGTTATCTGTGTAATGTCTTGGTCCACGCTGTTACTTCTGCGTGGTCAGTCAGTAGCAGACGCTGCATTTACAGAAGTCAGAGTTGAAGTGCTTGGGTAGCGTTCAGTGCCTCTCTGCTGTATAAGGCAACTGAAATGTGATCTACAAGATGACAAGGAAAAGAACGTGAATTATAGGAGCCTGCCAGAGTGACAAGGCTGAGTGCTGCTGGTTGAATGCAGCGTCAGGATCTCAGCTGTACAATGGTCATCGGACAACAGGAGCCATGCAATGGCTGAACTGGAACTGTCCTCAGCAGTTACTCCAATTAACAGTTGGGATTGTTGGGTATTCCACTGTGTAGTAGCAAAAGCCGTTCTGAAATGATGTGACTAATACCAGGTTTGTATCTGTATACTAGCATTTCTAGGAGAGATAGTAAGAAATAACCTTGAAGAGACTACTATGGCTCTTGCTGCTGTGCATTTTTCGCTGAAGATCCCAAGTGCTGTGTCCCTGTGGGCTCCCCTGAGAAGATCTCTCCAGCTTTGCAGCCGGTGCTACACAGTTGACACCTCTTTGAGGTATGAAGCCATACAACAACAGTACAGACCAGAGGTGCCACAGTACTTCAACTTTGCAAGAGATGTGCTGGACAGATGGACTGAAGTGGAAAAGGTAACAGTTACTTGGCTTCTGGGATGTCAAAGTATTTAATGCTGGTCATTGATGCTGAGTATCTGCTAAATCTAGTGACCAAGACACTGGGGTTATATTATGATATGATCTGGTGATCATGACATTAAGGTTGAATGTGTAGATCCCTTACGCAACACGCTGTCCTGTCCACCAGTTCAAATTGTTCTTTAATCAGTAACTCCAGTGAGCTTGAGTGTGAGTAAATAGGTGCCTCATAAATGAGACTGTGAACTGTACCACTCTAAACCTTGTGTCAGTTCCCCCATCAGCTGTGACATGCACCCTACCTGGATGTGCCGGGGAAATCACTTCTGTGTGTTTCATTGCCTGCCTGTAAAGCCAATAATAAATATGGTGTAGTGTCAAACCTCACCCACCTGTTCCAAATGTGAAATCTTTTGCATCCAGGGACTTGGAATCTCCAAAACTGAACAACTTTGAACCCCAAACCAGACGTGAGATCTACACAAGGAAAGGGAATATAAAAAAAAAAACAAACTGATAAGACTATAAGTCTTATAAGACTTAAGACTATGAGTCTTATCAGTTTTCTTACCATGCAGGTCCGGTCTCTATGGATGTAGGACTGATTTTGCAGGCTAGGGCTGTTCATGATGAAGGGCTAAACGCAGTTATGTCCAGCCTGGCAGCAAGAACAAAGCAGAGGTATCGCCTGTCTGACACAATTGTTCCTTTTGCAGGTCAAACCGGTTTTGGCAGGCTGTAAATGGAGCAAGGAACAGTCTCTGGAGAAGAAGGTTTTACCTTCTGAAGTGCACAGATAAAATCCACTCCCCTGAAAATGAACCTTAGCATTATTATACCTTCAAATAGACAATAAGGTGTCATATTCTTGCTGCCCCAGTGAATTTTTTGCTCAGGAGATGACTTACATTACTGCTACTGCTAAATGCATTAAAGCACATCATATACATACATGTGAAATCACACATCAGTTAAGTGAGACATTGATTAAAGGTCACAATATGTGGGACTATGCTTTTCAAAGTTTGATTTCATTTTCAGAAGTATCAGACAGGCCCAATTCCAGGTGAAGCTGAAAATGAGCTGTGACAGCTCAGGAGAATGGGGAGCACAACCCAGAGGTACCCATGTTCATCAGCTGCTTTGTTAGTGTGACCTGAACCAAAAAGATTCTTCTTTTTCTGTCCTTATCACTGTAAACCCCTTGAGAGTGTGAGATGAAGAACTCAGGAAAGGAATACAAATTTAATTTCCTAAATGAGAGTTATAGGCTGTTTTTTCTAAGGGAGAGTTCTCTGCCTCTTTTGAAATCAGGGGCAAATTTCTGTTGTATCCCCAGGTTTCTCCAGCACTAAGTGATGAATGCTCTTCTTCCTCAGTCTTAAGGTAAAGGGCATGTCTTTCTAAAATGAAGCATTTGTACTGTACCCTCTTGTTCTGTAGGAGGGAAAAAAGACTAAAAACCCCGCATTATGGTGGGTAGATGGTGCCGGGGAAGAGGTGCGGTGGAGCTTTGAGGAGCTGGGAGTGCTGTCCAGGAAAGCAGCAAACGTACTCGCTGATGCCTGCAGTCTGCAACAGGGAGACAGGGTTATTCTGATTCTGCCCCGGGTCCCGGAGTGGTGGCTGGTGAACGTGGCTTGCATGAGAACGGGTTAGTAAAAGCATAGAAAAGGTATATACAGAAATTGTGACTTAAACCAACCCTTGCTATTTCATGCACTCAGAAATACCAACATGCTAATGAGGGTGAACTAGTGTCATGCTGGCCAAAACAACTCTTCATGGCACACTTTTTCTTTGCTTGTTTGTTTGTTTGCTTTTTCTTTGCTTTTAGGACTTGGGTGCATGCTCTGGCTGTTAAGGAAGCCCTGTGAGTCAATGTGCCTCTGTCATTCTCCTCTGCCCAGCACTCACATCACAAATGTACCCGCTTGCTAACTTGCAGTGAAATTAGCCCATACTTTGTGAAGTCTTTCACACATTCCCCTGTGGGATCTGTTAAATACTCAGCTTCACAGTATTTACCACCCAGAATGTCTTGGTCCCTCACAAACACCAGCAGTGTACCTTGTGAGGCAATGGCTGTGTTTACCAGTAAAGAAGTCAAGTCCAGATGGCATGTTCCAGGGGCAGTGTTTTCAGGACAAGAAAAGTTATTCTGTTGATTTCTTTCAGTGTCCCATGCTCAACAGAGTATTCACTAACTTGTGCTAATCCTCACATAGCATTTAATCCATCAAAGAAACCGGCATATTTACAAATGTAGGGCCAAGTCCTCTTTTAGTACAGCACTCCTTGTCTCACTGAAAAGAACAAAGTAAGCTGAAGTCCGCCTGTAGGTACAGATGTTTTTCTTAATTGTTGAGACTGTTTTTCCATTCCTCTTCCTTCCCATTAGGAACTGTCCTGATCCCTGGCACACAGCAATTGACGGCAAAGGACATTCTTCATCGACTACAGAAATCCAAGGCAAAGTGTATCATCACTGATGATTCTGTGGCACCAGCTGTAGACTCAGTTGGGGCTGAATGCCAGTCTCTGAAATTCAAGTTGCTTGTGTCAGAGGGCCACAGAGAAGGATGGCTGAACTTTAAAGATTTCCTGAAGTGAGTAAATATCACTGTGAAAGCACCTCAGCAGTAATGAAAGAAAAAGTAGAGGTTTGTTTTTAGTAGGAAACGTTTGCATGCGCCAACATGTTTTCACCTTTTCAGACAGCGCAGTGGAAAAATGCCAATGTTTATGATACTTTTGATTACTACAGTTATTTTGGTGAAATATTTTCAAAAATGTGCAAGTCACCCTTTCAAATGAGTTTATTCATAATTTTGCTTCTTTTAAGAAATGCTTCATCTGATCACCACTGTGTGGCCACAAAGTGTCGAGATCCAATGGCCATCTATTTTACCAGTGGAACTACAGGATCTCCAAAAATGACTGAACATTCCCACAGTAGCTATGGGATTGGCCTCACAGCAAGCGGAAGGTACAGATACCACTTTAAATCAGACATGTTACTGTAGCTGGTCACATAACAAAAGGAGGAAAACCAGAGGATTTTATTTAGTTTAAATGAGCAGTTGTTTTACATCCCAAAGAGTGGTGGGTTTTTTTTTCATAAAACAAGGCAGTTTGAGTCCAGCTGCCTTAGTGTATAGTGAATGTAGCAGCCATATAGTCACTAACTTCTTCTTAACAATTTCTTTAACTTCTGGTAAATTAAGTTTATACCAGAAAATGGAAAAAACCAGGGGCCTGTTAGGCTTCTGAATTCATGTGTGTCTACATCAGACACAGCTTCTGCAGGAACAACATGGTGACAGTTCAGAATCCTTAAGTTTATAAAACAATGTTGTTTATAAAATTGATATGGCAATGCATTTCACTCTAATAGACAAAGAATAACAAATCAGAAAATACCAAAGTAGAAGTAAACAAAAAAAATCTTCATTCCTAAAAATGAGTTTAACAAACCCCTGGCAGTCTCATGCATATTCATACACCATGTCCTGAGGTTGTGTTAGCTTGTCCATCAGTATAATTTTTCCCTTACAAAAATGCAACATCGTCCTATCCCGATGACACCTTCACTGAGCTGTGACGTACTCCTGCTCAGAAGTTCAGCCTTTTCTAATTGCCGTTTAACTAAGACAACCAATGATGGATTTGCTTCACTGGCACATCTAATGTTGATATTTTAGTATTTGCCTTGTCCCTGCCAAATAGAAACTGTGAACCATTTCCTTGTGTTACCAGGTTCTGGCTGGACTTGACTTCCTCAGATATATTTTGGAATACATCAGACACGGGCTGGGCAAAGTCAGCTTGGAGCAGCATTTTTTCTCCATGGATTCAAGGGGCGTGTGTATTTGTACATAAGATGCCACACTTCAACCCAAGCATTGTCTTTGACGTGAGTGAGAAGAGCCCAGCAGCAAACAGTTCTCTTTGGCTGGTCTTGCCCGGGTTTTCCTTTCCCCTGGCACTGCATGGGGTCAGCATGCAGCACAGTTATAATTTGCACCAGGTGGTAACTGATTAGTTAAATACTGAGTGCTGCAAAGACGTACCCCAAAACAAGAGCTTATTTGAGAGCCAAAGAGTTCAATCATATACTCTCTCTGGATTTGACTGCACAAGCATTCTAACATCATTGGCTTAAAAGCAAAGTACATGAGAAACTGTTCTGGGATTTGTGAAGAACTTTGGTGGCGTTATTAAAATAAGCGACTATAACAGAGGAATGAGAATTTTGGTTGCCTGCACCATGTAATAAAAAATTAAGGAGTGAAGAGGTAGTGAGGTTGAATTGCTTTAGTAAAGGACGCTATATTATATTCTATATATTACTATAGACTATATTGCTATATATCGACACTATATATTATAATATAACATTATATTCTTTTACATCCTCCACACACAACTCTTCATCATTTGATAAAAGACTATATTTCATTTTAAATTGAATGATTTATCAGCATATCCATATTAATGAGATGGCTGGAAATTGCTAGTTAATATTGGAGTATGTTGAAGAACACTGTCAGCTACAAAGCGTCTAGAAAAGATGGTTTCACTTGTTTTTTACTTAAAGAGCACTTCTGAAGAAATTTTGCAAGAGAAACTGTAAAGCTTTCAAGAGCAAAAATCTTTGTTGTGTGGAACTAATTGTAAAATGATGTACATTTTGTTTTGAAGAAGAAACTAATAAGCAAGTACATTACTAACTGCTTTTAGGACACTTAATGTTTTGTTTGTGTGTGGATGCTGAGATCATTATATTATCTCTAACAATGAAGATGAAACCTGACAGGTTTTATTGTATTGGCAACATTTACTTTTTTTTTTTACTTTTTCTTTACTCTAAATTCTCTAGACACTGTCGAGATTTCCCATAACTGTCTTCTGTTCTCCTCCAACTGCCTATCGAATGTTTGTGCAACATGAACTGTCCAGGTAAGCAAAAGTTGAGTGTCCTTGTTGATGTATTTGCTCAAAACAGTAGGCCAAATGCTCCTGTTACCTTGATTTCATTCCAGATTTACAATGGCATAACAGTAACATAGCTTGTGTATTTCTCAACATTTGAAATGTTAGGTATGAGTAACAAAATCAAAATAAAGATTTAGGGACAGCTTAACCATCTCAGATTTAATAAATTACAGTGAATTTGCATAAGACTTCGCAAACCGGTTTAGCTGAGGATGTAGTGTGATACCCATGATCAACGTATCTTCAGAATTCCTTTATAATCACATTCCCCCTCCTTTTGCTTTTCCACTTGTTCCTCCAATACTATAAACTACAAGAAATGTGTGTGTCAGCACAGCTTGGAGAAATGTATGACAGACTGTTTGGGCTCATTCAACTCTTCTGTGAGTTGTTTTTGTCATTAGGGTTGAACTTTGCTATTTCTCTTCGGCTTATGCCCCGGGTCAGATTCTAGGGCTAGAAACAGTATATTGATCATTAGATTTTCTAAAGTGAGGCAGAATTAAACCAAAAGGTTTTGCTTTTATTTGCATTTTTTCAGCTTTGTTTTTGTTTTACACTACACAGTTCAGATGGAATGAATAGGACTCAGTAAAAAATGTTCTGTCAGTAGGAAGGACCTCACAATACAGCAATACAGCAGTGAATGGGACATAGCAGACAGGTGACTACCGGCTATTTGCTTTCTCTCCCACTAAGCTACACATTCGGGAGCCTGCGGCACTGTGTGAGTGCTGGGGAGCCAATCAACCCAGAGGTGATGCAAGAATGGAAAGCACAGACCAAGCTGGATATTCATGAAGGTTACGGGCAGACAGAAACAGTATGTTTTGCTCTACAGATATGTAAAGTGTAAAAACATATGATTTACAGACACAGCAATAAATTCAGTTCAGGCTGCCAAGAAAAAGCAATTTAAATCATTCATACAGTTACGACCTTTTAGGGGGAAAGTCCATTGGAATAAGCAAAACTGAAAAATTGTAGGTTTTGAGAGTCATAGAACAATCATAACTGCTTCACCCAAAATCCAAGGACTGTGTTGCCTTCCGGTGGGCTTCAGATTGGGAACTAACTCAAAAGAGGTATACTCCTCATTAGTGCATTCCAAATTCTGCTTTAGAATCTACCTTTAGAGCACTCAGTAGTGTCATTTGGAGCTGTGGGCATGATTCTGAGGGCACAGTTGAGTTCTAGAAGTTTAGTCATTGGATATATGATTATAATGAAGGCGATTAGTATTTCTCATAGAGATATATAATATTAGATGAGTATTTTAAACCTAACCTAAAGACTGAATATACAATTCACAGTTTAATTTAAAAAAATGAACCCAAACCCAACAACGCTTGTTACAGGTGCTGATCTGTGGAAATTTTAAGGGAATGAAAATCAAACCTGGCTCTATGGGAAAGCCGTCTCCAGGGTATGATGTCAAGGTATCGTACATTAGTCACTCAGTCTCTCTCTTTCACATAATCACGTTCCATTAAAGACGTGTGAAAGCTCTAACACAGAGCTGTACCATGTACCATTATCCAGCAGGGAATGAGAGTAAGGAAATGCACGGTACTGCCCTAGACTGAGCGTGCAAAATAAGCAGGTGGCACCTGAGGCACTGTCCTCACCAGCAGAGCTGACAGCCCGCTGCTGACTGGCTGTCAGATACCAAACGCTAAGGCAATGGTAGAAATCAGATTCCTGAGTTAAGGCAGAGTGAGAGTGAGTGTTTCCTGGCGATAACAAAACTGCCAAAACAGATTCTAGCACCAAATCAATTCACAATATGGTTTAAGATTGTTAGTCTATTTCTTCCTGTTCTTAAATTTCCTCACCCCACTACTGCTCCAGATGATTTCCCAATTAAAAAAATACCCTGATTATATGTTTTAGAAGCACACCAAAATTCTTTCAGCTCTATAATCTTAATGCTTTTTATTTTGGCTCCAAGATAATAAAACTGTGGTTTGTTTATTTTTAGATTATAGATGAAAACAGTAATATTCTGCCTCCTGGAAAAGAAGGAGATATTGCCATCAGAGTAAAACCTACAAGATCACCTTTTCTTTTTACTTGCTATGCTGTAAGAATATTTCTACAGTTTAAAAGAGATTTACTTTTTTTCCTGCAGCTGCTTGGTCTACTTATACAGACAGTTTCCTGTTTGGTGAGATTGTCCTGCCTAGCAAGTTAAAATCCACTTTCTTTTGATTGTTGGTTTCTTAATATAAAGAAAAATGTTTGAAGGACTCCCTAATCCCAAAATACTCTTTGGCCTAAAGACTAGAGCCCTGATCCGAGGAGCAGGACACTCTTCAAATCCCTTCCCTCCAGAACTGAGCTTCAGGGAATGTTTCACACACGACAAAAATTTCCAGCCCAACAACCAGTAGAAGAAATTCACAGTGCTCTCAGCTCTGACACCAGGAATCCCCATTAAATGTTATGGGCAGCATCAGCCTATAACCAGGGCTTCTGAGCAGCACCGAGCGTGCGGGAAGGGAACACCATAGATACTGCCTACAAAAATTCTGACAGAAATCAGTTGCATTTGCTGTAGAAAGAATGTTTATCAATTGCTCTTATTAATTACACTGTGCTGAGCCAAAACTTTTCTGGGGTGGGAAAAAAAATATCCCAGGATAGGAGATGCTAGAAATACAATGGAAAATATCATTAAAGGAGAATCACCTAAAAGCAAATTCTCAGTTCCATAAGCCTACATAGCTTTGAAACTTTCAGTGGTTCCTAAAGCCATGGGCCATAATACAAGATTAACATTTTAAGTCTGTCACATTTATTACAATTTATGAATTTTTATATCTAGTTTTGTAGCTTAGTAATGGTGAATTAATAATTATCTGTTATTAATGTCCCACTTGCATCTGATACCTGTAACCACAGCTGGACCAGACTGAAAAGCTGACATTTTGGAATATTTGACTGCACCATAATTTAGATGCTAAATACGTTAGAACGCAATTTCATGTAGTTTCAATGTAAAATGTGATTCAATCCTTCCTAGGATGATCCAGAGAAAACAGAGGCAACAATACGCGGAGACTTTTATGTCACTGGAGACAGGGGGATTATGGATGAGGAAGGGTACTTCTGGTTTGTTGGAAGAGCTGATGATGTCATTAATTCTGCTGGGTAATTTAAGCCTGATTGACAATAAATCATTAAACTTGAATAATGTAGGTGATTCAGCTGTGACACTATGTTTATGTGTTATTAGAACTAAAAGCCTTTTTCCTCTGTTTTAAAGATACCGTATTGGACCGTTTGAAGTAGAGAGTGCCCTAGTGGAGCATCCGGCAGTGATGGAGTCAGCAGTTGTCAGCAGCCCAGACCCCATCAGAGGAGAGGTGAACAAGTTAAACACACTTCTATAGTGTGTTTCTATATAGCTCTGTGCATACCAGAGCTAATAAAGCCCAGCTTCCAAGGGATTTGTTTTTCTTTTTTAAAATTAATCCAAGTCAATGTTTCTACTCTATCAGATGCTGGAGAACCCACACAGGAAAAGACTCACCAAGGCAATTGCACCAAATCCAATACAGCAAAAGCACCATTTGAAGCTTTCTCTGTCATTCAAATAGTTAGAGGTTTTTTGCCTTAAGTGTATAACAGTTGGACTAGGTGATCTTGTAGGTCCTTTCCAACCTTGCATTTCTATGATTCTGTGAACTGCCTGCACAGTCCAGATGAATAGTGAGCACCCAGACTTTAGCAAAGCTTTCTGTAGCTGCCCTATACAGGTTAGTGTTTCACATCTTACTGTTGTGTAATACTGTTACATTGGCACTTAAACCATTGCTGCTCTAACTTCTTTAGGTAGTGAAAGCCTTTGTTGTTTTAACATCTGACTATGCTTCACGTGATCCGAACAAAGTGATGAAAGAGCTGCAAGACCACGTTAAGAAAGTTACTGCTCCATACAAGTATCCCAGGAAGGCGAGTGCTCAAATGCCCAAATAACTTGCGCTAGTTAGAGAGTGGGTGTTAACTGGTACATGGCTTACAAGCCAGTGCTGCTGAGGTTAAGAAAAATTAAAAAGTTTGGTAAAGTCTATCTTATTACATACTGTAATTTCCTCCCTTTCCTCATAGATGGAGTTTGTTCAACAGCTGCCAAAAACTATTAGTGGGAAGATCAGAAGAAATGAACTGCGCCAGAAGGAGTGGAAAAAGGATTGAACACACTTGTTGCTTTTTTATGGGATTTTATTTGCAAAGTAAGACACTGCAGATTTATGCAGTAACGTAGAATAAAAGACTTTATACTGTGTCCTTCTTAGTTTAGGTTTGAATAAATTCTTAGCTGAATCCCAGCATTTGGCTGTCCCCAGAGCTACACCAATAGTACAAAAGCAGAGAGACGGATACAAATGAAATGGGAATCATCTGTAGTCAAGAGTGCAATAGGTGATGGATGTGAAATAAACTATTGAACAAACTGGCACTAACTTTTTATCTTTATTGTTATTTAATTCAAAGGATTAAAAAAACCCAGTAAGAGTTTGAGAGAAAAGTATTTCTTCAGGAATCGCTTCCAAGTGCGACAAATTATAAATACATTTTATAAGTTAAGTTATAATCATTACAACTACATTGGAAAAAAGTGTAAATAAAATTTGTATCATTAAAATGTTCTTTAAGAACTGGACTAGTGAAGAATTTAAAATACATAACAAAGCAGAAATTTAAGATTTGTAGCAACAGCTGCTCATACTTTAATTTTAGCATTTACTAGTTTAATCTCTCATGCTTCATTAATGAGATACTTTATGATATATTGATATTTTTGCATGCTTGAGCAATTTCCAATTCTATCTACATTAACCAAGCAGTGCCATTGTTGTCCCATTCTCAGAACATATCTGACATCATTTAACTGTCCTGATTATATTAATTGTGATCAACTTCCTGAGCTTAGGTTTGGACAAAAAACAAAACCAAAAACCAACCAATTTTCAGGTTCTCATAGAGGGTCTAAGACAGAAATATTTTTTGTTGGACGAATTTCCTAAATGACTAGTGCAAGTTCCAAGAGAGCTCACAGCATCTGCGTTCGGGGCGAGACCACTAGATTTCTGGTTTAGAAGTGCATATTCCCACTTGAAGTATCCACAACCTTTCTTACTGCCTTCATGCTTCCCAACAGGACAACAAAAAAACGCTTTGCCATGATTTGGACCAGCGTTTGACACAAACAGTTTTTTAGCCCTTCGACCGCAGTTACACAGAGGGGGAGTTGGCTTTCCCTTTTTCAAAGCTCTTACAGACTGATTCAAATTGGCTGTGGAGTTCAGAATGGCAGGAGACACTTTGGGCAAATTGGAGCTTCTTAAAGGTAAGGAATGATCAAAAGATGCGGTTTTCTCGTGATAGATAGCAAAAGACTGTTTTTTTGCTGGTGGGAACATTTTTGGACTAGTTGGCTTTCTTTTAGGCACCTCTGAAGGAGTAGAATAATTTCCTGTTAATGCTGCTTGTGCTGGAGTAGCATTTACCTTTGCAGCTGGTAACTTAAAAGCTGAAAAATTGGAAGTCTGCCTTTGTACCGTTTCTACACTGTAGATGGTAGTATCAGGACTTTTGTAAATGATAGATTTCAGAGGTTCCATAGGTGCTACAGTTCTCTCCAAACTTTGATTCTCTGAACTCAGAGCTGATTGTTCCAAAACTGTTTTCTCTTTAAACACTGCTAAAATATCTGTACTTGAGTCATCTTTTACTTGACAAGAGTCTGAATTTTGTTCAACTTGAGATTCTGGTATTAAAGCAACGTCTTCCCAGTCAGTCAGCAGCGATAAGCAATCAGCACTAGTACTGATGTCCTCATTGGAGATATTAACTGAAGAGATGGTAGTGGACACAAGCACTAGGCCTATCCCCTGTACTGGAAGGCTGCATCCGGCTGTACTCAGGGGCTGCCTGTGGCTCAGTCCTTGCCGAATGCCTGTTGGTACCGCACTGCGGGATCGCTGTTCCTGCTCAAGAGGGACAGTAAATCTGTCAGTGGATGCTGTTAGAGAGCATTGGGCTCGAGCATGTAACTCAGTCCTTGAACTGCTGCTAGGTGCAATGTGGATATCTGCAAAGGAATTGGTGCAAGTGGTCTGTTGTTTGTCAGTTTCTAAGTTAGAATTTATCTTAATTCCAGCAATATTGTGGGTTTTCTTGGCCAGAGAGTTTGTTTGGCAAGTTCCATCTCTAGATGTTTCAGGTCTGCTGTTACTTCCCAGTGGAGTCTTGTCAGTGAAGTTTACAGTCAGTGTTCTAGAAATTAAATTATTTTTCCAGTGTGCCTCGGGAGTCTGTAAACAAAAAGATATTTTAGAAAGTGAATACTCAGAAGTTTTAGGAATCAATGGACAAAATCAATAAGCATATCAGTTCAAGGATGTTCTGTTCAATGCATAGTCGAGATGCTGGGTTTATTTGAATTGCTCACCTTTCATCTGTATTCCAGGCTACAAAGGCCAGGCTGGATAGGGCTTTGAGCAACCTGCTTTAGTGGGAGGTGTCCCTGCCCACAGCAGGGGGGTTGGTGCTAGATGATCTTTAAGGTCCCTTTGAACCCAGACCATTCTAGGATTCTATGATTAAAGCAACTAGAAGGGAAGATACAACATAGTTACTAACCTTATCCAAAGATTTAGTAACCTTCAGCACACATCCATCACAAATCATCCTCCAAGCAAGACGGGCAGTATTCCGAGAATCATCCAACCCTTCAAAAGTATGGTTATATTAACAGCTTATTTTTAAACTACTGGAGGAAAAAATGTAAGGTAGGTAAGCAGTACATCAAAGACAGGCATTCACAGAACTGACACATAGTTCCCTAGTTTGAAAAAAGGGAAGCGGAAGTAAAAAAATTCCAAAAAATTCCCTGTGCTGAAACATCTGAAGGACCAATACATGGAGCTGAATATGCATCCACAACTTTTAAAATCCTTGCTGTGTTTTGTTAAGCATTAGAAAAAATACCATACTGTGCTGGTATTCTCTTACATTAATATGCTGTCCAGAGCTATCAGGTAAAACCATATTTCCTTATCTTTCCTCCACCTCTTTTCTTTTGCACCCTAGCAATTCAGGAATTGATCTTGCTCAACGTGCATTCAGTGGCACTAGGAGAGATTTCAGAAATAATGCACGAGGTTAGAAATAAACTCTGATCTTTGAAGCATCTAGCCTTTCATGTCTTGATGTTTTTGTTGGACAGAACATTGACTGACCTGGAAACAATAGTTACTATTTATAGTAATGACTAGCTATTACTAGTTGCTCTAGTTTAGCGAACTAAAGCTAAATATCAGCTATTTAACTTTATAAAAAAATATAAAGCTAAATAGGATCATCATATCATACTTACCAGAATGTTCCCGTCCTGCAAAAGCTATCCCCAAATCCTGCAAAGCACCACTCAGCCCTTTAGGCTTCCTGTTGTAGAAGGCCTAAGGAAAAAAACCACAAGTATTTAACATTAAGCATTTCAAAACCTCTTCATGGTGAATTGAAACCCATTTCAGAAATACCACCTTATGAATAATTAATCTCACAAGACAAAACAAAAAAACCACAAACAACCCAAAACACAGCGGCAAAAAGGTTAAAGCTGTTCACAGAAATTGTTCCATTTGCTTTAAACTGGTGTTGAAATGTCAGCAATTGGAAGGAACACGGCGAAATAAGGACATGGAACTTCTTATTGGAGCAGGTCCAAGAGGAGGCCACCAAGTTGCTGCGAGGGCCGAAGCCCCTCTGCTGTGAGGGCAGGCCGGGAGAACCGGGGCTGGTCAGCCCGGGGAGGAGAGGGCTCCGGGGAGACTTTAGAGCCCCTTCCAGTCCCTGCAGGGGCTGTGGGAGAGGACTCCCGATCAGGGTAGTGATAGGGGTAACGGTTTTAAACCGAAAGTGTTAGGCTAGAAATTAGGGAGACGTTTTTCACCCCGAGGGTGGCGAGACCCTGGCCCAGCTGCCCAGCGCTGCTGCCCAGCGCCCCCGCCGTACTCACCG
>VZTM01016195.1:18926-62651 GCA_013400555.1 Jacana jacana | reverse complement strand
GAGTGGTCCCGCGGTGTCAGGGCTGCGGACGAGTTCTCCTCCTGGTGCTGCCCGGGTAGGCCCGGCCGTTGCTCAGGCACTGGGGCCTGGCCTAGAGAGGCCGTCCGCCCGCTGTGAGGGGCCGGGACGGAATCGCCCCGCGGGGCTTTACTCCCGACCATGGTAAAGGCCGTCTGCGTGAACGGGCTCAAAAGGCTGGCCGAGGGCGCGGGGGAGAGGCCGGCGGCTCGGAAGAAGAGGAAGGTGGCTGCCGGCGGCCGAGGCCCTGAGGTGAGGAGCGGGGCAAGGCGGGGCGCGACGAGAGAACCCCGCGGTTCCCCCGCACAGCTCCCTCCATCGGGTTTCTGCGTCAGGCGGGGGATGCTGAAAACGCAGCAAAAACGTGGGTTTAGTGGCGGTCTACTGGTTTTACTGGCCGGGGGATTGGCTAAAAACAATATCTGCGGATAACGGCTTAGTCGCTCCTCCCAGAGGCGTGGAAATGACCTCCTTCGGGGTGTTATGCATTTGCATTTAAGGAATTTTAAAATTTTAATGTAAATAAACTCTTCAGTATCGTTTTTTTCCTAAACAAAGTAGGTCTTGACATGAGCAGGTGTTTGCTCAGCATATTCACACCCGAAGGCTGTCCATCACCCCCAGGTTTCAGGCTCCTGGTTGCAGCCAGCCCTGAGCAGCCTCCTTGGTGCCCAGCTGGGGCGGGAGGAAGCGTGTCTGTCTCCCGGGGTAGGTCTCACCTGTACCGGGTCAGAGACTGACGCTCCCCTGGTTGGCAGGTAACCCTTGCCTGGGGAGGTTACACCTCTTCTGCTGGGTGGGTTTGGTTGTTGTTTGGTTTGGGGTTTTTTGCCGAGCTGTAAATAGGTTGGATCAGAAACAGTGGTGTACTTACATGACTGACTTAGCCTGAGAGACCAGCGGTTACAGCAGCCGGGCTTCTTGTTACCAGATGATTCTGAAGCAGTTGAACCTCAAAGGTTGTTACCTTTCTTTAGCTTTCTTACCTGGTAACAAATGGCTTCAAAAGTCCCACGTGGGCGGGTGCTGTTGAGTTTAATGAGCACAAGGCTCGTTAGCGCGGTGGGGAAACACAACTTCTCGTAGTGGTTTCATCAAGTCGTGGAATAGTTTGGGTTGGAAGGGACCTGGTCACCTAGTCCAGCTCCCCTGCAATAAACAGGGAGAAAGCCTGTTTACTCTGTGGATATCCTGGTGCATTGCCAGCAGATCCAGAGAGGTGATTCTGCCACTTTGCTCTGCTCTGGTGAGACCTCACCTGGAGCACTCTGGGCAGGGCTGGAGCCCTCAAGATAGGAAGGCCATGGAGCTGATGGAGCAGGTCCAAAAGAGGAGGGCCACAAAAATGATCAGGGGGTTGGAGCACCTTTGCTACAAGGACAGGCTGAGGGAGCTGGGCTTGTTCAGCCTGGAGAAGAGGAGGCCTTGGGGGAGACCTAATAGCAGCCTTCCAGCACCTGAAGGGGGCCTACAGGAAGGTTGGGGAGGGTCTGTTTACAAAGGCCTGCAGTGACAGGACGAGGGGCAATGGCCTCAAACTGGAGAAGAGCTGATTTAGATTGGATATTAGGAGTAAGTTCTTTACCATGAGGGTGGTGGAATGCTGGAACCAGTTGCCCAGGGAGGTGGTTGAGGCCCCTTCCCTGGAGATATTCAAGATGGGGCTCGAGGAGGCCCTGGGTGGTCTGGTCTAGTTGGGGGTTTCCCTGCTGACTGCGGGGAGGTGGGACTAGATGACCCTAGAGGTCCCTTCTGGCCTGGAACATTCTCTGATTCTATGATTTGATATTCTGTAGTGTTCTGTGGTCTTTTTTCTTTTTCTCTCTATGCCACGATGGCTTTTCATCATGTAAGAGTATCTTTAAAATGTTTAGAGATCAAAGGAGCTCCATTTGAACAGGCCATATGGTCTCTGAAGGTGTCCAAAATCGTGCTTTTACTTGCTGATTAGCCTTTAGATGAATTTGTACATTTAGGTTTAGAGAACTGTTGGGTTGAACCCTGTGGTACAGTCTCTGCCCCATCCTGTCTCTTCCTGCAGTTTCCTTGGATGAAACACTTTTTTTTTCCTGCAGGGGTCAGCAAACCCATCTGCCAAAACACATCCCATGGTGTAAATGAAGTGGGTTACAGCAAAACCTGAGATGAAGTGGTAACATATAACATTCGTATAAATAACCTTTCTTTGCTAACATTTCCCTTTTTATAGGAGAAATCTTCCTGCTTGTCAGCACCTTTGTTTGGCGAGGACTGTGAAATCAGCCGTGACCAGCTGTATGAGTTGTTGAAGTATGCAGCTTTGGGAAAATGCCACAATGCAACACAGCCCAGGTACAGCACATTCATATTTGGGAATCAACCCTGTCTGGTGCCTTCACAGTTTGTGAAGGCTTTGCTAAAGGCATATTACCCACGTTTGTTTTAGAATCCATGCAGCGCAGTCACCATAAGGACAGCCTGGGTTATGTAGGTGCAGTTGTTGTTAGACTTGACCAGAGACAAGAATTCCTCTTGACAAAAATTGTACTATTTCATAGTTTTGTTCCATGCAGATACCAAACACTAAACAATTTTGTGGACCAGAAGATGCTTCACACACTGAGAAACAAAATAACATGTTAAAAATACTAACACTTTTCATGTCAGATGTAATTGAAACAGAGTGTCCTGGACTGTTTCCCCTTTTCTAGGGCAACTTTTCAGCAATGGAAGCGAAAGACTCAGATAGCCAAAATCTGGTGAAATGTAATGAATCTTGTCATGAAACTCAAGGCAAAAATGATGCCACATTATATTTTTAGCAACAAATAGAAAATTATTTCATGAAACTTTTTTTGATGCATTAATTCACTACTCTGTATTACTACAGCTGAACTTACTCGTGTGTTCACGTTCTGATGCATATAAATGAGGTATAAATGTCTTGAAATAGTACTGCAGCAGAATTGTGCTCGTTGTAATAATGAGAAAAATAATAACTCATTCTTTCTCTATTTCCACTATTGTGTTACTTCCAGGAATACGTAGCTGTTTGAGATAAGCTATAAAGCCTCTTCTCACTGAAATCACTTCTGGCACTTTGCCATTCAGACTTAAAAAGCTGTGCTCTTTCCAAGTTTGTTTTTAAGAGCACTTGATAATTGTTTTGCTTTGGTTTTGAATTTGTTTTGGTTTGGTTTTTTTTGTTTTTTTTTCCCAAACTGCAGCTGGTGCCGCATTTATCGCCAGAGCCACCTGGCCGGGGTTGTGGTTATTGTTCTACCTGAAATGAGCCAACTCCATTTCTACAGATTTTATTTGCAGTTCAAACACCTGAGAAGAGTGTTCCAGCATGTAAGTCCCCTGACTGTATCGCTGTCTTCTAAACTTCTTCCAGTCCTGAAACCTTGTCCCAGGGATTAATCACTGCAGTGAAATCATTGCCTTTTCCAACAGAACCTGGCCACCTTTACTTTCAAAGCAAGCTAATGAGAGCTTTTGTAACCTTTGTCAGCACAGAACAAAGGCCAAGGCTTTGATATTAGAAATAGGTTTTCAAGACACGTCTTTGAAGCCTTCCCAGGTGAAACACGTGCTGATGTTTCAGTCCTCTGACTGCTATACTGGGCTTCCCACATCTTCAGGATGCTGGTGAAATTTAAAATATCCCAGTTCGTTTCAAATGTACTCTGAGTGAGTGAGGACACTCACTAGTTACACTATTGAAGAATAGTGTTGAAGAATCTCACTTTTACTGCTTGCACTTTCTGTCAAGTTTCTCCCATTTCCCAAAAAGGGAAAGAATTATTTTAGTTTTCTGAGTTACAAGCAACATTTTTGAATGAAGAAAGAAGCACTTTGGTTCAGACTTCTAGAGAATTCTCCCTGAACTGCAGCAAATACAAATCACAACCTAAGTGATTTGTAGTCTGGAACTTGCTTTAGTGTCTCTCACAGAAAGTCTTAAGGTTTGCCTTCTTGATGATACCAGACAAGGCAAATCTGTCCCTGGTGCAAAGAATCCTATATTGTCTGCCATTAAATCAGGTTTGGTTTGTGTTGGGTTTTTAGTCTTCCTTGAAAAAGCCCCAGATATATTTCCACTACTTTGCTATCCATCCTTCTCTAAATTTGGCCCATTTAGGGATCAAGAAACATCTAATTTGCTTGATATTACTTCTTCTGTTTCAAAGTCTGTAAGATATCTCTTTTTTCAGAGATTCACATTAACACCTTCTGCCAACTTCCTAGCCAGCCTGTATGGAGAAGGACCAAACTGGAAACCTCAGAACACTGCACAAGGTATCTTGCTTGGTTTTGCATCGTCTCTTTCATTGTCTCTTTTCTGTGATTTCTGAGTAATTTATGACTTTGCATCCTGTGCAATCCCAGGTAAACGCTATGGTTAACTTGCTTACAAAGAAACACATACAGTGGCTCAAACCACGAGGCTGGTTACCCTGACTACTTCAGTCACTCTCTGTTGGTCAGAGTAAGTAAATGCAAAAAGCAGAGAGAAAGTTTTTAACATGTTTAATTAAAAATTCTGATTTGTTACCCATTTTGTGATTATTTTATTCTAAGATGTAGCTAATAAAAGATAGGGAAATATAAATTTGATTCAAGCTAAGTAGTTATGCATTTTATCAGGTATGTTGACAACAGATTCCCTATTTTTATGTTCTTTATAGAAGTGATTGTAATCCAGCAGGCTTGTACAAAACCTACAAGAGACTACAGCTTCTCTGAAATTGTTAGAAGTCTAACAAAGAATCTTGAAATCAGGTCCTAAATGGGAGAATAAACAACTGTTACTTTCAGTGTATTGACAAAACCCTTTACCATCATGACTGTAAACTTACTGCACAGTCACAGATCTGAGATGTCAGGTATATTTTCTTCTGAGTGTATTCTGAAGAGAATCACCTACAGGATAATTTAACTTTATAGAGCTCTGGATTCTGGGGTCAGTGCAGTGATTGCTTCTTTGTGAGCCACGCTTAGGGTACACTTTCTCCTGATAACGCTTACAGGACGGAATTCCACAGAGAAGGTAGAAAAGAAAAGAGAACTACTTTTACAGCTTACATGAAGTTACAGATGATTATGTTGTCAGGCTTATGAGGCAACTTTGTTCTATTTCTGAAAGGAATGCGAGACTTGACTGACTTTTGAATCAGCCAGCGGCGTCAGTAGCTGAACTGGGAGTAAGATTCAAGTATCCTGAATATTAAGCATATTATATATAGTATATAGAGTATATTATTTATATATGATTTAGATAATAAGTGAGATAAACTGGCAATAGACAGATATCTATGTGTCTGTCTATCCAGTTTATTATTCTGGGTTGTGTTTTCCTTTGAAATGGTGCAGCCTTGTAGCGTGCATACTACTGCAGAAATCTGACTGCACTATCTGAGCTTGACAGATGCTTCTGTATTTTACAGGTTTGACTGCCACGAGCAGTGAATGTAATTCTAAAAGCCCAGAGTCACAATGTGATCCCATCATTCAGAAATATGGAGGAAAAAAGCGAGGCCTTTCTAGCTATATTCTATCTTTAGAAGAGCAGAAAAAAAATGACTATCCCACTAAAGGTCTGTTTTGGAAGGCATTTGTTTGGTTGGTTTGTATTGTGCTTTTTTTTTTTTTTTGGATTTTTGCAGTGATGTGTTTGGTCAGATAAGATACATGATGAGTTTTAGAAGAGAGAGGTCTGTTTATCATTCATGGTTATCTTTCCATTCTAGGCTCCCCTGGCTGCAATGGCTATGTATGTACAGACTGTAACCAGCAGAGGACAGACAGCAGCCCCCTCTTCGGTCTGGACTGTGAAATGGTAAAACTAAATGTGTGGCCTTACCTAATGTAGTCAAGCAACCAAAGTCCCACCAGCTATTCCAAAGGGAGCCAAGCACCCTGTTTATTTGCCAAACAACTTCTGATATATTCATAGCTGCTGCCAGTCCCTTCACTGACAGTTACCAGTGCTAAATGCAGGCAGGGAAAGGACTGGGGAGGGGGTTCTGGCCACAATACAGAAATGTTGTCCTGACCAGTGCAGCAGAGACGCAGTTCTGCGTTGGCTGCCAGGCCCATCAGCAGGGCTGCTGCTGTGGAATCCCTCCTCCCAGTCTTCCCTGGGAAAGTCTGGGAGAGGAAGGACACTTCCCTATCACACATCTTTCCTTTAGCCAACACAGTTTTTCTGGCAGCATGCTGTGGTGAAGATCCCTCCTTTAGGGCAGTTTTAACCTTGCAGAGATGCCTATTTGGCATCAGCATTAATCAGCTAATGATACAACCTGGGCTCTGCTTTTAAATTGTGCATCTTCTCTGGTGAAGATGCTTTCAGTGGCAGCTCTGCAGGTTCTGTGAAATCAGCAGTTCTTGAAAATGCTTTTCTTTGTGTTGTGCTTGCCCGTGTGTTTGCTGGGCTCATGGTGGGCGTTTAACAATTAAAGCGAAGCACCTAGAGTACAAAACAACCTGCTGTGAGTGGTAGATCTCTGCATTAGTGATGCTGGCTGCAGCCACATCAGATGTCAGCTAAGGTTTTTGAGTGGCAGCATCACACTGATTCAGCAACTGCCTCTGCTTCTTCTCGACAGTGCCTGACTGCGAAAGGGAATGAAGTCACTCGTGTCTCTCTGGTGGATGCACAGGGTCAATGCCTCTTGAATGAATTAGTCAGACCTGAAAGCACCATCGTGAACTACCGCACCAGGTGACTTGCACATAAGTTTCTTATCTCCTCGTCTTTAAGAGCTCCAACCCACCCTTTCAGACTAAGCTTGCTACACAGGACCTTTCAGAAGGCTTTGGTTTGCACAGAGGCTACTGCATCACACTTAGTGTTAGGACTACAGTCCTTGCGATGTGACTAGAATAACCAAGATGATGTATGCACTCTCTGCAATGTAGGGCCTTGTGACCACTTGGCAGAAGCATGGCCATTCTGCAGTGTGCTAGGAAAAGTTCTGATACAAATTAATGATACACAGTACAGGCTACTCTTTACTGCTGGCTGGGAAACAAGATGGAGAGTAGGAGTACAGGATCCCTCTGCTCTGTTAGCTAAGCTTGCTTATCTGAAAAAAATCAGAATAGAGCAGCTCATCAGCTGTACACATCTCCAGAGCTGGACTCAGTATTGTAACAAGAGCAGGCAAAACTCAAGCTTTGTCTTCTCCTGAACTTTGCCCAGCTTTGTCCAGGAGGTGACAATGGCAATCCCCTCAGGGTACTTGGCAGCACCCCCTTCCACCATCAGTCGTGTGGCATGTTTGTACCTGTGCTATCTGATGCTAAGAACTGCATCATACTTGAGAGAGAAGTAAACTTTAGAAACAGATGTGGTAGCACTCACAGCAGTTTGATATACTTGCAGCGTATCCCCTTAGGTTGGAACAGAAAGCAGAAACAGCATTCTGTCATCAGTTCATGTTTCACATGCTCTGCTTGTAATACTCTCCAGCAGGGGCTGTTGCTAATGTGTTGCTTTTACCTCCTCCAACTTTGGTTTTGAAGATTCTCAGGAATCACAAGGGAAATGCTTCTTCCAGTGAAAACCAGACTGTCAGACATCCAAACCAGACTAAAAAGCATGCTTCCCCATGATGCGATATTGGTGGGTCACTCTCTGAATAACGACCTTCAGGCTTTGAAAGTGAGTATGCTTTTAAGAGTATTTTTCCCAATCCTGTGATACTGATTTCAGACCTGAAAACTAAACAGTTCCTCTTTTTATTAGTGAATGCTTGTTAATTGCTTTTTATTATGTGTAGCCTTATGTCCGTAAGGACTTAAAAGCGGAAGATTCTCCTTCCATCTATAAAACATTGAAGGGGTTGTTCAGAACCTGAAAGGGAGGAGTCTGTCCAGACATAGGTATAGTTGCAACAGCCACAGATATCTCGCTGCTTCAGCCAGATGCTTCTGATCGCTGTGTCTTGGGAAGAATTGAAGTCTTTCCTGTACTTAATTTAACCAACCTAAAATGCTTGAATCATAATCTTTCTGACCCATTAGACGTTAGAGAAGGAGGGTTGGGCTGTCTTCATTATTCCCCTCTGCTCTCTTGTTGGGGACCAGTTGTCTGTCAGTGAGAAACTGGCAAAAGAAATGAAAAGGCAGAGGCACAGATACCAGTGGAGCTACTGCCCAGTTCTACAGGAGTGCTGTTCTTAAATTAAACCGGTGATGTTCTCTCTCCTCCAGATGATCCACCCCAGTGTTATTGATACTTCATTGCTTTTTGCCAGAAATGAAGGACGAAGATTTAGGCTAAAATTTCTAGCGAGAGCTGTTTTAGGGTAAGATTATTACCATATTGGCATGGGAAATATTAGCAACTGTCATGGTGGGTCTTATGGTCTTGCTCTTCCACTAGTAGCATCAGAATTTTAGTTTCAAAACAAAGGAGGAGGTTGTGCAAATAGACACAGTAAAGAAGAATTTACTGCCTGCTTGAAAGCTCAGGCAGGGTAATGGCTTGTCTTTGAGCAAGCAGGGACACTGTCCCCAGCCAGAGTGGAGTCCTCACACGACTAGCTTTTCTGCATGTCCATAGCCATACCAGTGTATTGAACTGTAGAGCGACAGAGACCTTCCAGCTCGCACAAATGAGATGTGTTGCAGTGAGCAAGAAAGGGTTAGGGTTCATGTATGAGAGTATGATTTACTGACTTAAATCCCAGTCCTCAGCGTACTAGCCACCCCTGCATAGCTTGTCTTAGCAGTGTACTTCTCGCCATTCACGCAGGGAGTAGTAATACTCTGCAGCACCAAACTTCACAGAGTTGGAGGCTGCCCCTGTCTGTGTGCACACTGTGATTTGGGCCACTGGTCACAGAAGAAGCACAATTAAAAATAGTCACACGTCAGAGTACCAAGTATTAGCACCGTTTCTGTCAAACCCAGCAAACGGTGTTTTGCTCAACATTGCAGTAACATTTCTTTCGGTAACTTTTGGGAATATTTCACAAGAATCCTGCTGCACAGAACTGAAATCTTTTTTGGAGAGGGGAAAGCTATTGCCCCCAGTGTGGACCCAATTTAGAAAAGACAGGGTGTTGGTCAGTGTGGAAAAACAGATAACCTGCCTGTACACCTAATTTTGATGCCCTAGGAAGGAGATTCAGTGCGAACAGAAGCTTGGGCATGATCCTGCAGAAGATGCTAGAGCTGCTTTGGAATTGGCTCAATTCTTTATTGAGCAAGGACCAGCAAAGGTAGCTATTAAATTAAAATTTCTGTCCTTAATCACAGAGCATACAAGTAGTTGTACTTATAAAGGAAATAAAACATCCCTGGCCGTCCTCTTGTTGATTTAAGAGAAAATGGAGCTGTGACAGAGGCCTCAATTTTGGCAGCTTGTTACTTTCAGCATATATCTAGGTATCTTACTAACCTGAGCATTGCCAGTGTTCCAGGTCTCAACACTGACATGAATCAGCGTTGCTGCTGGTGTTGGAGAGGGGTATTGGGTAAAGGAGGACTGAGACACTCCCAGCCTGCAGGAATGCCTGTCATTTTTCCAGATGAAAGAAGTGTGACCTTGTCTGTTGTGGTAGTGATTCAGCTGGTTTTTATGAGTCTCTTGCTTGTCGTTGATTTCTGAGAGAAGTTTTTTGGAGATGATGGTTGATGCTGTGAGTGCTGCATGCTTGAAAATGACAACAGGAAATAATAAAGCAAGAAATTAATGCCTGTGTTTCCTCACTGCTGTGGAGCATGCCGAGCTGACTCACAGAGACAGCACTTGCTTTTTGGTTAGCTACAATTACCCAAGATGAAAGCCAACTGCTAATCTCCTTCCTTCCCCAAGGTAGCAGAACTAAACTTGGAGATGCTTCTGACAACTGAAAAACTGGCTGAGGTCTCACAAAAAAAAGCTGTGTTACAACTACAAGGACATAAGGGCCAGCGACAGTTGGATAAGCCTCCGCATTTATCCAATCCATGGTAAGAAAGTTCTCAAATATGTGTGGTTTTCCTTCAAAGAAGTATGTTCTGTTTTTTCAAAAGCCATCAGGATCTTCTGAGAGACACAAATAATCTGGCAGAGCACTGAAAAACTTTCAGAAGTTGCATTTTTTATTTCACGAAGCATTTCTAGGCTGCTTTTGATGTTGGGGACAAGAATGTTCTTTCTGATTTCTTTAATGAACTGTATAATGGTTCTGTGACAGGCACTTCTTGAAAGCTTTTAATTCACTATATTGATAAGTGCTGTGATTCATGGCTTGCTTCTCTCTGCCAGTTTTTTAGAATGCTTGCAGGTGACTGGCCAAAAACCCCTCCTTTTGGGCAGACAGGAACTAGACTCTTCTGGCCTGTGTCAGAGTAACCTGAGCACTTCAAACAAGCAGGTGAGTGGGTTTGTCTCAGCAAGCATCAAAGTAGTTGACAGTCCTTGTTCTAGAGGTGGGTAAATGAGTCCTATTTTAAAAGCTGAGTGACAGTACTGTTAGCAATAGTGGTTAGACCAGGGAAGCTAAATCCATTTCAACATTTTGGAAATAAGCTTTGATCCTCTACCTCCTCTCATGACTCACTGAAGAGGAATTTCTGCTCGAGGGCTCCCTTGGACAACAACGAAAATTAAAGTTGAGATTTAAGTCCAGTAGCTTTGTTTCTGGTCCTTTGCAGTGCAGTTGTTGTATATGTCGGTGAATCTTTACACTCTCTTCTCTCCAGGTTCTTCAGAAAGCCTTAGAAGACGTTCCCCTCTCCACATTCAGTATCATTCAGTTCAGTTTGGGGCCAGAGAACATTTCATCTCACCTTCTTGCTGAACTTTGTGAAAAGGTACTATTTTGTTGAGAATAGTCATTATTGCTGAGCTTGAAAAAGAGACACTTTTTATCCAGAGGCACAAATAGATAGTTCCTTTGCTTTGTGAAGTTCCTTCTCTAATCTGTGTCCCTACAGGTGGGAAGCAAGCTGACTGACATGCTGACAATTTACGCAGGTCCTTTTGAAGAAAGCTTTTGCCTGAAGTCTGTGAAAAAACAATTTGGGAAGTGTGGACCAATCCAGTCTCTCACAGTGGTAACTGAAACGTGCCAGGTGAGGAGCACTCAAAGCACTAAGCTCGCTGACAGGCAGGGAAGCCCAAGTGATCTCTTGGAAAGATAGGGCTCAGAACTGCTGAAATAACAATTACGCTCTTTGGGGGGGGTTTGTGGTGGTATAGTCATCAGCAGCACAACCATTCAGGGTCCCCAAAAGCTGCCACACACAATGACAAGAATAAACACAGCTCATGGGGCTTAACTGTGCTGTTCAAGCTAGAGGACTTTGAGCATTGGAGAAGCCAAGATGTTTTTTCTCCCTCAAGAGAACTGATAGGCTAAGGCCTTTAATGGCAAAAGGGTTATTATCAATGAGCTAAGTGGAGGCACTTTTTAACAGCTACAGTATATGGGGTGTTACATGTACTACCCCCAAACCTTTTTATATTCTATTTGTAAAAGAAACCGAAACTTTATTACAGCTGACTCTTTAAAAGTGTGTTATTGATAAGCCTGAAGTATCTTATCATTCTGTTTCAAGCCCTATGTCTGTATCCAGTACGAAGTTCTGGAAGCGGCCCAGCTGGCTGTGGAAAGCCTAAATGGAGCTGAGGTAGCAGGAGCCTGCATTAAGGTAAAAAATGCAACTAGCGAAAGCCTGAGTTCTGGTGAGCAGGGGAAGAGCATCCAGTGTGTCTCACACCATCTGCTCACAGCACAGTCTGGGCAAATGCTGGCTGGTTGTGCTCTTCCCATCTTCCTGTCCCTTTTACAGGACAATTTAGAGCCACTGGCCAAAAAGCAATGGTCATGGCCCTGTTTTTCCTGCCTGCCCGTCAGCAGAAGGGGCATAGAAAGCATTCTGCCCTCCAACTGCAGCATTGAAAGGAAGTGTCAAGTAATGGGGTGTTAAAATGCCATATACCACGTTCTTAATTGCATAGTGTTTCTGCCTTGCCATCATAATGTCTTTTCCTTTTTCATGACTAATTAAGTTAGCCTTCATTAGCCATATATTTATCAAAGGAGGGAAAAAAGCTTGTTACTTTTGGAGTGGGAGAAAGATAATTTAAAAGTGAGGCTCAGAGCTGCTTGTTCTGCTGAACCCACCCCAGGTCCAGAGACCCGTCACTGCAGCAACGCTGGACTGTGATGTTTTGATAAAGGAACTAGAACTGGATGTGGAAAACGAAGGTGTGATCTATGTGGCAGGGCTAAAGAAGTCACTATCAGAGCAGGACTTGCAAGAAAAATTCAGCCAGTTGAAAGACCTGGAAACACTGTTCCTGCCAAAGGATCTCCAGAGTGGAAAGCACTGGAACTGCTGTTTCCTCAGTAAGTAGCAGTTTCCTCACGTAGCAGTAGCCTGCTTGTTGCCGTCAAATAAGCTTAGTCAGCAGCCCTGCCCTGGGGACTCTGCACAGACACAGCAAGGGCTTCTAAACTCGTGTATACTCTCAGTGACGGTATTTGAAATACTCCAGTGGAAACATAACTAGTTTGGAGAAGCAGATTACAGCTACATATTTAAAAGAGAAAAAAAAGTCTTGCTTAAATGAAAAAAATATTGTTACTTAGAAAAGCTGCAGGATAGTTCATTGGCTCCACTACCCCAGCATGAGGGCAGGCTACTGCGCAGCTTCACATGGACCAGTGATCACCTCTGTAGAGGTGAGGAGAACAACTGGATGAGTGCTGTTGCAGGTCCCTGGCATTTCTATAGTCTGATGTTTAGCTGTAGCACGATGAGGACCCGCTTCCCGCAGTGATTTCGGTTTCTTACCTCCCTCCTGCCCTACAGGTGTTGAGGACTGGAGCAGCAACAGTCCTGCCAAAGCATGTTTCCCTTTGTGTTGCAGAATTCCAGACATCACAGAGTGCTGTGGATGCCCTTGAAGTTATAAATGACTGGAGCATGAAGGGCAGCAGACTAAGAAGTAGGAATGCTCTTGCTTCGGGTCACCTATGGAGATGGATTTGTCAAATGAATCATAGCAATGGGAAGCAAAGAAACGTCTCCTGTAAGAAAATGCAGCAACTCTCTGACTCTGTGAGTTGAAGGCTCTGCTGATGGTCGTTGCAGTTAGGTGGTTACTGCCCTGGGAACCAGGAGTGCTAACTCTGAAACTGAGCTGCATGTAACAGAAGGGTCTCCTTGTGCTGGAGCAGAGGCTGCCAAGGATCAGGTCCCACAAGGCAGTTTGGAGAGGTATCAGCACGTGAGATAACGTGATGTTTACAGGGTGTTGTGTAACCTTCAAGCCAGTGTAGCTGCTCAGGGCACTGAGTGATGCTGCCCAGGAACAGAAGCCAACCACTTGAGAGCAGAGAGAGGCATGTACAGGTGTAGCAGGTTGTATAGGAGTCAGCAGGAGAGGTGACTGGTTGTGTAGCTTTCAGGAAAGAACAGCTTTGGTTGCAGCTCTCATTTTTCCTGAAGGAACCTATGGGGCATGTGGGTCTTGTGATGGCTGAGCCACTGCACTGCCACATGCCAGCCAGTGACAGAAGCACAGCTGGCCTCACCTGCTCCATCCCTGACTGCCTGAGGGTCAGTCACTTTTAAGTATGATTGCTACAGATCAGCTGCTGAATTGGAGATTTTAATGCTTGTATTCTGTTATGCAGGAGCAGGATCTAAAGAAAAAGGTGCAGAAGATAGACCACCATATCAAAAAGCTTTATAGACGTCTGCAGAATAACACCCTGTGCGTTGTCCTCTTTCCTGGAGTGAACAGGTAACTTGCCATTTATTTTGCAAAGACCCAAGGACAATACATAGATTAAGATAAAAAATATTTGGCTATTAAAAAATAAAACCCTGCACAAGGACATGAAATCCTCAGAGAAGACCTGAAGAAGTTGTACTTATTTAGGCTGACTTTTAGGGTCCCCCTGCCCCTTCCTGAGCATTGTGATGCTGTGCTACGCACTGCACCAAACAGGAGTCCTAGAAGGGAGATGCATCCCCAGCCAAGAGCATTTTTAGGCTTAATGCCAGCCACAAACCCTTTCAGAAGGTTTGTCATGCCAGGGGCTGCTCTTGGTGTGATCTGCTGTAATTGTTCAGGTTCTAATAACTGTTTCTTTAAAAAAGATTTTTTTTTAAATAAATTGTTTCTTAAGATCACTAAGCTGTTTCCTCCCTCAGCAGCAGCAAGGAACACTAGCATACAGTGAGACCACAGCACTTCCCACCTCACTAGAGCAGGGCTGATCGTATGTCTAAGTGGTCTCTGGCACAAGCTGGGTATCAAATCCTGGCTCACTTTAAGCCCAGCACAGAGGAGGCCTGGCCTGAGGGCTGAGCTCTGCAGGCAGTTCAGTACACATGGTCCTGTCATCATCTGCCACTGCTGCCTCCTGAGCCACACCTGAGTCAGTTCTTACATTTCTCAACAATGATTTGCTGCTTCTCTCTAGCAGTGTCACCTCAGCTGTGTGCACAAGCCTGTCAGCCCCACCAGAAAGGTGTGAGGAGATGGTTGTGGCCTTACAGGCCACGCTGTCTTTTGCAGGCACTTTGTTGGTCTCGGCTCGTACAATTTTACTCTTCAAGGGCCATATCAAAGCAGCCTTATGTGACACAAGCTTGCCCGTTGTCTCGCATCACCAAGGGCTACGAAGCCCACTAGCAGAACAGGTGTATTTGGAAGTTTGCAGCCACAAGGAGGTTGTGGACTCCCACAGTGCCTGGGCTGACGTTTCTCACAGGCTGCGGGTGTATTGGAAGGGAGTTGTAGCCCAGGCTTGGAGGAGGTTTCTTGCCAAGCAAGGTTCCAGTCCAGAGGAGGCATCTTGATTAAACAGAATGCCCAAAAAAGTTGGGTGGACAAAAAAAAAAAAGCAGATTAATTTTTTTCTCCACTTGCTGACCCTGAAGGCTGCAGGCTTCTCCCTGCTCTGCCAGCACCAGCAAGTGTGTGTGCAGCAAGGCTGCCCCGACCCAAACTAACACACCTCTTGTTTGTGTTGCAGCACATACGGCTCTCAGTCTGGCCTCGGTCTGATGGGAATAAAAGATGACAGCGGGAGGAGTGCTTGTTAAACTGCCAAGGTTTTGAGCAAACTCTTTTGTTAAGATATTTTTAATTACTTTAAATATTGATGTCTTTGTAAAGATCTCTTACCGTAAGAACAATAGGCTTTCACTCTGTATCTTTTACAAAGCCTAAAAATAAAAAGCTATTCAAAACATCTTAAACACAACCCCCTTTCCATTAACCCTTTCTGCTGTGGCACTTTTCCTTGGCAACGGGTGAGCTGTGCAAGTGCTTGGAAGAGCTGGGGCAGAGCAGGGAGAGTGGGCCATGAAAGCCCATCAGTACTGACCTGCAGGACTCAGCAAGTCAGTCGCTGCCAGGGACTGAGGTACCAGCTGGGCTGGCTTCACAGAACCTTCACAGCTAAGTCAGTGTAGTACCTGCAGCAGCTGCTCAGCAGTTAAGGGCTTCCTCTGGGGTTGTGTGGATTTCTGGAACCCTGCTGTGCCAGCTCTGGTGTGGAGTCGCTGCCTCCTTTCCGGGAAAGCACTGCAACTCAGTCCATGGAAAGGAGGAATTGGTGATTCATACTTCTTGGACAATCTTCACTTTCTCCTCCCTCCCTGACCACCACCTCCGACCCTTCGCACACAAAAATGAAGAAGAACAAAAAAAAAAGTAGTTCCAGTGCAGCTGTGGGAGGGGCAAGGGCTGTTTTAAGGGAAGTATATGTCTGTGGGAACCTCACAGATCAGCTCTTACAGCTGGAGCTGGAGGCGCAGAGCTCCAGGAAGACTGCACCATCAGCAGCAGGATGTGGATTCACAACCTGACAGCTTCAGACCTGTGCTCGGCAGCTTTCTCCACCAATTAAAGGCTGCTTGACCATCTGGTACCATTGACTTTGCAAGGCGGAAGATGCCTAGGAAAGCTTTCAGTGCTCAGAAAAATGTAAAGGAAATGTTTGTTACAAGGTTGGAATGTGAGATGAAAGATTTCTAAGGATTCCCTGTAATGATTTAGAATAGGCTGAGATGACACTGAAATAGTTATTATTCCAGCATATAACATATAACAGCTGATAGCGTATTTATTACCTCTTCCTACTTGACAACCCCGACTTCACTGAGCCGGGCTCCCGGGCAAAAAGCCCCTTATGGAGTAGAATCCGGGAGGGGCTGTGTGGAGAAGCTGGCAAAAATAAAGGCAAGTGAGAGGCAAATACTGCACTAGCCCAGAGGCAGCACCAGGGAGTGGGCAGAGGATGCTCACATCAGTGTCTTCAACCCAAATTTAAAGCCTGAAAAAAATCCTGAAATATATATTATTAAGCAAGATGAATGCAGCCATATTTTTTTTCTTTTAAAAAGGCACTTAATCTATCCCATTGAGCTTGGCACTCTTTGTAGCTCTTGTAAAGTGGGATAAGCATCAAAGCCAGCTGCTACTATAGAACATGAAGGGGAGCGGGTCCCCTAGCCCAGTGCTGCCGCCCCCAGCCCAGCAGAGATCGGGGTCAGGCAGACTGACCACAGTGTTTGTCCTGCTGTAAGAACACTCTCCCCGTAAGACTGTTCCCATCCAGCACCTCCTTCCTGCAGACACTTACACTGCAAAGACAAAAAACCCCAGCTAGTTTTCATTCCATGCACTTACAAATGCTGTGGCTGCCTCTCTGCAAGGACTGGGTAGTATTTAGGAAGCATCCAGGATTCCTGCTTGAGAAATTGGAGGTGACAAATAAAACTAGCAAGAGTCCTATTTATAGGCATGAAAAAATAATTACTTTGTCCCCTTTTAATTGAAAATGTAAAAAGGACTTCAGCTTTAAATAAGACATTTTTTACAAAGCTCGAGCACAAAGTGAACACCACCGTGTCATGTAAACACCACAAACCTTACTCATCTGTTCAGTAACGCACAGAACAGCGTGCAATTCCCTTTCCAGTGGATTAGATTTCTGTAGCCATTCCCCTCCCTCCCCTCAGACCTTACTGGAATACAGGAAGCCCAGTACCTTTGGAACACTGACAAAGCTACAGCAGTCGGGATGCATCGTGACTGAAGGATGCTTTTTTTTTTTTTCTTTAAGGGATTGGTCAGTTAAATATACAGAAGTACAATAATCTCACAGGTAAATGAATGGCAGCTTGGATTAGAAAAAGCACCAAAATATTTAATATACATCTGGCACAAATTCCACAAGAAGTCAGTAATGGACAAACCAATGCTTTGCTGGTAAGAAAAGAAAACCCTCAGACTGCACTTCATGCTCTTCTTCCAAAAGGGACGCGACAAAAACATTGCACTCAGGATTGCTATCAAGTAAAGACAACCTTCTTATCACAACCCATTTGCATTGTGCCGTCAATTGCACATTCTGTAGATGCTGTTTCCATTCTGTTCCAGACAACAATGGTGAGCAAAATCTGATGTAAGAAAAGTAACTCTAAAACTACAAACCAAATAGGACTCCGTAGATGCAGCATCTTGAACTTCTTTCACTTTGCCTCTAGGTCATTGCTTCAAGTTTGGCCACATCCCCTTAAAAAATGATCCTACGTGAAACAGAATTTACTCCAGCCATTTTCAAGCATTACATTTAGGCAGCACTGCTGATACTGCTGTCTAAAAGGGGAAGCACAGGTCTGCTCCACGACACGCAATACATTCATCGTTTCCCAGAGTGAGATAACGGGATCATCCATGGTTATCTCTTGGGGAAGTCTGAAAAGGCCAAAACCACTCCTGACACAAAGGCCAGTAGGTCTGATCCTGTCTGCCCTGGCTGGCGTGCTGAGGAACCACGAGACTGATCAGCGAGGTGTATTCACCTGGGATTCAACAGAAGCTGCACGAAAGTGTGCTCTTGTTATTTCCTTTGCTAGAATTAGTTACTTCTCTGGGAGCAAACACTATCAAAATGCACTCCTTCTACAAAGAGTGTCTTGAAGCTAAACTGGGGCCAAGATCCACAAGCAAGAACTCCAAGAAATCCAGCTGCATCAGCCAGCTCTCCCAGGCTGACCCCTCTCCTCCATGCAGCCCCTCAAGGACTTCCAGTTGCTTCACACCCTCAGACCAACCAGTGCAGACCCCAGCAGTATCAGGTCAGGACTAATCCTGCCAGTTGCACCCACATCTCTCGGAACTCAAGTTACTCAACAACTAACAGCACCAGGCCCTCTGACCGCTCCTGCCAGCCCAGCGCCTGGTTTAAAGACTGTTTTAAACTTACAGATAAGAAAGCAAACATATTTTTTAAGATAACTATATTTAGTGTGACTTAAAAAGTCACAGCTTCAAAAGCATTTCAAAAGCAATTAAGCACTATTCTGTTAAGTCCTCTAATGCATAATACATATGGGAACAATAAACCAGCAGCCAGCCCTCAGCTCCACGGCTCCTCTGTGCAGGTTTCCCACCTCTGGTCACATCATCTCCCCTCTCTCAGGCCCAGAGAGGAGCAAGAGTCAGCAGCTGTAACTGCATAAATGGCACCATTCAAGTAATCACACCAATTCAACAGTAGGCAACCTTTAGTCCAAATATCATTTACAGGGGAAAAAAAAAAACCAAAACATTTTACAGCAAGAACATCAGAGACGGATGGTTTTTCTTCTGTCTGTGTGAAATGGC
This sequence comes from Jacana jacana, assembly GCA_013400555.1. NCBI lineage: Eukaryota > Metazoa > Chordata > Aves > Charadriiformes > Jacanidae > Jacana > Jacana jacana. The sequence goes on along the minus strand of VZTM01016195.1, from coordinate 44,011 downwards.
ACGTTAGCAGGAAAGGGCTGACCTAGAGTGCAATTCTGCAAAGGTAGAAGCTTTTTAAAAACAAAATAAAATAAAAAAGTCATAGAACCTCCAGAACCTGTTGGAGTTAAAAACCTAACTACAGAAGGACTGAGGATTCAACAGTGGTGAGGAATTGCTGTGATTTCAGTGACTTAAGGCAAGCTGTTAGCAGGACTAGTGCATTTGTGCTCCCTTTACCCATCATCTGACAGGCCCTGCCCTTCTCTGGAAACACGTGCCCGTGCAGAGAGTGCAAGAGGTGACAGCCCGAAAGCAGCCCTCAAACTGGAAGAAGAATCTTGCAGCAGCAGTTGCTGCAGCACAGCATCTCTGGGGGACCTGCAGCGACAGGAACTGTTGCAGTTTGCTTTGCAGGGGGAACACAAGGGACACAGATGTGTTGCCTGAAAAGAGACACCACCAAAACACATTACTGAATACAGCTGAGCTCTGACACCATGCCGGCACCTCCAAAACACCCCAGAACTCTCCAGGTTTGCTCAACCTAAGGGTTTTATCCTGAGCAAGGTTCTGACCTCAGGGAGGAAAAGGATGGGTGTAGCTGTAACGCTTTCACAGCTCCCATCTTTGCTGGATGTTACAGGTCCAGCCTGATGGAACGAAACACGGTATTTTTTTCATCAAAAGAAAAATACACTCATGGCACTGCATCAGGTGGGTTCCTAAAGCTTTTCAAGGGCAAATGAAAAGGCTGGTGGCTCCCCCCTGGGGAGCAGTTGCTCCATCTTCAGTTTACTGTCAGTACAGGGAGCTGGACCAGGGAAAAGGATGAAAGTCATGAAAGAAAGGCTCTGAGCCACCCAGGACGCAGCTCCAGTCGGTCACTCTATTGCACGCCAAAACTAGCACCCAGAAGGACCGACACTTTGTTTGCAGCTTGACTTGGCTCCCTTTCACAGGGTCAACTGCATGCAAATTAAAAGCACTATACCAAAAAGTATGGCAAATAGATAATACTTAACTGGGGTCAATTAAACAAAACCCAAACATTACTCACCCAGGCTTAAAATCCTGGGAGCAAAGGATGATAACCATAAACTATTCAAGTCTAAGAACAAGAGGTAGAGACACCTATGTACTTCATGGTGAAGGAGTTACAGCCTTCTGCCTTACAATCCCATGTATTTCACTTCAATTGACAATATAAAACAAAGATTCAATCTTCACTAGTCCAGAGAGAAGGGTTAACACTGGTGGCTTTGTTTGCACCTAACAAAGTTTAAGCAGACACTTAACTTTCAATACTTATTTGAAAAAATATTTGTTATTGAAACGCTACCCTGAAGAACTTTAAGTTTCAGGTTAAGTATCTTCTTTTTTAATAGGAAAAGCTAAATTCACATGCACACATTTTGAGCAGAGTGAGCTCAAGGGAAGAACCAGGTATCCAATTTACCAAGGATCTTGTAAAAAAAGGATCACACTGCAGAACCCAAGGCTGAGACCCCCAGAAACTCACAATGACTATGATTTTCCAATGAATAGGAATGGTGTAACCTCAGCCAACAAATTACATCATGACTGAGGTGGTGATTAACGACAAGGTGTTTAACTTTGCTGGGTGTCTTTTTTGGGAAACAAGGCTTAGAACTGTAAGGAAGATACTCATGTTGTCAGCATCATGAAAACACTAAGGTGCAGTGCATAGCCATGGCTGGGAACCACGGGTGACAGGCCAGTACCTGTCCTGGGATCTCTGGGCTCTTCAGGCTCTGACGGACATGCAAGGAGTGAAACAGAAGTTATACAGGCAAAGCAGCTGCCGCCGTCAGTGCTCTGAGTCCCCCACCCAAGAGCCACCCTGCCCTCAGGAAGAGGGGCTCTGTCTATGTGCAGCTGAGCCCCAGTGACTCCCTTGGCAGCAGAGCAGGGAGAACTCGTTTCATGCTCTGAAACGTGCTGGGTGGTTCAGGGCTGATTCAGCAGATCTGCTCCACCAGCCCCGGGAAGCCAGGGCTCCTGCTGGGACGGACCAAACTGCCACCGGCTTCAGCCATCTGACTTTATGCCATCTGCCACACCTTCATTTATTTTTCCTGTGGTTCTTTCATTATTGCACAGAATTAAAAAGGTATAATTATCCATATAGAATAGCACCAGCAGCAAGTAAACTCACACTTCAGCATTCGACTCCCAACTAATTTCCTCACTCACATTTTATGGCCAGCTCTGGGTGCAATCTTTCAAATCCTTACTTGAATCAATAACTTAGTCTTTGACCTCAGAAATGCACCACACAAGTAAAAATTAGCACAACTGAACCTCCACAGTTGATCTGGGAGACAAATTTTAAAGGTGTTGCATACCATAATATGGGGCAGGTGGTCAGTGTTTTATTACTCAGGGATAAAGTTCTATTTCTTTGTGTATAAGGAAAGGCAATAAAATGCCAGAGTTTGGACGTAAGAATGGTTTTCCAGTATATTACTAAAACTATTTATATAGTTATTATCTATAGTTACTTGTCCCAAGTTGCAGCAGATTCAATGCATGCATCAAGTTTTCTACTGCATATTCTAATTAGAAAAAAAATACTTAAATAGTTGCAATGGTTTCAAGGATTCCATCAGCATCACTGTTCACTACAGTCCTGTGCCCTACACAATAAAGATTGAAATTATATAAAAACGAAGAGTGATTGTATTTGGCCTGTTCCACAGATATTCACAGTTTAACCATTAAACAAGCATATTTTCAGAGGCTCCAATATTGTTAAAAACTTCTTGGAAACATGTAAAAGCTCCCGCTCCCGCACAGGTACCAGCGTTACGGAGTACGGGCTATTCTTGTTTAGGATCATGAAATCCCCAGACAATCCAAGGGTAGGGCTGGCCCCTCTCTCAGTTCCAGCACTGTCAAAGAGTTGCACCTTCAGCTCCTGGTTCAGGAGTTTAAAATGATAGAGGTCTGGCTTGCATCCTATAAACGGTAATTAAAAAAACCTGAACTTAGGCTAAAAACAAATAGTTCTTTGCTAGACAGATCATTTGCCTGTTTTTGCAAGTATTCTACCCAATTGCTCCTGTGAGGTTGAAAGCAGCAGAACAAGAGCAACGTTTTTCTCTTGTACTGAAAACACAAGACTTGAGCTACTGAGTATTGTATGTGCTTTCCCCAACAGAAAACTCGTCCTCTCTATTCACCACCACGATCTTTAAACAGAAGCTAAAGATGCTGTGTTACATTTGATGCACTAAAACAGGTTCAGCCTTGATGTGCTATGAACTATGTCCTTACCACTAATCCACATTCAGAGCACAAGAGCAACACCTGCCTTGAAGAGCTCTATCCCTCATCCTTTGGAGCTACTGCAGTTCAGCATATAAATCAGCTGCAGCCGCTGCCATGCCGGTGGTGCTCCCCTGCATGCACTGGCTATCTGTGTCAATAGTTAGTTCTCACACTTTAGACAGTTTAAATTTCCTTTAGGGAATAAAAAATAATAAAGTGAAGTGATGAACAAAGCATTTAACAACAGAATGAATGAGTAGTCTCAAACTTATAAATACAGTCTTCATTTACTAACAAATCAGTCCACATTTGGAACTTTTACTAACAAAGCAGCCTCTGTTGGGGACTTTTTTTTTTTTCCCCTCTTTTTTAAAAATAACAGCACCAGCAAAAGTCTCACCATAAATTCAACTGCACCAGCACAAGTGCTTTGGCCTGCTTTGCTCATCAAATCGGAGTAAGATTTTGGTGCCGAACAGTGCTTGTGCCACGGTAGCCTGGCGGGTTATAGTAGCAAGGACAAAGCTTTGGGTATATTTCCCTATAATTCAGCACATTCAGGGCTCCCCTCCTGCAAAGAGACAGACTACATTTGTTTTCCAGAGCTTAACACGTCTCCCAGCAAGAGCTTGCAGAAGCAGCATGGACCGAACTCCTTTTATTAGATGAAAGAGATGTTATCTGCGGCCTGTGGGTTTGTTTTGCAACAGTTTTCAATACCCACACTTTGTTAGTGATTTATGATCTCAGTCCCAAGCTATTGCATAGGCTGCACACCAGCAAAGCCAGTGACAGAATTCAGGCAGATCCTCCACCTCCTCTCCCTGCTGACCCCTCTGGGGCACGGCAGATGTGCAAAGCAAGCCATCCTGCACCAGTGAGAAGCTCGCCACTAAAACTCTGCTTCCCTTCAGCTTTAAAACCCTTTAGTTCACAGAAGCCATGAGATGCTGTGGATGACTGTCCAGGGTCTTTTTTTTTTTTTTCCTTTGCATTTGTTTAAGTGAAGCCGTTTTATGATCCCGAAATGCAGCTCTGAAAAGAAATGGTGTGAAATGGAAGTGTATCAAATTCAATAAGCCAGTACTTAGCTCTACAGAAAGCCTTGGCAATCATCCCTTTTACCAAAAGGTGTAAAAAATTTGACATACTAAAATTAAAAAAGGTAGCATCAATAACCAAAAAAAGTTTCAACCAGTGTTAATAAAACTCCCTTTAAGTCACAACAGTTTCAACAGGCAAATAGTCCCAATACAGGCATTGTAAAATAATAAATTGATTCCTATCCAAATATTATCAAATCAGTCTAAAAATGACTCATCTACACTGTTGTCATTAAGAACACATTAAGAATTCACTTTGTCATCAGATGCCGATATCCTTGCTCCAGACAGTGTGGAGAATTAACTGCGATTTAGCAATTAAACAGTTTTTAAAAAATTGGTTCGTCAATATTAATGCAAAAGATAGTTCCTTACATAGAAGTACTGTGCTTGCCAGACAAGTAAGAGAATACTTTAGGTATAAATCAAACAAATTAAAGCAGAATTATACCACAGTTTTCCTTGAAGACTTAGGGTGTGTGTGTTGCTTCTGTCAATGTTTAGCAAACTTAAGAAGCAGAACCTTTGGTTCTTTTAGTCAAGTAAAAATAGTCTCATGAAACCACAAAAATACAACTTCCAGAGAAAATGGAAGTCCATCAAGAAGTCCACTTTCAATAAAACTGAGGTAGTACTGCTCTTTTATTAGATGATGTGTAAGAGATTTAGATACAAATCGTCATCTACCACTCAGTTGACTGACAGGTACAGTAATTTTATAAAACAATCCCAACATTTAGTTTGAAACGCCAAAAAAAGGAATGGTCTGGACTCCTTTGCTAAGAGTTAGCTTTAAAATGGGAATTAGCCATATTGCAAAAAGCTGTTGCTTATGTTGGGTTTTAGAGCCTTATTACCTGGGGGGATTAATGCATTTATAGTTAACAGTTAACACTGCTGTTCGTCTTGGTATAAAACCTTAAAATTATTACAGCCTAAAATTTCAACAATGTAAACAGCACTACACACAGTACAGACCTGCCCTGACAGATGTTGTATGAAAAACTTAATCTGGCACTGTATAATTTAGCAATGTTAATTTAACCTAACTAAAAAGATCTACATTGTGCAAGAAATATCAGACTTACTTATACTAATCTGAAGTCTTAAAAAAAAAAAAAACCAAACAACAACCCCAAAACGCTTAACTTGCAGCCAGGGTCAAATATTTCAGGGCAAGAGTAAAAGGAATAACCAAAATTAAGAAAGTGCCTAAAACATGATACAGCATTTTAGAGCCCTTTCAAAGACAAGGCAGAAAAAGGTGTAAAGTAGAAAAGTCTGGAGCCTCGGTAATTTCCAGAAACATCCCGAGTTTACATTTCATGAAGGGCAACAGGTTCCTTCCATCGCTGCTGCTTTGATGCCGCTAAGTCTGTTCCTCCGCACACAGGCCCTCTGTGTCCGGGGATGTAATACATTTGGTTTCCTCCTCCTTTTTCCTTCGCTCCATTTCCCACTCCACAAAGGTGTCGAAGAGACTCGGCCAGGCCTCGTCCTCACTGTAGTTGCTAAGGTCCGGTCCAATCACCTGAGTAAAATTTAGAAACATGTTCCACGTGTCCCGGGAGATTCCCTTGATTCCTGAGGGGTTCTCGATTAGGAAGTGTAACCACTGGTCCAAAATGGGGGGCTTGTTTTGGGTGAAGACTAATTTCCAAAGGGCAATGGCTATTTCCCGATGTAGCGACCTCTGTCCTTCTTCAGAGTCCAGGCCGAACTGGAAGGTGAAACGATAGAGATCCTTGAATTTATCTTCCTGCTTGGCTTCATTTAATAGGCTAGGGAACCTTGCACAAATGCCATCAATGCTGTCTGCGTTTATTGCTCTGCAGCCTTCAAAAAACTCCTTCCTATTAAGCAAGAAAGAGAAATTAGCACGAGCGCTTCCCACCGACCTTCCACGCTGAACGCTTCCCATCTCCGCTCAGCCACACCACGTGGGAAGAGGGTTATCTGGACAGGACAAGGTGTGCTCTCAGCCCAGGTGGCACAAGAATCTTGGCCGTGGGAGTTACTGGAAGGGGAGATGTTTCCAAGAAATTTCTCACAGCTTGGGGAACCACACACACCACTCGGATCTGCTGGGACACCGTTAGCATTCTGACAGCTCGATAATACCGCATCCAGTGCCTTTCACATTAAAAAGTGAATAAAATTTACCACAGAAGAAATGTCATATGTCTGAAAACACCACATTTATGTACTAAAGCGCCATATATAAACCAGCTTGATTCAATACTGCCCATGTTTAAATGCCCACGCTCTGGGTGAGCTGTTCTCAAGGGACAGAACAGTTCACTGCTGGCTTTCCTGTGGTTTTTGGTTGCTCTTCCAGCCTGCAAAATAAAAAGGGTGCCAACAGCAATGGTCAGCAAAGGCACCTGCTGAGAGACTGGAAGAGAGCACAGCATCACACAACACAGGCTACAATGCAATGGATAAACACTGCTGGAAGCACCAGTCCTGTACTAATTAGCCTACTAATAATCTGGTCAAGCTGGTAGATGGCTAGCTCTGATTTCTCCGATGCTCATGAACAACCAGCCAGTATTAAGCAGAGCCAGCAGACTCCATGTGGGGTGGGCCGTAGGAAGACAGGGGATGGGTCAGCGCTCAGGAGAACAGAAGACCATGTTGCTCCCCTTGATGGAAGGGTTACCTCTCACCATTAGATCTACCACCTTCCCAAGATAATCAAAACAAGTTAATAAAGCTCATGGTGGTTGTGCAGAATCACAGACACTACTTGCAATTCCTTTTCCACGTTAGCAAGTACCTGTGCCAACAGCCTCTAGTAAATCCACATTTGCATCCCAGAATAACTTATCCACTTGTCACACACCCACATCCACAAAGACTGTGAAGATGCTGGAAAACCTATCTGTGTTCAGTGCACTGCAGAGGCTTGGTTCAAGGCTCAGGACACTAAAGTAATTTTGAGAGTTATTAGCTGAGGAAAAATAGGTAGCATTACTCAAAACAATTGAGACAGACCAAAAAAAAAAATTTAAAAAATGACCATTCTCTCTCAGCAAGTCCATGAAGAGTCTTTCCTTGCTCTTACCTGGACATTGATAATCAAGTTGGGGGGAAGAGGGGCTGTTGTAGTTTTAGGTTAGGTTTGTGGTTTTTTTCCTGGTATGTTTTAGCTATTCTGTTATTTCCTGTAGCATCACACATGCTATAAAAAGCCTGCTGATTGAAGCCTTTGTCCAGAAGGACAAACAACATTTCAAACACCAATCACTTGTCAGCCAGTATGGAACAGCTACCAGCGTCAAAAAGCTCGTGTTTCCTTCCCTCTCCATGCTTTAATAGGATTACTCTTGGAAAAAGACATTAAGTGTAACAGTGGTTGGACAGGAACAATTCCTAGGATGCAACGTGTCACCTTTTCACGGAATGCTAACAGTGCTGGTAGCAATTACTAAGAAATCTCACATTACTTTAAAGAGAAATTTGATTTCAGTGTCTGATTTCATCACCAAGACAATGCTGGAATCAGTAAACCCTGCTTCTGGTAAATCAAGAATAAATGAACTTCTACAGAATCTCACTACGCTGTTCAGCAGCAACAGCATTTTGTCCAAAACCACATTTTTGGTTCTGAAACCCACAGTGAAGGGAAGGGGAAAGAGGACAATACAAAGCTTACCTTCTGCAGTGGTAGGAATTAATTTGATCAAAATGCAATTGTTAGAAGAAATAAGTAAGTGAAGCTAATGAGGCTGTCTCTCCAACATACAGATGACAGGATATACTTTAACATATGAAAATAATTACAAGTTCTACAAGAACTAACCTTGTAAATTTGCACATGGTAGCAGCCTGGAATTTCCAAGCCAAAACTAGCACTTTAAATTCAGTGGGATCAACACAGAGGTCATTGCAAAATCGTTCCATTCCTTCTTCCAGTATGGCATCTTCCCGCTCATCCTTATACCTCCTAAATAACTCCCCAATCCTTTGGAGCGAAGATTCTTCTGTGGTGGAAAGAGAGTCTTTCTTTGTATCTCCAGAAAACGTTGGAGGCTGAGTAGACTCCACAGCAGCGTCTGTTTTCTTTGTCCCATTCACCAGTATATCTCCTGAAGACTTCCCGCAAGCTGAACCGTGGTCGTCTTTGTGGACTGCACTTCTCTTACTATGCGACTTGCTGCTGGATTCCCTTTCCCCGTTTTTGCTGCCGAGGGTAGAAGAAGGATTCTTGCACTTTGTGACACACTGGCCCATGATGTTGCAAGCCCAGCTTCTAGAGCAGTCCCCTCACCGTCGGACAGCCTCGCAGCTGCTCCTCAACACATCTCACCCTGCCATTAACAGCAGACAACTAACCTGAAAAACAGTTTCAGAGTCAAATTGCTGTTTCTCCACAACGAATATAGTAAATATTAAACGTGGGATAACATTTGCCAGTAAGAGACCAACTTCAGGATATTTAAGTTTTGCATACTGAAAAGGAGTAGTGTACAGAAGGTTGGCATATGCCATAAATTTCAGGCAATTTCAGGCTGTTTTACCTAGAAATCAATGCAGCTCACTCAGTGGCTGCAGTATACTAATGGGCCCTAATAAAGGAAATTCCTAAAATTCTTACTGTAACATAGGTTACAAAGAGGTTGATTCACGTACAGGCTTCATCAAGACAGACTACTCTAACCCAGAAACATTTTAAAGGAAATGGTTTTTAAAAGTATAGTCACATTTTATATATAGAATATAAAACACTAAAACAAAGCAAGGGAGAAGGGAGAGGGTGGGAACAACACCGATGAACAACAACCTGGCAGAGACTTAAGCAGTAGATACAGACCCTGCCTGGGCAAAAGTGTGTGTGTGGGGGGAATTCTGTTTTTTTTAAACAGAGTTTGGAATCTAGATTATTGTTCTTAAAACACACAGAGAGTGTGTTTGCAGAAAGGAGGCAACACTCACTTTTCATGCAAGATGGTGTTAAGGAATTATTGTTTCAAGTGGGCTCCTCCCTGCAGGTAACGAGACAGACGGGAAAGGGGCCTTTTTAGTGAACCTTCTTCAGACAGACACACATGCAGATAAGTAGTAGTAATTCTGGTTCAGTTTTTTAAAAAAATCAAATTTACAATGCCAAAATGATTTCATCATACTCTGTTTTCACAAATCACAACGTTAATGCCTTGCATATGGGAAAAAGATATTTTACACACAGAAAAGGGGTCTTAAGTTTTCCCTGTTAAAACCAGAGTAACACCCTGACTATCCTATCAGTGTGCAGCCACATAGGGGCAGGCCGTTTCTCAGAAACATCAACTCCAAGAAAGCAACTGCTTATCATATTCCCCATTTACCCACTTACTTGCATTTCACCTCCACTGTCAGTTGAGCAAAATCCTTAAACATAAAAACTGGATTTGCCCTGTCTATGTTCACTGCTGCCAGGTTACAGATTTTGAACAAGGAAAAAAGAAAAAAAAATAGGAAATAAAACAGATGTCAGTTTTTCTGTTTGTTTCTCGGGTAAAGCTCTTCAGGGACCAAATCCCTGTTCTAAGCTGTAAACCAACTTGGAACAGCAACAGCAAGTTCAGACGAATTTTCCAGAAATTGAGATTACAAACATCAATTTTCTCTCAGCCATTACACCTGCTTTGGCAAAACACCACGTATCCAGTTTTGTAAGCAAGAAAGAAAATAATAAAAAAAACATCAGTACAACTACATCAGCCAGGATGCTGGTTTCAACTACCTGGCTTCCCTTCCTCTCCCAAATCCCTTTTCTCAAGCCCATAACCCACAAGCAAAAGTTATTTTTAAGCAGCAAAAGGAACAAACATCTGGTACATCCTTTCACCAAACTGCTTTAAAGGTGTACTTTGCATGGGCAAGTAAAGTTCAATCTAATGTATTCAAGAATAATTTCTTACAATTCAAATAATTTCTTATTCATTTGTATTTTAAAGAATTCATTAAAACATTCATTTCCACATGGACAACCAGTGTGACAATTTCACTGGTCCTTAGTACTTCCCAGCTCTGTGACTTGCAGAGTACAGCCTGGCACTGGCTCCTGTGCTGCCATGCGATGAGCAATATCATCTTCCCTAGTATACACTACTCATTTTTTCATTACACCAAAACAAACAGGATATTATTAGACAGTGGAAATTACCACTTCGTGATTAACTCCCAGATACCAGCCTTCCTTCACCACCACTCCCCCTTAAATGCAGCAGAATCCATATGGTCAATCTACACTAATTTTTGTTCTTCCATCAGTTTCTCAAAGGCAGCACTACTTGGGCTAAGTTTTTCTTTAGAGACAAGCATACAAGTAAAGGAACAGAATAAAACCAAATCCTGTATAAAAACTAAGGTTACAGTTTAAAGTGGAGTGTAGGTAGTTTAGAAAACATCCTGCTCATACACATAACAGCAATTATTAGCTGTTGGGGATTCAGAACAGCTTTTCCCTATGGACAGGTTAAAGAATAGCTGCCTATTAGTGAATGGTACTTTCATCTGAAGTAGCTGGTAGTAGTCACATCACATGCAGCATAATGGGCAGAGATGGATCCAATTCACTTCAGGAATCCCAATTTAAAGTTTTTTTTAAAAAAAAAAAAAAAAAAAAAGACAGTTTGCAAGACTGACTTACGTACCCTGTCCATAAATTTTCCTAACTCAAGTGATTCGTGCTGTCATGCTCCTATTAACGATGATCATCTAAATATTCAAGTCTACAAAGCGACATCACCAACATGATAAAACAGACAGGGTTTATTGTCACTTGCTGTCACAAAAAGACAGCATTACAAGGCAAAGTGGGAAGGTCAGCCAGCATTATCGAACACCTGTATGTGAGGAAGTATCCTGACAGCTGTTTCCAAAAACCAAGGGACAGCACAGTAGCACCAACCCACTGAGTGCAAGTTAACCCCGTCCCCACAGCACACCCTTCTAATGAACCAATTTTCCGTTCCCCACTCTACTTGCCGTCCAAGGAGCCGACTGCTGCTCCTTCCCAGCCAGTGTCTGGGCTCTGCTCACACTGCTCTGCCCCGCAGCAACAGAGCTCTTCCTTCCTCCTCCTCCCTGCTGAGGAGGCATTCAGAGCATCATCCTACTCGTTATGAACAAACACACTAGAAGATACTGAAGTGCAGTTGCTGTAATTCCTCACTTTTGTATTGAATGAAACTCGATGCCATGTGCCAGATACTTCGAAGCATTCTACCCCAAAAATAGCAAAACCAGCTTGGAAAAAAAAAAAAACCAAAACTCAGACCGCATCCGCTGGCAGTTTGTGCATGTATCTGGTTTTGCAAGAGACAAACCTTTTGGCGCTCCATCAGTTACCCTTTCATAAAATGCCTCTACCGAGCTGGATTCACTTCACTTACTAGTCACCTCCGGTTCCTACATTACTCAGGTTTCAAGGCACGAAAGGAACAAGAGCCTCGGAAGGAGATAGAAACGAGTGGGAGAACTCGGCCCTTTTGTTCAGGAAGGCCGGAGAGAGGATCCAGTTGCAGCACCAGGAGCTGCACAGAGCTCAGTGTTCAAGGAATATGAAAGCACGACTCAGAAAAGCAAACACTCATTTAACTGCAGAGCAAAGGAAGTATCATGTCTAGGTCATGCCGATTACTGTTAAGTGAGCACAAGGACGTGCAGAGATATTTCTCCCATCTGGATTGGGAACTGCAAGTATAAAGTTCTGGCATACCCAAAGGTTACACTGGATCAGTGGCAAAGCACCAACTCCCAAATGATCAGTTCCCAAGAGCAAAATTACTGTAACAAGCTTGTACATCATAACAGGGAGACACAAAAGGCAGTGCTGAGCACTGGTTCAGCCATTCTCCTAAAAAAGCATCAAAATCCAGGGCTAAGGTTGGATCATACTCAGCACTACAGGACATGGTACTCCCTAAGAAGTCTGATTACTCAGACACATATTGAGCAATAACCTACAGTAAATGTGAATCACCAAGATGCCCATGAGGCGCCTTCCACATCACACAAATTACAAAGCAGGGATCAACAATGATGTTCTCTGCTCCTCTCTGGAAGGGAGTAAGCAACTGGAAACACAGGAAAACTAGTGCTGGTGAATACAGCCACCCACTAAGAACAAAGAGTGCACAGAACCATATAGTCCAATACATTTAACAGAAAACCTGAAGAAGATTGGAAAGACCACTAATAGTTAGCTTTTTGCTTTGTGTTGGGTTTTTTTGTTTGTTTGTTTGTGGGTTTTGTTACTGTTTTGGGGGGGTGGTTGTTGTTATCACCTTTTATGGGGTTTTTTTTTGCCTTTTTTTTGTTTTGTTTTTAGGACTGTAAGAAAACTATGCTTTCTCCATTTTCAAGTGACCAGACCACAAGTAGCTCACGATTTGAAGCAAGCAAAACAACAAAGTGACTCAATAATTCTCTGTCACACAAGCACACCATAGCACAATTGAAGACAGCAACACTGAAGTGGGGGAAAGCTGGCTGGAGGGGAGAAGATGCAAAGGAGATATTTAAGTAACCTTGTATTTTCCTTTAATGACCAACATTATTATAGTAACAAATTATTGGATACATCCAGAGAAAAACAAAACACAGCCAAGCAGTATGCCATTTAATAAAGTGTTGCATCAGAAAGTATTTATCACATGTTTCAAAATGCAAAACGTATCAAGAGAAAAGGAAAAAAACCCTCTGTACATTCAAGAACACCTCAAAGACAAATTTAGGAAATCTCTTAACAAAAGGGGACACAGCTCAGCCAGCCATTAAATCCCTTCCTCAGTAGCAGTTCACTAGCTAAGGCAAAGACAATATTTCTAGAGCTCAACTAAGCTGAAACCCAGCCTCAGCTTTTGGCAAATGCTTGAGGATAGACCGTAAGAATTTTACAGAATTTTGCTATGCATTATCTACCTTTTAGCAGAGAAGAATACACGACTTGTAGGGAACAGTATCATGGGTGCCCCCTCTTTTTCCAGCTCTGAACATGGCTCCTGAAGCCATGGAACACATGGCTTTCCACTGGGGAAGCACAAGAGGATAATTGCAACTCCTGAACCAGCAGTGATCGCTGCTCTAACAGCTGATGCTGGCCAAGTGATGTTGTAAGCAAACATCTAATACTTACATAGTTTCACCTGCACAGGGAATCATTACACTCGCTTTCACAGCATTCTTCAGGCTCCCTGGGTTCCACATGGAATGCTGTAAGACAAAAGACCACACAAAACTTTACTATTAGAAGAAGCTATTAAAACTATAAAATGTATCGAATTGCTCAGAATAGGCATTTATTAAAAACCTTCATGGCCAAAATCCATTTATGGAAAAAGTAATTTTAATAAGTAAAATCTGAAGTAGTTTTATAAGTAGCATTAACACCACTAACTCTGCATTGCCATTTAAAGCGTAGATCGGGTACTGAATACAACAGACAAGTTCAAATGTTTGTTAGGAGTAAACACATGCTTCCGGATACTTTCAGCAAGGCAGAGTTAATTCCTCATTTCATGCACCCAAAGCAAAACAGAGGCCATGCTATCATTGTCAGTGCATGTTAGCTAAGCGGCTGTTTAATCTGTGAATGCCAGACAGCTGCTACCTAGCAAAGCATCATTTGGGTCTATAAAGTAATTCTCTTTTTTCATTCTCTAGCACATTCTTTTCCATGTTTGTTTTCCCATGTTCAGTTGAGCGGGCTCAACTTCTCACAAACTCCCATCTCTGCTACACAACTACAAAGCTCTGAAGACAAGATGACAAAGGTTTATGTAGCAAGAGCTACAACCACAGCACCTAGTCAACACCTGTGTGGATCTGACCCAGGAAAAAAACATCCCAAAACAAAACAAGAAAGCTCTGGGCAAAGCTCTGGGCAAAGCTCCTCTACTCTACCATACTAACAGAAACACTAAAATGTCTTGTTTTACAGTTCTTAGTACAACCAGGGAGTATACCGATTTTTTTTAATGAGACCCACTTCTTAGGAAACAAGTGAGACCACTAGCTTGTTCAGTGCTTCATTCACTAGAAAGTAGGGAAACGGATGTAAAAAAACAACCATGAAACTAGTTCTTCCTGTACATGTCATTCTCTGCATAAGTTGGGTTTTCCCTAAACTTTAGTCTTATATGAGGAATAGCATAAGTTTGACCAACAAATAAAACCTAGTTCAGACAAAAGCTTTTAAAGAAACTGTTAAAAAATCAGGGAAACAGGCATCCAAAAAGCTTCAAAACCCCTAGAAACCGTGGAGTGGTGCCTTACCCCACAAGAAACACACAGGGAGCAAAAATGTATCTCCACTGAATGGTTTTTAGGCATTTACTTTTGAGATGGGTAGTCCAAAAAGCCTACCTTGCTCTGTACTTACATTCTCCATCTCCGAAGCTCATCTTCCACACAACCAACCACTCTCTTGCCCCCTTGACAGTCTCACAGCTCTTTCAGCACACACTCCTGCTGAAAGGCCCACCCTGTGCGGACGCACAGCCACCAGCCAGCTTAAGCATGTACAGGAGCAGGGGAGTTCCTGCCACTCTCACCGTTCTGTCTGTTTGACCATAGCATCCCATGAATTTCAAGAATTTAAGCAAATGGAACATCTGGCGCTTCTATGTTAATTTTATTTGGCACCCTGCAACTAAATAATTCCTTTTATAAAACACTGGGGGAGGAAAGAAGAAACAGGAGGGATGGGGCACTGCGCAGCCTCATTCCCCCAGGAGCATGCTGAAATAGAAGAGAGGCTACACCTTACAGTTCACATTTTGAAAACCATTGTCATGGCAACTTTATGCAACAAACTAGCTACTTTTCAAATAGATTTGTATTTCTTTGGAAGAAACCTACCATCCACCAATCTACATTTCTGGTTGACTACAGCACATACTGGAAGCGAATGCTTATTTGCAGTTCAAAAGAAGCTGAATATGACCAAGTTCAGTCCTACCCAGCAATAGCCAAACTTTCTCAGATAGTTTGAAGTAGTTTCCACATTGGCTGACCTTTGCACACACTGTCTGGTGCCAGGTGCCAGAAAGTTTAACATCTATTAGAACCGCCAGCTACAATTCTTCCTGCTTCTATTCTACCAAGTTGCCCATTTCACCTTTTTTAAAATTTTAATGTAGTAGCAAGTTTAAACTTCTGTGACAACACAATTAGGGAATGTGCAATATGAAGTTAGTTTGAGCTAGCAGTTAAAAACCCATGCTGTTCAAGTCTGTATTTAAAGGCAATGTGTGGCAGCTGACTTCATCCTCAATCCTACAAGACGACTGTGGCGGAGGTGGAAAGAAACACCAACGCTTTTGTTGCACAGGTTTTAATTCAGTCCTTGGGTCAGGGTTGGAAGGAACAGCCATAAACTACCATCACCAAACATCCCCCTACACTGGTGCAGGAGCAGTGTCACACACCAACTCAGAAAACAGCCTGCCTCCCTCATTAGCAATCCTACTCAGCAGCTGGCCAGGCAAAGGAGTAAATGGTGTGCACCCTCAGGATAGGAGAGACCTTTGTTTTGCTCACCTGCTTCTTTCTGCACCTGTGCCTGCCTCCCTCCTGTGACTCAGGCTCTCCTGAGCATTGGTGCTCAGAGGATCTCACCACAGAACACTGCAGCCCCAAAGCTGCTATTGCCCTCAAGACTCCTCCTCAGCAGCTTGGCCAGAGGGAAGAGCTGACAGAGTTCTCACAAAAGGCAACTTCTTCTGCTTTCCTGTGGGGAATCAGTGAAAAATTAACGATATCATTTCCCTCTTCAGCAGGCAGCAATCGAGAGCATCAGCTCTCCATGTGGGATATTTCACTGTGCAGTTGTGCTTTACACTCCAGCACCAAAGCACTTGCTGTGTAAGTGTTAAAGCATAAACGAAGCTTCAGTCAGCAAAGCTATCACATTATGGAAACTGATCATCTCAAGTCATAACTTGCAATGAAACTTCCTCAGCAAAAGCACTCTGACTCCAGCACAATGGGCACGCTATGGGCTTTCGTTAGCCCAGAAGACACCTCACCACGTCCCTAAGCAAGCACTGCACTAGCACCAGTCTGACACACAGATCTGTCCAACACCTCTACTACAGAAATACATTTATGCAAAGTGACTTAAGAGGAAGTATAAAAGCAGGAAAGTCCTGCTGCAATTAGTTGAAATTAATTATTAGTTTGTCAGGCTTCCTGCGGTTCTAACACCTTTCAATGAACTACCGCCAGGTTGTGATTTGAGACAACCAGATGGGAACTTTGTCAATTTGTTCCAGATCAGGGTAAAAAGCTATTTCTGATGAACCTTGCTTTGAGCTTTGGAATCAAACCAGAGCATCAAGAAATCTGATCCAACTGGGTAAAGTTTGTCTCTACAGAACACACCTGTATCAGAGTAAAAGCGAGCTTTACAGGTTCATGAAAAGGGACTGTATAGTTTTGGCTTCCCCTTGGCAGAAGGCAAAACAGCAGTCAATGGGAACACCAAGCAGTTTCCAACATATGCGTTGTCGGGCTGGTATCCGAATACTTTGTCTCAACCAAGCTGCGGATTTCAAGAAAGACCATACCATACTGAAAAGGTTTAACTTGTCTGGAAGAGAAGAGAGGGGCAGGTATCTACAAAAACCAACCCAACCCAAGGAACAACAGATTCAGAAACTGCTTCACCACATCTACAGTCCATAATGCTGGGCCAGCTCTCAATGCAAAAGCCAGTTGTCATCAAACCTAGTCCCAGAAGTCACCCCACAGACACCAAAAAGCAGGCAAAAATATCTTAAACAACTGTTCTTTAACATGGTGCACTGTCATTTCATGTCCAGGGCTGGGACACCACCAGGGATTTTTCTATCCAAGACTTTGGGCAGGAGAAACCTGCTTTCTGTGCTCTTGAAGAGCACAGCCGGCTAAGACCCAGGGCATGACAACACTTCATGTTCAAACTGCAACGTGTTAAAAAAATGTAATAAATGTTTCAGACCCACAGTGGTGTGTGTGCAGCTAACTATACAAGTTTAGTTTAATTAAAAATTAATAATAATGTGAAAAAGTAGAGGGAAACAGAGAGTGAAGGCACCTTAGTACTTTTCCTCATGGAATACATATTCCTTAGGCAGCTTTTTCAGATGACAGACATGCATCATCCTCAAATCCCTCTCTTTTACATTCTCTAACCACACAATACCTTACTTACCGATTACTTCTCATTGTCTTTTCCACTTGGCCCCATTAAAAAGTTTTAAATCCTTTCCTATTATGCACTTCATCCTACTTTATTAGGTGGGTGGAATGGCTTATTGTATTTTCACAGAGCAAACCCAAGTCCAGTTACCTAAACAGCATATGATCTTAGAAGGGTGCCTTCAGGTGCTTCTGTAATATAAATAAATTAATGAACTAATTCATGCAGCAGCAGTACTTGTTTTGAGAAGTCTATTTAGGCTATGAGCAAGACAACAGGCAGAGGGGAAATCAAGACAGCCAAACTTGGCTGCTCAAGAACACACCATCAGTTTTCAGTAAAGCTGAAACCAGAACCCTAACCCGATCCCACACGACTCCCTACTTTGAACATAGTTAAACCTGAACAAACTCATTTATTTCACTGCACATAATCCAAACCCTGGATGAATTTGAATCTATCACCTGCAAAAGGCAAAGATGTGATCACTGAGAAATTAATCCCCATCCATTTTAAAACTATCAGTCTTCCCTCTCTTCCCTGAGATCTTTATCAAAGGCCACACAACTCTCAAGGTCCAGCACTTCAAAAAAACAGCAAATCATCACCTAATGAGGGTTTCTGGCTTTTTTTCCTTTAATATGCAAAGGGTTGTAAAAGAATAATCCTTCAGTATTTTTCCAGGGTACACTGTAACTTTTGCACAGCATGATAGACCTTTAGCACCTCAGTACAAATCATGAATAATTAAAGCAGCACATGCCAGGGGAAGAGCTACTTTGTGCTCAGACACAACCAGTTCACATCTCTATAGCAAAACTTTCATCAACAGAGACAGTGACCCTCACATATTTGACAGATGCATCCTGCTGTAAGCACCCAAACCTAGCCATGCTACAAATATTTACTTTACTCTCAATCAATTCTGTAAATTAATCTATGGAAAACTGCAGTTGCTCCGTAGCCAAACCAGAATAACTTTGTAGACTGAGGTGGTTTTTCAGTCACTTTGGAAGGAAAAAACCA
The DNA here is from genome assembly GCA_013400555.1 of Jacana jacana. Lineage (NCBI taxonomy): Eukaryota > Metazoa > Chordata > Aves > Charadriiformes > Jacanidae > Jacana > Jacana jacana. Next base: position 25,435 of record VZTM01016195.1, on the reverse strand, counting down.
TTTACTTTTGAATTGAGATAAGCATGCACAGATTCTCTTTTGCACCAAGTTTGGCCAGGAGACTTCACCCTGCAGCAGCAGAGGCACCTTCACACTTTATGTTCAGCTGAATATAATTTGGGTAGATGGCAAGTGATTTCTCTAGTAAGATATGCTTTCAACTAATTGTACTAAGTGAGTAACTTTGTATTTCCTAGTGCTCTCAACACTGAAGAAAACCACAGGAACCACACAAAATAAGAAAGCCCTTGCAGCAGCTCTGGTTCAGTTTCCCATTTCCAGCATGTTTGAAAGCAGCCGTGAGAACCACGACATGCAGTCACCTATCAGGGCAGTGAAGGGAGAAGGCTAAAGACAAGAGCCAGAGCACCTCATAAGATCACTTCTGGCAGCAGATGCTCATGAGGAGTTGACAGAAGGTCCACCAGCCATCACCCTCAGTGTAGCACAGTTTACAGGCTGCCAGCCAAAAGCATCACTCGTTTCATGCACTTGTGTAGGAACTTCATTATCAGCTGACCACCTAAATACTGGAACTGTATATAAGTTACATACAAAGAATTGTTTTAAGTGAAAGGACTGACATCTGAAAGTACTTTAAGAGCATGTGCTTGGATTTTTAAACCGACTGCAGAAAATACACAAAGCCACCTGCAGAGACCCTGATTTGAGTCCTGACTTCCCTATCACAGTGACACTAACGCTTTACACTATACAAAGGATAGGATGTTGCAGTGTTTGGATGTTAACTGCATCAACAGCTTCAAAGGAGTTCCTTTGAGTATACTTGAACTTAGGTCATCAGTTATAACAAAGACTCTCAACTCTCCTTGAGAAATCCAGTGGCAGCTTCAACCAACACACGCATTTTGTGAATAAATTTTCATATCCTCGATTTCACTTCATGTTCTGCATCTCACAAGAGACATAAGGTGTGTAGGTACCTATCCAGTGCCTCATGAGACATAATCACTAACTCCAAGCACAGGTAACCCTGCCTGAAGCTGGTATGCATCAGACCTTTGGCATTTCCAGACCGCCCATTTATGAGCTGATCCAGAGCACCCAAGGCTTTCTGTACAGACTCATCTGTAAAGAAAATATTGTAGTCAGCATATGACCAAAAACAAGTTCTAGGACATTTGTGTTTGTAAGTCTATTACTAAACTACACACATACACCCCATAATCATAGGCGTTAAGAGGATTTTTTCTCCCTCCCTTTCAGTTTTAAAACAAAAGGGTAAGACTGACCACATTAGATGTTTCAAAGCTGCAGAAGGAAAAGCTGCATTCAAGTAAAATATTTCACAGTAACAACTAAAAACTGTTACTTTCTGCTAATACATGGATGCAAAAATAAGACTGGTATTTTTCAGGAGCACACAATCCTTTGGGTTTTAAAAAAAACACTTATGTTCACTAAATAGGAAGAGCAAGACAACAAATAACTATGACTGTCTTTGGCAGTCTGACTTTCTGGGAATAACAAACTGTGACAGGAGGTCAGTAACAGCATTCTCACATTTTGCTAAGTAAGTTTTGTCTTTCACAAAACAGATGTCACAGACAGAACAGTGTTTATAACTATTCTGAGACACCAGAAGATTATACTAGCTCATTCTCTTTACCAGAATGCTGTCCCACCAGCTATGCTTTTGTTAGTTTCTCTACAGTATTCTACTTCCACGAAAGAATTCTTTAATACTTCTAAGTAGTCCCCTAACCATCAGCCTCCTAGAAGTGAAATACAGCAATTAAATGACATTTACCTAAAATCCAGATTTTCTACTTCCTTCAAGATGCAGATGATTGGATTGCTGTCCCCCGTGACAGATAAAATGGAGACATAATGAGTCTAAATTGAGTCCACAATCAGCAAATTTGTAAATGACAGCAAGCTGTGTAGTGTTGTCGACACACCAGAGGGACAGGATCCAGAGAAACCTGAACAGGCTGGAGAGGTGGGCCCACGTGAACCTCATGAAGTTAAACAAGAGCAAGTGCAGAGTTCTGCACCTGGGCCAGAACGACCTCCACCCTCAATACAGACAAGGGGATGAGGTGTTAGAAAGCAGCCCTGAGGAAAGGGACTTGGGGGTGTTGACGGATGAGAAGCTGGCCATGAGCAGGCAGCGTGCACTCGCAGCCCAGAAGGCCAATCCCATCCTGGGCTGCATCAAAAGGTACATTGCCAGCAGATCCAGAAAGGTGATTCTGCCACTTTGCTCTGCTCTGGTGAGACCTCACCTGGAGCACTCTGGGCAGGGCTGGAGCCCTCAAGATAGGAAGGCCATGGAGCTGATGGAGCAGGTCCAAAAGAGGAGGGCCACAAAAATGATCAGGGGGTTGGAGCACCTTTGCTACAAGGACAGGCTGAGGGAGCTGGGCTTGTTCAGCCTGGAGAAGAGGAGGCCTTGGGGGAGACCTAATAGCAGCCTTCCAGCACCTGAAGGGGGCCTACAGGAAGGTTGGGGAGGGTCTGTTTACAAAGGCCTGCAGTGACAGGACGAGGGGCAATGGCCTCAAACTGGAGAAGAGCTGATTTAGATTGGATATTAGGAGTAAGTTCTTTACCATGAGGGTGGTGGAACGCTGGAACCGATTGCCCAGGGAGGTGGTTGAGGCCCCTTCCCTGGAGATATTCAAGATGGGGCTCGAGGAGGCCCCGGGTGGCCTGGTCTAGTTGGGGGTTTCCCTGCTGGCTGCGGGGAGGTGGGACTAGATGACCCTAGAGGTCCCTTCCAGCCTGGAACATTCTCTGATTCTATAAGTGGGTTAGTTCTCAGATTATCTTTCGGGCAAAAGGCTTTGATTCACATTCTCTTCCCCTAATTGCTCTGTTCTGGTTAAAACTGAAATCAGAATGTAAAAACATCACCAAACTCTCACATCAAAGCCCCACGTGACAGGGAGAGCCACCTTATGTCATCTTTAAAGAATACTGACATTTAAGGGAAAGCAGAGCTCCCCTCCAGTTTGTCAGCCACCCTTTGGGACTCTCAGACTTGCTCCCCCACAGGCAGCTACTGACAGCTGAGCAGTTCCACGGAACCTTCTCATGAAAGGGTGAAGTCATAGACGATGGGAACACATCTGCAAGGCTTGGCTTTTCTGATCACTCCCTGGGAAGGCTTCACCCAGATCTGTAATTACCTGACTCAAACTAGAGTTAAAAGAAAGGGGAGGGGGGAGGAAGGGAAGAAGGGGAAGAAGAGATAGCTGACTGTTTCAAGAGACACACTCCAGACAGTTTACTGTATAGAAGACACCAAGAGAACTAGCAGAGAGAGTTTACTTATGTCACATGTTTACAGGGGGTAAATTGCAGGTGGCTCTTTACCAGAAGGCAACATTTGCCTTGAACATTTGCCATGAAATTACCATTGTTTCAAGTCAAGTTACTATGTCATTACTGCTGAATAACTTAGTCAAGTATACAATTAATCCATGTCACCAATGCAGATAATCTGCAAAACATTACAGCCATTTAATCTAGTATTATTAAAAGGAGGAAGGGGGAAGAGAGAAAGAAATTATTAGACTTCCAGTAACCAGAAGACAAAGCCCATTAGTCAGAGGCAAATAAAGGAGAGGAAGCCAGTGAGATAAGAGGCAGATCCCCAGGGAGAAGCAGCCAGAGAGAAGGAGCCTAGTCAGGGAATTCTGAAAAATTCAAAGAAACTGTTAAGGGGGTTCCCTCATATCTTCTTGTGACTACCAAGTTCCTCAAGTGTTTACAGCTTGTTCTTTCAGTCTTTAAGAATTCTAGATACCAATACTCAGTTCCTTCTTTATTTTTAAGAATGAGGATGAAAAAAAGGACTGCTTTTCTAACATCCTATACCTTTATTTTTTACAGTCTCTCCTTACTCAGAGCAGAGTTTTCCTGCTAAATTCACTACTCCAGACCCTGGTGCCTAATGGAACAATAACATTGTTTCTGCACTTCACAAATTCTTATAAACTGCCAAAACTCCACGACGATGGGTTTTATAGTGCTCAGAGACTCTGAATCTAACATACCAACGTTTCCTCTCCACCTATAAAGAAAAGAGACTGTTATGGCCTGGGAGAGTTCTGCATAGTACTGAGGGACTCACACTCCTACCGAGTTGCAGCTGTGCATCTCTTCATTCCAAACCACCTTTACATTGTTTTCTGCCACAAGGAAATGCACACTTAGAAGAGTCATGTTTATCCCCCATTCTTCCACCCCCATTCCATCTACTTCATATTCCTCTGCCCCAACAGACAGGATTTTTTTTTTTTCCTGTTCCTTAACGTGAACCAAAGAAAGCAGCAGAACCAAGCCTCTTCCTTCAGACACAAATTAGTTAGAAAAAGTCCCTTTGTCTTAGAAGTCTGTCAAACTGTCTGTCAGTCCCCTCTTGCTCAATATATACTTTAACTAAATTTCAACAACACTCTTCCTAAAGAGCTGTTCTTAATTTTCTCTCAAAGCCGCCCCTCCAGTTAATACAATCACCTTTTTTAATACAATCCACACTAAATGGAAGCAAAATATAATTATGAATTAATATCCAAGATCAACCAATTGTAAGATTTACTGACGCATATCAGTTAGAATTTGCTATGAACAGGATAATGTTCAGCTCCAAAATAAAGCAAGAAACCATGCAGAGTAGGCACCTAACCCAATCTTAAAAGATGCAGGAGCAGATTACAGAATATATTGCAGGCTATCAGTCTCAAGATGAAAGCAACTTCAAAAGCATCACATTGAGCAGCCAAGCAGTATCAGAGTTGGAAGTTCCCCCATTAATAGTTTTGTGAAATTGTTTAAGCATCATAATCATTCATGCCTGCATATAACTTGCTACTAGGAAATAATCAGAATTTTAGAAATCATTATGAGAGCTGATATTTGCAGTAAGTTTGTAAAGCCATTTGTACGTTGTGAATCCAAACTAATTCAACACAGATCACAAGCTCTCTCTTTTCTGCTGATGTGCAGAAAATCTCTGCTTTAGACTGTGCGCTGCCTTTCATGTAGAGGGCTGTGAAGGTTTTCCACAGAGCAATAACACACACCTGTGCAGGGAAAGGATAAGATTCTAAAGACAGAACTGACAAGAAGGTTAGAAGCCAGATCTCTTTACTTTCACATGCAGTCCATAACCAAGGGACTGTTTCCTTTCCTAAGGATTATCTTTTACCAGGGAAGCATGCAGCATCGTTGAGATGCACTTGAGAAACCAGTATAGGCATTCTTTCTTCCCATTGACAGCCCAAATAAAACACTAATACCATAGTTATACATTAACTGATTAACAAAGAGGCTCTTAGATAATAAGAATGCATTTAGAAGAGATGCCTTTTGTCCACCAAAAAAAGACAAAGCGTGCTGCGAAGCTGTAACTGCCAGCAAAGCCTGTCTGTAGTTTTCAGAAAGGTTCTGTGGTTTTATTCGCACAGCTATCCCCCTTTTTCCAGGGCACTTAACCTATTACCCCTTTAAATTATGCGGCAGACATTACCATTTAAAAAAAGTTACCAGCCGTGGATCAATGCTCTATTCCAATACTTGGCATCGGACTGCTCAGTTATCAATGTAACGTTTTGAAGGACAGCACATCGGCAGTGCTAACTATTTAAAAGATAATCAACGATTCTTTCCAGCAACCACAGCACTAACAGGAAAGGCATATTCTTTCAACCAATATTTGCTTGAAACACTGATTATGCAAGTTACAGTTTAGGTTGTTATGAGCGGTTTATGAGTCCCAACGTAGCCCCAAAGAGTACGAGTGATTAACGCACTCACAGGAAGGGTAAAGGCACTCAGGAGAGGGAGTGAAGGCTAAGGCGAGACCCGGCTGTGCGAGGGTGGTCTGTTCAGATTGCGAGAACTACCTCGGAAATAAACTGCTCTACATTTTGTCCCTCTCCCTGTCTCCTGACAACACGACGATCATGCACCTTCTAGCCTTTCGCCCGTAAAGGCTGGGCACGAAGAGTATTTGAACAAAGCGGCCGATCCCCTCAGCGCCGGCGGGGACGCGGTGCTACACGCACAGGGGCGGCTTGACAAGGAAGGTTTCAGGGTCCTGCAGGCGGCACACACCATTTTAAAACGTAGTAATGAGAAGAAAACAACCCCAAAGTAAGCCAGCACCGCTACCTCGGGCACGTGAGCCTGAGACGGGCGGGCTGGGGTCGGCGTTTGCCCGCCGCTGCCCCGGCCTGCCCAGAGCAAGACACCGCAAACACCCACCGGAGAAGCGCCCCGGACGGGACCACCCCACGCCGTACCACCAAGGGAGGCGGCGGCTCCGGCTCCCGGCGGTTGTCAGCCTCAGGGGCCAGGCGGGCTGCGGCTCCNCCTACGAGACCGACTCCCCCTCCCTGCATCACTTCCGGGGGTGAGCAGTCAGCTGGCGGCGGCGTGGTGCTGCGCCGTGACGTAGCACGACGTGAACGACGCCGCACGCACGGTCAGGGCAGGGGAAGGCAACGGGCCGCCGCACCGCTTCCCTCGCCCACCGG
>VZTM01016195.1:0-18807 GCA_013400555.1 Jacana jacana | reverse complement strand
CCCCCGCTTCGTGCATTGGTTCCGCCCGGCTGTGGGGGCAGTGGCTCCCCGGCCGCCAGGGGGCAGAAGGGTGCCCACGCTTACAGCGACCCCTTCGCGGCCGGGCGGCTCCGAACAAGGGTGGGGGGACCGCCAGCGCCGTCTTAGCGCCGTGGGGTGCGAAGGACTGCCGAGCCCCACAGCCGCCCCGCGTCCATCCACAGGGCCGCTGCCTGTCACAGTCACCGCTGTGTCCGCCCACAGGGCTGCCCAGCCAGTCCCCATGCCTGTCTTGGTGACAGCAGTGGCTGTGAGAAGGGCTGGGGGATGGCCCAGTGCCCAGGTGGCCTGGGGAAGGTCCTGTGTATAATGGGTCCTGAACCTCTCACCTGGATCTGCTGCTGCCCTGGAGCTTGTTTCAGGAGGGTGACCTTCCATCCTGTCACTGCCAGGCCTTTGAGCCCTCTCCCCAGAGACACTGAGGGATGATGGGTAGAGTGGCGCTTCCCCTAGGCCAGTGTTCTGCTGTCCTTGTGCTATCAGGGAGGCAGGAGGCCCCAAAGACCGATCCATACACCATTCAGGAGAGTCTAGCGCCAGGCCTGTGTGAGGCTGTATTGGCAAACCTGAACTTGGATGGGATTCATACACTTGATTTCCAAAAAGTGAACCTCTTCTTCAAAATCCATCCTGCTGTGGTTCTCACGTTTGGACTAAAAATTGCATCTCTCAATGTCTTGGGTCTGCAGCAGAGAGTTTGTGAAAGGAGTTTTATTAAATGACACACAGAACAGAGTAAGAGAGGGGGTGGGGAGGATTGTTTCTCTGTTAGCATTAATATTTATACCTGTTCTCTGGTTTGGGAGTGGTTCCAAGGCTGGGAAATAGTTCTGTTCATGCAGTCAGTTGCATTTGGCTCAAAGCCAGGGTATGAGTAAGGTGCATAAATCCTTACTGGGTTTTGTGTCCACATTGTATTTCTTTATGCTTCTACGTTATGTAAGTAAGGACATCCAAGGATAGCAGAGACTTCGTTTCCCCTACTAAATTTGTTGTGCTGCATTAAAACCTCTTCCTCTTGTGACTAATAAACAACTAAACGCAAAGGAGGAAACAATTGTTCTAAATGTATGAAAGCATGAGTGATAAGGTTGCATGAAACTAGACACGTTATTTTGCCTTAGAGTTTACATGGCCACTGTGTGCTTTCCAGGAGAAAGCTAAGATGTAAAGCATTTTTTGTTTGCTTGTTTTTTCTCCTCCCATTCTACACTAAGTCAGTGTTTCTGTTCTTCCTGAGGCTGCCATGGCTCAGGAGGCACTCCCAGAGCAAGAGCCTGTATGTCCTACCAAAACCAGATAATGCTTTGACCACCTCAGAAAATGAAAATTCTGTGATCAAAAGGGGCTAGTTAAGGGTTTCCACTTTCTTTTATTCAAATGTTGTAGAATTCTAATTTTCTGCAGTTTCACTTATTTGAAATTACATAGGAAAACCAGTGAAAAAATCCAAGTCCTTGCTTTTGCTATATTCTCTTTGCGTGAAGTTTCCTTTTTCTGATCAAAAGACAACTCCATATGTAAATGAAAGCTTAAAAGAGATCCAAGTTCCATCAGAAATCCAAGGTGTGAATAGAGTGGCAGAGTTCTCATCCCAGCTGATGAAGAGCATAAGTACAAAGACTTCAAGAGGCTGTTTTGGAGGTGCTGATCCCTGTTTCAGATCAGTTTGCCAGCAAAAAGATACTGGCTTGACAAAATCTAAAGCCATGTGAAAGTCACCTTGCTTTCAAATACCCTTATTGAATAACTTGTTTCAGTAACTTGGTTCTTTTTCATCAAATCTGCATAGATTTATGATTGCAGCTTGTAGATTGAAACAGAAATACTTGGAGTCAAATGAATGCCCGCTGGAAATGTCTTAAAATGTAAAGGCCTGGGTGATGTGCTGTGGGCAATCCTGCTTTAGCAGGGGAGTTGGACTAGATGATATCTAGAGGTCCCTTCCCACTCTGACAATTCCATGATTCCATGGTTGGTAGAAATGAGGATGTAACACCATCATGAAGAATATGATCTTTCATTTGAGTTTGTTTTTCATCATATGGAGATTTAATATTTTCGCTGCGATTGATGTTTTGCTACGATTTGGTTTTGGCTGAATCTTAAAAAAAACAAAAGATGTGGGTGTTCAATCGAGAATGAAAATCAAGAGAAGTTTTCGCTTTGCTAGGCACATAACCGCAGCCACGCGTGGCCGATGTTTGCAGGATACTAGCTGTCAGGGACCACCGAGTCAGTAATTTCAGTAAAAGAAGATAAAGTTACTTTTGTGGTAACTAGATTTTGAAATGTTGTATCACTGGAAGGCATGTGACCTGCCCGCTGTGACAGGAATCTGTGACCCCTTCTCTTTTCCCTGTGCCACAGGAACTCATTGTTGCAGTTGTTGTCCCTCAAGGGAATGATAGACCAAAATCATTGCTGCCCTAAGAACCGCAGACTCATTTTGGCAGACTTGTATGAAAGATGAATATAGATTACTGACCTCCAGTTGCTGTGGGTAGCTGTGAGGGAATGATTAATTATCTGTTGCATTAGCAGCAGGAGAGACTGCGGGTTGCTCTTTAGCTAAGTGGTGTAATTTAGCTCTTTAAAACAAAAAAAGAAGCCAGATATGCTCAGTTTTTGGCATCTCTTTAAATAAGTGTTAGCCAAAGAGTGCATTTGAAAATACGAGGTATAGACTGTCATGCAGGCTGAAGCTGATGCTGTTCCGGACTATAACGTTGATACGCTGTGCTTCTGAATTGTCATTTATTTCCCTAACAGGAAAGCGATCACAGTTTGATTCAGAAGGCAATCAGCCCAGCGGTTTGTCGTTGTGCCTTTCGGACTCCTTGCCAGTAGCAAACCAGCTGTCAAATAAAAGTTGTAGCTTCTAAATAAAACATTTTACACCAGAGAAGTTCAAAGCTGCTTTTTCAAATTATTTCCCGCAGAGTTCTGTTCCTCACCATCTCCTCCCCTGAGCAAATATGGTTTCAGCATCAGCACTAAGTGTGTGTTACTAATGCATGCCCTAGTTAGCTGGGATGTAAAAGAAGAGATCTATTGTTTTAAAATATCCTTCTTTTTCCCCATGGGCTATTACTTTCAGCCTTTGTTTCCTAAAGTCCTCTATGTACTCGCTACTGGTAGATTTTATGCTTCAAGTGAGTACCTAGTGCTTGACTTGAAAAGAAAGGATGAAATAAAATAGACTTACAACTTCAGCAGAGGAGCTGTGCAGGAGGAGGAGAGTGCTGGACACGCATTCTTAGCCAAGCATCCCAGGCTGGGAAGCAGCTGTAATTTAGCTGCTTGTATTCTGTCAGTCTCCGTGTAGCTTGCCCTCTGTCCTGACTTTGCTTTCACTGCACTGTTGGGGTCACTTTACAGTGCAGTTGGCAGATTTATTTCCTTATTCTTCTATAAACTTTAAATTTTAATTCTAAACAGACCTGCAGATAGCAAAAGAGGACTGGTGCTTCACTGATTATTCAGATCATTGAACTTTTGTGTCAACCAGCTAAAAACCCAAAGGAATGTGTATTTGTTTCCTGAAGGAAAAACCTGTTATTACGTTTTATGGTTTAAGGAATTATTTGTTTTAATTAACAACAAAAAAGGTTTGCACCTTCATCATGCGGTAACTCATGAACTGCTCGGGCCTCCTTTGCAAGTTTGGGTACAATGGGATGTTTCATGTGCTTGATCTGCATGTTGGTAACAGGGCTTTGCATGTAGATCAAAGGAACGATACTCAGAACTCTGCCACAGCACCAGCAAACGCTTCTCTGGAAGGTGGCGCATGGCTTCCCTCCAAAGGCTTCGTTCTAACAATCAGCTCCAAACCAGCCTGCAGCCTCCCACCTTCCCACCTTGATGCATTTGTGGGGACAGACCTAGCATTGACCTCTTCCCCGGTTGTTTTGTGGCAGAAACACCTGAAGTTTGCTCAGCTAATACAACAGCCCTGTACTTTTTGACAGATCCGCCTGTGGTTAACCTCTGCGGGCTGCGTTCTGCAATGAAATGAAGGGTGGTAGAAGTTAAACAATGGGTGTGACTACCACAAGATGAGTGTTAGTGGGAAAAGTGGTGTAACATCCACTTAGCATTCCAGAGATGTGAAATATAATTATGATTTAAATGCCAAAGATGTAAGTTGCAAGATGAGTAACTACAAGGACATGAAAGCCTCCCTTATCTCCTTTCTGTCCCACTCAGAATCATTCTGCACACCCACAAAACTAATACAAGTAGTGTCACTTGATGAAATTACACCTGATACATGACTTGTACCGTCACTTACTTTCCTGTCGGTGTGGGCTTCATTTATACCAAAGGAAAAAACTCCAATCTCATTTCCAGCATTTTAAGTTGGAAGTAATTTAGCACTCAGTGGAATTATTCTCTATTTATACTCCCACTCAGAGCAGATTCTGACCCAGGCTTTGAATTTTATCTGATTTTTCTGATTTGTCCCATCCTTTCCTGTGATAGACGGGGTCCTCTGTCAGTGAAGGACTCCTCACACCTTCATTTATGTATCTTTGCAGAAAGAGTTTATGAGCAGGTTTGTAATGTTAGAAATTACTGACTAAAATGAGCCATGGGAGCAGCTGGTTGCTGAGTGTACATGGAAAGCTGCTTAATGCCTTTTATGTCATATAGTGTACGTGGGAAGGAGAGCAGTAAGGCAAAGGGGCAGCCCATACCTAGATGAGGTTCTGCATCAATTCCAACACTGAGAAATTAAAGAAAGAAAAAACAAGTTCTAGATGGCGGAGGGAAAGTAACTAGTGGGGGGAAAAAAATGTTGGTTCAAACAAAATCTTTATATAAACAGATTGTTGTTAGGTTTAAAATCCAAATGCAACAGGTTTGAGAAAAGAGCACTGTCTCAAGTTGTGGCCTTTGAAATTGTCCAATGTGTAAATCTGAATTTAAACATTTTTCCCCTCTGACATTATTCCTCCTATTTTCTTTATGGATTACGTGGCAGCCTAAGGTGAAAGTTCCTGGTGCAGTACTACCTTATTAGCTGTCAGTGGGGAACAAAGAGCATTACCAGCTCCACCAGAGGTGACACCTTCAAATAAAAGCCGAGGTGTGAGGCCAGGAGGGGCTTTAGGTGAGGCTGTGATTTGGGACTCAGGTTGTGCTAGGTCAGCCCTTGTAATTGAGCTGTTTATTTGCTGTACAACATATGCACTCACTCAGCAAAGGGAAGCAATGATTTTGCAAATACAGATACCTGTGTAGCTTTGTGTATGACTAATTTTATTGCCTGAAATGGAGCTGCAGAGTGGATAAAGTGAAGCATTTATTTCTAAGTGTTTGAGAAGCTGGGACTACCTAAATGTTTTATTGTGGATATTTGTTTCCTGAAAATACCATAGACATTTATTAGAAACTCTGCTGGGTAGAAAGAATAATTTTTATAGCTAGGGGGGAAGTATATGATTGGTTAAATGTTTTAAAATACAAACAGCAAAATAAAAATGTTCTGAAGAATCAGAGAAAATCAGGTTTATGTCTGTACTTAAGATCCCTAATAGAGTTCACAAAACAACAAGTCTTTAGATTATAGCAACGGTTAAGACCATTAAAGAAGAATAAAGGAACGGTTAAATCCCAAGGCTAGGATTTAATAGCTTGGGTTTTTTTAGCAAGCAGAACTACGGGCCACATCCTGTCTTCAGGTTAGCATCAGCAGCTCGGACTTGGGTGAGGAAAACAGTGCGACTGCCTGAAGCCACAGTAAGACTGTGCTGAGATATTGGCGGAGCTCACTGCTGGGCTGGAGGAGCTGTGTGAGCTGAGAAGACTTTGGTGCAAAACCCTCTCTTACTCTCCAGGAGGAGAGCGACAGCCACATCGCCAAACAGTCCGCAGTCACTTGGGGGCATGTACTGGGAAGCAGCTCTTCACCTGTCAGCGAGGAGAGGCTGCTCCCTGCGTAGGGCAGCCGAGCTGCTGAACTGCCCAGCTTCCAGCTGCCCTCCGGAGGAGCCATTCCCAGCACCCAGGCCTGATTTCAGGGTAGATTCAGCCACAGCAACTAGAGCTCCAGATTGGCAAATGGATGCTGAGACAGTTAGATGGTGTCCTGTCCCTGACACTTGTTCCTCATCATCCATATACTTTGCAGTGCTGCTGCATCTGCCTTCTAGGCAGTAAAGGTTCCTTCAGCAGTTGTGGTGTCCCTAAAGAAGTCATTGTTTCTGCAAATATAATCCATGTCAGAAGTGCTGTTATTCCACTAGTGGATTTGTCTCAGGAATATTTGTGGTCTGCCATGAAATAGTGGCACTGCTTATGTGATAAAATTCTCATTTACATAGAACGAGAATAGGATTTCATTCTTCATTTCTGACAAAGATTCTTATCTTGTACCTGGAGCAATTCAGCAGGCTCAGCAGGTACACCGCTCTGAAAATCAAGACATTCAGGACTTGCCCAAATTCACAGTTTCTCTGCCTCTCCTGCAGTGCTTAGATAAAATAGCTTTCATCACCTTTTCATCACATCAAACTGCAGCTGAATCATTACTACATATTGGAGTGGTATCACAAATAAGCTCTTCAGCCTCTTAAACCTATCCTGGTTTTCAGCAATATTGTGGTGGTTTTATCATGTATTTTACTCACAGGTTTCAAGATGCTTTGCAAAGATAGGGTCAGTATTGGGAGGGCAATTCACAGCATGGGGGATGCTCAGAGTTTCGGTGACTTGCCCAATGTCTGTTGCAAAAGAGCAGTGAAACACAACCCAGGCTTTCGGGTACCAGGCTTGTGATTCAGCAGAGCGCTAAAGCAAGTGCTCCACTTCCAGCAAGAGCTCAAGCTCTTTGAATGAAGATAGAGTTAAATATCAGCCTAAACACTTTGCTGGACGGGGGCTTCTTCAGCTTTCAACAGCTAATTATTGCTCACAGCTACTTCTTTTTGGTTTTACCATAGAGCTCGGTGTATTTTAGATGGTGGAAATATTTTTAAACTGATTCAGTTGTGTGAAAAACTACGTTGCTCAAGTGTTCATGCATATGTTTGGGGGTTTGTCTTGTTTATTGAGTTGTTTTTTTTAGATGACACCAGTTACTCGACAAGAAGTTCTTGGCCTTTACCGCAAGATATTCCGAATAGCCAAAAAATGGCAATCGGCATCAGGACAGATAGAAGAAACTATTAAAGAGAAAGAGTACATTAAGAATGAAGCTAAAACACTATTCCGAAAAAACAAAAATGTGAGTGTCCTTACAGTTTTGAATTTCTCAATGATTGTCCTCTTGCTCTTTGCACTGTCACAGAGATTGGATGGTAAGAGATGTGTAAGAGTTGTTTCCCCAAAATTTCATTCACCTTTAATGGTGGTGTATTTGGGTTATAGTTTAAATTTCGCCCTTGAAATAGTAATAAGAAAACTCAAACCATCTCAGCTCTTTATTAACTACTGTAGAAGTCTAAAAGGTCTAGAGCTTTCACTAAAAAAATGCCAAGAAAAAACTAAAACCCAAAGATACTGCCTGTGTAATTGAAGCAGCTTTTGATCTTTTAGAAAGTTAGCTAAGTGTATCATTACCCATGCAATGGCAAACAGAGCTCAGGAGCTTCTTACACTGCTTTTTTTCCTTTTCAAAGCAACAATTATTGGCACTTCTTTTAAAAGAAACACTTTCATTTTTTTTCTTGAGGAAGAAATTTCAAACCCCTTTTGAAAGGAGCGATATAGACTCCATGGTAATCAAAAGGTCCTTCTTGTAATTCAAGATCACAATACTTATTTATATCCCATTTTGGTCTGGGACTAAACTCAGGTAATGCAAAAATCAAAAAATGCATTTAAGTCACAATTTACACCACATTTCTGACTTCAAAGGGAGCTTCTGGGTAGGATGATAACAGAATGCAGACCAAGGAGTCTCTTCTCTTTCTCCTCTAGCTACCTTGCAGAGTGACAAATGGGTGAGTGTGGTTTTTTTCATGGATATATTAGTAGTTTGTATGTGTGTTGTCTTTTTACAGAGAAAATATCATGTTTGGGTAAAAACCTCCTTCTATAGCCTAAGTCATGAAGGCCTCTGGGCCTTAATACCCAGCATCATCAAGCCCAGAATTGTTAAACCAAGGCAAGTACTAATATTATGTTTTATAGATGTGAAAAATAACAATCACTGGATCCTTGGGATTGCCACAAAAAGCTAAGGAAAGTCATGTGGCTGTGCATCATTTATGCTTGAGCTTCTAATTGTTAAACTTGTACAAAGCAATTGTTTGTACATCCTAGGTAACGGATCCAAAATTGATTAAGCAGTGCATAGAAGAATGCGAGGCAAGAGTAGAAATTGGACTTCACTACAACATCCCCTACCCGAGACCTGTGAGTATAGATCTAGTCACAAAGTCTTCAGCAATACCCACTTAGCTCTCACTGGAGAATAAAACCCACAGTTCCCATCAAGTTCCACTGCACTGCATTTTTAGATAAGTTGGTATTTAAATGCTATGCTAAATCAGAGCCAAATAAGCCAAATGTGTATTGAAATGTTTTCCATCTATCTTATTTCAATGTAAATTAGCTAGTTTCTTCTCAAAATAAGGGATTCAAAGCCTAAACAGAGTTGCATGAGCTAAACTCTCAAAGCCTGCAAATGTTCAGGCAGTCTTGACCAAGTAATGAAAATGTAGACCAATGTAGAAAAACACTGTAACTGAAATCAAATGAGAGAATAAAAATACTCAAACCAGAAAATCTGCTGTAGATACAAGAATTTTCATAGTCTACAGTAATGGTAACTGTTCTATCGGTCATAGATCAGGTCTTATAAAGCATATGCCTACATTGCTGCTTCTTTCCCCCTCTTCCTTGTGAAGAACATGCCCAGGATAACCAAATGCTGGAAGCTGCTGCAGTCTTCTATTGCACCATTCCACAGAGTTTGCTCACTGCCCAGTCACTTCTGTCTGCAGTACTTTATGCTGCCTCCCACACAGACTTCCTCTAATTTACATTTTCACATCTGTAATTTCATTATGAAAGTGATCATGGTCAAAATTAAATTGTATCTTCATCAGAATATGGTCATTGATAGCATCTGCTTTTTCTTTTTCTCTGGTACAGGAATAAGAATGCACATCTGGCAAGCAGCACTCCTAATCAGTTCCCTCAGACAAACTGGATGATCGTTATTTTTCAGATTCTAGAAATCTCTTTTGCTGCTTTAGTCAGTGCTTTTACTACTATTTGCACCTAAACAGCTCTCTTACAGGATGACGGCTTCAGCAACAATCACATCTGACTGCCTACACCTACAGTTTTCAATCACTACGGGGTGGGGGGGGGGATACAGCTGCCTGACTCCCACTAACGATCTCATGAAATATAAAAGACTTTGTCAGTCAAAGGAAGAGCCTGTCACCTATTGCTCCTTCTGCTTATGGAGTCAATGACATCGATTCCTCATTTTAATACAGTACATGTCATCATGACAATAAGAAGGCATGCTTTCAAAATACACAGTTTGGGATTATTTTGTGATTTATTAGATAGGTATGATTAAAGCACACATCTACCCAGGAATTTTTAGGGTTTTCTAGGTCTGTAGATGGTCAGTAGAACATTCTGGAACAATGTCAGCAGTCCTATTTCAACAAGTATTTTATCATTACAGTCTGATATCAAGCTACAAAACAAATTTACACTCAGATCACTCCTCAGAGCACATTCCTCCTAGAAACTGAATACCCTGGTTTGAGACGGTACAGTTGCCCTCTCCAGAATATGAAGAAATTATTTAAATCCAGTGAAATCTAGTCTGTTTATATGCCTGCTTGTCCTTGTAGCTTCTCAATTTGCACCTAACTGCTGGGATTTTGTTTTCCAGATCCATCTGCCTCCTATGGGTCTTGCCCATAAACAAGGCCGAACGTTGCGTCACCAGGAAAAGTTAAGGAAGATTTCCAAGCCAATCTACCTGAAATCCCATGATGAAGTTTCATAACCCATCATTTAAGCTGTGATGTGTAATCACGTCACGTAAGCTGTGGACAGTAATCCAGGTGATTTGTGTGCACAACTGTGAATGAAGCTGTTTTGGTCACTTGCTCACAGATTTTCTGAGGCCATTAAGCTAAATGAGACATTGCATGTGATGGATAAGGTTGGTCTAATATTTATTTTCTACTACTGACTCATCAATAAAAGAAACACTTTTCAAGGAGTGAGGTGTGATACAAAAATTACTTTGACATCAGGACAAACTGCAGCAGGCTTTCAAGCTCAATCTATAGCAGGGCTCTCTGGTGCTTTGAAGATTATGTATGTGCAGCAGTGAATCAAGGCAATGCCTTGTGTACGGGTCAGCAAGAAAAAACCATCAAGAAAGTCAAGGAGAAACAAGCAGGAGTGCTTCCAGGGCTTCTGGATGCAAGTGGGAACACAGTGACCAGCTGCACTCCTTCCCCTCCTGTCCCTGCTCCGCATGTTGTCCCTGGAGAAACGTTCCACTGTGGTATCCTTATGGTGAAGTATTGTTCCTAAATGGCCAGTAGCAAAGAGACATCAGAAATGCCACCACTCCTTCTTTTTCCTTTTTGCAAACCGCAGAGGAGTAGCCTAGAGCCTCTATGTCAGTTTCCCCCCCCTCTTCCCTTGGAGAGGGTGTGGATGTGAAATGCAAAGTTTGGAATTCCATTACACAACTCGGAGTAAATCGTTGCACTGTTGGGGTCCTTCAGTTCCCATGTATGGAATGACCGAAAACTCTCCCTTCAGGGTATCACTGTGGGAGCAAGCTTAAGATGCTCTGCATGCCAGCACACTGGCTTTCTCAACAATGATTTTAGGGTTAGGTTTTAACTCTTACATTATGGACAGAACCCCAACTTTATTAGAAGAAAGTATCTACAACTGCCTTTTCAGTATCTTAAATCTGAAGAGTACTTCTGTTTCGCAGAATGTTTCACGAATGGAAGTGAAATGAATTCCCCTCTCACTGGCTGTTTACAAATTTTCTTGAGGAAAGTTAGTGGAGCTTTTTGTCCTTCAGGCTCAAAGTATTGATGAGACCAAGGTGTGGACGGGAGCCAGACTGCACTGGGAGACCACATAAGCACAGCCCACAGCTGCTTTAAGGACAGAGGGTATAAGCAGCAACCTATTCCAGCCAGAAGTTAATGGCATAAATAAAATCTGAAAAATGTAGTGTGTATTATTTCCTATCAGAGTCAGCAAAAGCAATGATGCCTCGTTTTTCTAAGCTCTCTAAGCCATAATAGACAATGGCAAAGAAATATTCTTGTCTACCTTAAAAGTAAGTTAAAACTGGTCTTGTGTAGAACAGAATGACAATTCCTCCCCCGAGAATGTACTTTTAAGAGTGAAAAAAAATAGAAGCGGATGAGAAAGTACAAGGAAACAATGAGAAGACCGAGTCAGCATGACAGGTACTGGCTAGCCCCATTTCTCACTACCCTTTATGGCTCCAGTCCCCAAAGATATCTATTCCCATATAATTATTTTCTGGGAATGCCTCTTGTGGGAAGTAACATGTAAAATGCCATTGTTCTGCCTGTCAGTGGGAGCTTTGTAAATTTACTGCTGCCAGGATGACACGAAACAAAACTACAGCAGCCTAGGAAAAGGGAGATGGAATAAAGACAGTAAAAATAGCATGATTATAGATACTGCTTAGTCCCTCAGTGAAAGAAGCCCAAATACCATCTTTTCCTATCTTCATTCTGATACCCCAGTGTAGAGATATCTCAACTGAGCCAAACCGAAATGTGTAGAGACAAGGATTTTGAATGGAAGCTTAGGATCATTCTTCAGAATTTAACTATCAGTTGAATCTTTTTAATTCTTAAAATTCACGTGACTAATGAAGGTTCTGATGCTGTGACTCATCTGGTGAACAAACTGCTATGTAAATGAGAGGTCTAAATTTACTGTCTGTTACAGTCACAACTCTTTCCTGAGCACACACTGTAAGATGTTAATTATTTCAAAATAACATCTCTAAAAATCACAGATTTATATAAAATTGAAATAACCACGAGCTTATTTCTGAAGGGAAATACAGATATGCAATTTTAAAAAGGTTTAAGTAGCCTTGAGTAACTGGAATGAGTATCCACTTGCTTACTGAGAAGCAAGTAAGTTGAACTGTAGTAACAGCATCACATTGATATGCTTTAAATGCCCATTAATTTTTCAAAGTGTTTGAGAAATTATTAACTAGTGCTTGACCCTCATTATGTTCCAGCACCAAAAGGCAAAGACTGAAATTTGGTAAAACTTGAGGCTGTTAAGCAAAAGGAAGGATTAGATCAGCTCTTCTGTCAAATCTAGAGAGCAAAATCCTTCTTTCACAGCTGAAGTTGAACTCTATAAAAACCAGAATCTGCCTTAAAGAGAGTCCTTTGGTTTTGGAGGTCAAACTGTCAAACTACCATTTTGAGAGAGTGTCATAGAAAAATTTCATCTGCAACTCTATGTAACAGGTAGGCAGACATCTCAATTGCTACGCATTGTATTAAATTCCAAGCACTGTATAACTTCTCTCAAGAGATAACCCAATGACGATGCAATGTGTTAATTTTACTTGCAAAAAGATGTTATCCTAAAATGCCTCTTGAGTTCTTGAGAGTTTGTCATGCACTGGATTCAGTCAGTCAGCCTACACTCTGGCCTGTATTACCCTAACCTTCTCTTACTCCCCTTCCAGTAAATACTGTCTCTTTCCAATTCATCACCCTGGTCAGGAGATGCTTTAGAATAAGATGATGACGTTAATTTTAAATTCTTTAGAAATAAAAATCCTGAGTCAGTTGTGTGAACTCTCTTGCAAACTAACCACTAGGCAATGCAGTAGGAATTTGTTGACATGGTATTTGGCCTTGAATAGCTAAATAACTCCTCCTCTCTGGAAATTCTATCCCTAACTCCATCAGTAGTAATGCTGTAATTTATGAAGCCATGCACTTACGAAACCCAATTAAACACTCACATTAGCAAGCACACCATCATTTAAGAAGAAAAACTTAGCACCTGCTTCCTGAATGTACCCCCTTGGTCTTGTCTAGGGGTGAGGAAACACTCATCAAGTTGCAGCAGTGACCCAGTCTGTGCCAAGGGAAGCGTCACAGAACTGAAACAGGTTAAGACAAGATTAGGTTATCAGTTCTATATTCCTACTAATACCTGTAAGTTTGTTCTCGCAATAACTTTTAGATCTGGAGAAAATAAGGCATTGTTTTGGGGCCCTACTATGCATCCCTCAGAAGTTGCATGTTACATCCATCTTTTACCCACAGACAAAAAGGTCAATTTGATCACGCTATACATTCATTTTCAAGAATGCTCATTACAGGAGAGATCTGCACCTTTCACTACTTTTTCTAATCCTGTTAGGCAAAACATTCTAGCTTATAAGAACTCATACGTAGAAGAATTAGGGGCTTTTGTATTGTCTTTCGCTTTTTCATTATATAATTTTCCCTCTAAGAGCACTAAAATCAACGGAGATAGTACTTTCTGTTTCTGACATGGATTTTTGCACAGATAAGAGAAAGGTTTCCATCTGCCAAGAAAACGTATGAACTCTTATTTCATACGGCATCCCGAGCTGAGAATCTGTTTCTGCAATTTCCAAGGAAAAAGTACTTCTTGCTCCATAGTGACTGTATAAAGCATTTTTTCCATCTGCTTTCAGCTATTAGCAAGGACAAATCTATGAATTGCAGTAATTACAGGTGGGCTTTGTGATTTGTTAATGAGAGCGTCTAATTAAGAAATGGTAATACTGAACTTGTAAAGCCAAGAATTCTAATATTAATTTTACAAGGTACTTCATTTTCCAGAAATTCTTCAAATTTTTATTATGTCCAACTAACAGCTGAGTCGCCTTTTTCTTTTTTTTTTTTTTTTTTTAATGCATCTCAGCCAAGAAATGCTGTGAATTCTCATGTTTCACCAGCTTATCATTCTCATTCTTCAGGAAGGTCTAGACAATGCTCAGGAAATAAGGCTGGGAAGGTCATTTCAAAGAACCACAGAAAAATATCTCAAAGTCAGATACCCCTCAACAGTTCTTTCCATTACTTTTTCTCTAATAGTAAGGACAGCCCAGGAAATCATGGATTTCAGAAACCATCAACTACAGCAACTCAGCCATGCCTGACCCCCGGCAAAGGGGGACATGGCAAACAGTGGATGCACAACCCTTCTTTTATAGACTTCCCTCTTATCTATCTATTTTGATAGATCCCTTAATCTCAACTCTAAACATTAATGCAGAAGCAGCATTTAAAAAATCAGCACAGTAACAAGCAGATTGCACACAATGCAGCAGAAAGCTGCTCTATATTCATGAGAACCACAACTGTGTCATTTAATAAACTATCCATTAGTCTTTGTTCACAAAAAGGCATTCACAAGAAACCCACGTGGCCTGCTATCCCACAGTATTTTCCAACTGTTTAAAAGTAATTCTCCATAAAATGTAATTTAGCTAGCACATACTAGTAAATCTGGCTTTTGACTTAAAATGGCTTTATTTAGAAGACTGTGTTTGCAAGACTGGCATTATCTGAAGAAGGATGGAAAAACTCAATCCTCAAATTTCAACTTCACTTTAGTGCTTTTAGAATGATTACTCTATATTTGCCCTGCTTTCCCTTTCAGCAGA
The DNA here is from genome assembly GCA_013400555.1 of Jacana jacana. Lineage (NCBI taxonomy): Eukaryota > Metazoa > Chordata > Aves > Charadriiformes > Jacanidae > Jacana > Jacana jacana. Next base: position 4,094 of record VZTM01016195.1, on the reverse strand, counting down.
GCCTCAGCAGTGCCAGGTAAGCTGTCACCTGTCACTTACATGCACAAGCTCAATTCTAAATAGAAAGATCCTTTTGAGAGCAGCAAGTGAACTGACCCAGCCCCAGGGAAGCATCCACCAGCCAGGTCCAGCCTCAGCCCTGGTCCAGCAAAGCACCTGCAAGAGGAGGCTCCGGAGTGGCCTGTTTTCTCCGATGCCACCGTGACCTAATTCGTGATCTGAATTGGTGAGGTGATGACCACAACAATTAGATGCAATCATTCAAAAATACTGTAAATAACACAATGGTTTTTAAATATGTACTAAATTTCAGTTGATTTTAATGATATGAAAAGTAGAAAGTATTCATGTTGCTCTTATGAAGCCTAAGAAACAACTATTTTTTTAACGGACCAATTCTATTTATTCTTAAATTATTTATTAATGAAGCATTTATTTATAAATTGAAACGTGATTTTCGTCTCAAAAATTGCTGTCAATTGGCCTGAGAGCTTTGCCCCACTCTGCAGGTAACAATAATGCACCGAATGCCTGCACCCTCTACTGGTTATGAGGCATCAGCTTTGGGATATGATGATTCTGCAGTCATTACTTGTGCACACCTTTGTGCCCTGCACATACCCCTAAAGTTTCTCCCTTACCTCTGTCTTACCATTCTTGAAAGTTACTATCTAAATGAATATCTATCTAAACCAAAGCAGAGCATAATAAACAATGCTGAATGCTGTTTTCCCTTGTAGCAGCTAAGCACAACACAGCAGAGAAATCACCCGACAAGAACCTTCTGTTTGCATGAGTTGTAGCAGCATCACTTAATGATTGTGGCAGAATACTGGGAATTGCTGGATTATAGCCGCATCTCTGACTTCGTGAAGCCTCAAGCAAATCATTAAAATGCTGCAATTTGGGCAATCAAAAAACATACAAGACCTCAAATTAGCAGATGTTTATGCAGAGGGCTTTCTTTTAAAAAAAAAGTTTGCCTTGATCTTTGAGTTTCTCTTGTACCGTGTACACAAATCTAATGATCCATCTTTAGTGCCTTCTTGGCATGCTGTGGGGATTAGCTAATGGCTGCACAGCTCTTTGAAGATATTTATGCTATTTTATTTTTAATTAATGTTTGCAAGCTACTTTGAGCTTTTCTGATGAAAGGCCTTAACCAAGTATAAAATTTCAGGTGGTTATTAGTCCAACAGACAAGAGGGCAAGATGTGGAAGTAAAATGAGACTGTGGGAGAAAGGAAACAGCTCAATTTATCAGACACCTGGGATATGTAGGTAAATGATACTGAAATTTAAATAAAAAGTTAAAAAATGATGAGAGGCATACTGCCCTGGGAAATGGCAGGATACCAATGCTGTCTAGAAATTCTGAGGCACATCTTCAAGGAGTGTCAGTTACTGTATTTTTATAATACAGCTCTGTCAGTTCAGTCCAGCTGATGACTGCCTTCACATGTTAACAATGGACTATTCTCATCTCCTCCCTCCTTGCTCTACATACTCCTGGGGTACAAAAGTGGTAGGTAAATCCACTGCATCTTGTTTGCAGGAGCTGTGCATTAGATTCTCCTTAAGATAGCAGAAGACACTTCTGGCCCAATTTCATTAAAAAAAATTAAAAAGCCCTTTGATAGCAGGTAGGTGGTAATATTAGGATTTCACATGAATTGTAATGATGTGGGTGGCACACAGTTTGATGGGAGTTCTGCTCATTCTGATCTATTACAAGATAAAGCCCAGGCCTTTAAAATAAGCTTCTGTTCTATTTCCACTCACTCTTGCTCAGTGGCTGATAATGGCTAAAAAACAAAGGCAATCGAGAGTTGCTTTGAAGTCAGCAGGAAATCCTGGTATAAAAAAACCCTGCAGCCATTGGGGAGTGAAGTATATCTTTTAATAACAAAATGTGAGTGTTTTGACTGACATAGTCTCAGTCATCTAGTTGGCATAGTGCTGCCACACCTCGATTTATCCAGTGTTTCTGGGGCCTGTCTGAAGGGAGTTCAATCGAGAGAACGTAGTTGGTAGAGTGGCCAGTGGTGGATAAGATGCCTCTTCTCGCACTTGTCTTGTATACAGGGCAAGAATATATGTTCATATGAAGAAACCTGGAACTTTCTCCAGGTTTCAGCCAAATTATGGGCAAAGAGTCATATAGGATTTTTGGAAGTGATTCTCCAATTACCAAGGATTCTCTATCCCATCGTGCACCTTCCAAAAAAAGGCCTCTCACATAAGCCCCATCTTCTGGCATTTTCTCCAATGTGTGCTCCTGTTTCATCACCTAGAATGATTAAACCATTGCTTGATTTAATTTTTATCTGGAGTACCTTAAATCCTATATGTGATAGTCTGAAATTATTCCTTTAAATAAAAAAACCCTATTCCTTACTGCCCCTTAACATGTTTCAAGCTCTTCAAGAAAAACAAGATTTGTCTGCATTTTCTTACCTCAAATTCAAATCCAATATGGTCAATTGGGATGGTGTATTTTCTGGCATAGTTTTGTAAAACACCAGTCAAAAAAGACTGAGTGAAGAAGAATCCTGAGAGCCAAAAGACTGTGGGCAGCCCATTGATGACCCAATCCTGAATATGGAGAGGAAAAACAAACATAAGAAAAAATACATTCTGTAGCTTCACTGTGCCAGTTCACCAGAAATGGGATGTCTTTTCAGATACACACAAACAGCACAGTGAGATCTGAACCTTGATGGGACCTGGTGGATACTGACACTAGTTCTATCTTTTTCAGAGACAACAAATCACAGAAGGCAGTTATTTATGATGACCACAAAAATAATCACTCATTCTGATACATCCAGAACTATGTGCTACCGAGAAAGAAATTTCAGAAAGTAGCATAAACATATTTTGTTAATTCTAGGTACTAGCCAGAAAAAAAAAGAATTAAAAAAATTAAAAAAAAGAAAGAAAAATGACTGAATTTGGACACTTTTATCAATATTCCCTCCTTTACAGTCATGTAAACATCCACCTCCTAACATGAAAAAAGGCCGAATTTTCTTACATAGAATCTTCACCAGCGACTGTGACTGCAAAGGCACTCACTACAGCCAACACATCAGATCCTCATAGAGGAAATAATTCCAGTACAAAAATGCCAAACAAGGAGATCCAGAATGTTCCCATGCTATTCCAAGCCATTTGGAGTCAGCTGAAGCTCATACAGTACTCTGAGCCAGCAAACAGGAATCTGTGTTGCTCATATAAATCGTTCAGAGACTTCTTTCTAGCTTTCTCCTACCCTGAGTTGAATGGGGTTCCACTACATCTCAGTACCTCAGCTATTTAAGGTACATCTGAAATTTTAAGTAAATTAAAGAGAGCGCTAAGAATGCAAGGTAAGTAATGGAAGGGCAAATAAAGAATAAAATAGCTTGTTCAAAAAGTGTGTGTAAGTGATGCCACTTTTTATTAAACTTGAAAGTCATTCAGCCACATACATAAAATTTAATAGTGCCTGTTATGCTCTGTTTCTAAAGGATTCACACTCCTGGTTCAGGAGAATCATTTAGGCATCAATGCAAAGTAAAACGCACCTTCTAGAAATAGAAAAATGGAAACTACCATATGCAGCACTGGATTAGCACCAAAGGATTACACTCCCAGCTCACCCTGCTGAGCACTTGTCCAGCTGATTCCAATGCTGTTAATGCAGGATGTGATTTGTCACGAGTATGTGCACATAGCTCACAATCTGGAGCTAATAATGGTACTGCTGACTGCGGACAGGACCGATACACATTTTACCCATTCAGAAAGCTACCAGCCCTTAGACCTGTCAGTCACAGTTTAGCATACCTGGAAGAAGATCAAACGACAGAGGAGATCGGACACATAACTTCCCAGTGGCTTCAGTGACGGATAGGATTTGGCAGCCCACATTGATGGTACTTTTCCCATTAGCATGCTGTTAAAAACATCTTCAAGTTCAGATGACATCAACACTTGGCCTTTAATGGCTTTGCGTAAATTAATGAGGCTGCTCCGAACAACTTCAGTAAGCCTGCAGGTAAAACAAAGAAATCATCATCTCATCTTTACTGCTTACTATCTGGCTAAAG
>VZTM01016188.1:0-39274 GCA_013400555.1 Jacana jacana | reverse complement strand
GGGGGGAGGGGGGGGGTGCGCAGAAGGAAGAGTCTGGCAGCGAAGCCTTCCCTTCTGGGGTGGGGTGGGAGAGGTGTATTTATTCCTCGGCCACCCCTTTGCGTTTTTGGCAGGGGGGGAGTTGGCTGATTTTATAAATGGTGGAGGGGAAACCCACCCGCACCTCAGTTGTAAATAAAGTGAACTTTTCTGAAGGCGAGCTCGGAGCGGACAGAGCTTTATTTCTTTGGGGAGGGGGGAGTGTAAGGGAGTGGGGAGGGCGCAGGGGAAGCGCTTGTCCCCCTTGGGGGGCGCTGGTGAGAGCNGGGCGCTGGTGAGAGCGGGAGGGGAGGGGACAGCGAGTGACAGAGGGCGGGGAGGTGGCAGAAGGGCCACGGGGATGGCTGCTTTTCGGGCTGTTTACATCCAAAATCAGAGCGGAAAAGTTTCAGGCGTTCCTGGCTCTCGCCCCTGGTTCTAGTTTCCTACGGAAAACTCCTTGAGAGCGAGGAGGGAAGCCAGGGAAGGAGAAACAGCCCTTTATACACACACACAAACACACACCCCGCCGGGAAGGGGAGGGGAGAGGCGGCTGCCAGCGTGTGTACGGGGGTGGGAAGGAGCTGGAGAGAAGCAGCAACGGATGAACGAACAACACCCCGAGGGGTCGGTGTNTGTGCAGCAATTCCTGACGCACCCCCGGGTGGTGGTGGCGGTGAGAAGCTCAAAAGGGAGGGCGAACAGAGCCATCGATTCTGCAGCCATGGACACTGTGGGCCGTGTCCACCACCACCACCATAAGGCACACACACAGTCAGAGCTGGGTGGCACTTCGGCCAGGAGCTGCTGATCGCCCACCCCCAGTGCGGGTTTTGTACTGGCATTGGAGCGTTTTCATGGCTGCCTCGTATTCCTGACAGCAGGGTTTTTTATTCCTGTTTTACCAACTACAGCAGAGGGAGAAATGTCTAGAAAGAGATTTAAAGGGCCTCTGCACACCCAAAAATGCAGCTGCCTACCAGCAGAACTGAGCTCTCCAGAGACAGCTGGGATGAAGCTCTCTCTTTTAGACCTATCATGGAGGGAGCAGATGAGGTAAACGTCAAGATTCCCAAATCCCTAAAGACTAGAACTAGGAGACATCAATTCAAGCGAGTGGGAGACGGGCTTGAAAGAGTTAAAAAGTTCCTTCCCACAACAGGTAATGCGTTCCTGGAACTTGCTGCTGCAAGAGAAGATGGGGGCAAATTGTATCAACTGGTCTGAAATAGGATTAGAGAAATTAGTGAGGAGAAATCCACACAGAGAGAGAGCACACATCCTCTCTGCTGGAGGAGTATGAGTGTGGAGGGGACGGTGGAACTGGCTGGTCACTGGTGGTGTCCCTACACAGCCCTGCAGGAGACACCCTGTGCCCAGTGAGCCACAGGTCATACCCAGGGCCTTCCTTACCCTCTTAACCCCAGTGACAGCGTAGCTATAGGACCCTTGGAGGTGAGCGGTTGTCTTTGAATCATTTTTCAGGAGCCCTTCAGCTTCCTGTGCGTGCCTTGCACTTTTACCCCCACGTAAAGACACGGTGCACCCCATTTGTAGAGCTGGGAAAGCTGCTGCCCCTCCTCTAGTACATGCCCGTGGAACCAAAGTACAGCTGTGCTGATAGGTCAGAAAAATGAACGCAGGGCACGATGCTGAGCTGCAGAAAACGCCCTTTGCAATTACAGAGACAGGAGTTAATCATTATCCTTACAAAGGAAACCATCATTTAGGGCAAAATATTTGAGATTTCTAGTGCCTCAGCTACAATCCCATGACGTACAACATCCAAAGACCCCATTTTCTTCACCTTCCCTAAGAAACAAAGACTGCTGAACACGGTAAGAGTAACATCATGTTTATTTTACTCAGAAATAGCCTTATACATATAAAACTGCAGGCAATACGGTCAATTTGTCAGACGCAAAACATGCTTTTACTGGCAACAGCAGGTTTGCATTAGAACCATGCCTGTATTGGGAGTTTTACTCAGTGGGAAGGCATCCTAGAAGAGAGGTCCAGGGCTAAACCTCTCATACAGGTAAAAGAAACCTAAGTTTGCACCCAGGGAAACTGCAAAGATTTCATCTTCAGCAAGCACGTATTTTATTAATGAATCTAGAGCTGTAGTAACATGTTAAATTAATGGCTTCAATGCATGTTCTCCTTTTCCCCCTGTCTTGCTATTCAAAGAGGCATGACAAAAACTCACTTACACACACTTACTTGAAACTTGGCCTTCCTTCTGTAGTACTGCTAGTAAATTTGCATCATAATATGTATCTGCTTGAACACCAGTGAAGTAAGGAAGGGCTGTAAATTAAAAGAACAGCACAGGGAAATAAGTACAGGTCACGTACTGCCTGGCAGTTAGAGAGAGACTGCATTTTTTGGAAAGGGAGCTCTATGTTCTCACCAGAGTGATCTGCCGTGAAGGATCGCTGTGAGTGATCCTTGTTAAAGCCCAAGATGTTCATTATGGTGCCCTAGCCTTCCCCCTGCTCTCAGAGTGTCTGCTTCCATGGACTTCTTGCAGCACCCACCACCAATTCAGACAGCAGGGCCTTGTCCTGGGCGAGAGCATCAGACACCACACCGCTCCAGCCTGTTCATCAGTCATAAAGAGAGGAGGCAGAGAAGAATGACACAAGCAGGATTCCCCCTTTTCCTCTGAGGCAGTACAGAACTTAAATGTAGGTATGTGTGTGGCCACACACCAAGCAATGCTGATACCTCACTTTTGGTGAGCAACCCTCACGTATTGCCCTTCATCTCCACGCTCTCATACTCACTTTCTCACCGCACTTACAGACTTACCCTTGTCTCATCAGCAAGCCCCAATTCTCTTAGAGACCTTTTTTTGGTGTGTTATTTGTAATACTTAGCTCTGGCTTAATTTTTTTTTCCGTTTCCTTCCTCTATCAGTTGAATTATGATTTTCTTAAGTGTTTGGAAAGTCCCTCCTTGTAATGGATGCAACCACAAAGAACACCTTGGTATTAAGTTCGAAAGCGCTTTACGGAGCTGAAATTCAAAACATAACAAAGTTAGTCAACATCAAAGCTGGAAAAAGAAACTAAAAGCTCTTACTTCAGAAGATCACTGATCGAGCCACCAGCCAACAAACTCACTCACCTTCTCAAGCTTTACAATGGCAAGTTTTACATGTGCAGCCTCTGCTTCTGAGTATTGCTTGTGCCCCTGTCTCAAATCTCTGTGATTCTCCGATCCACACACGCAGGCGTTGAAGCGGGTCACAAGACTGCAGGAATAGTTCTCAAAGCCATCAGGGTTATCTTTGGACCCTCATCTATTTCCTATTTTGAATTCTCAGAGCTTACGCTTTGCTTTGGTAAGTTATTGGTTTGATTGTCATTGAAATCTCTCAGATTGCACTAGAATGAGACACTGAACACTAGCATTTGTAGGAGGAGGGGTAGATGAGAAGTACTACTAGTCAGGAAACATATCCCTGTGCTATGAGTCACACCACAACTGTTGTATGGACATGATAAAACATTAAGTATAGGCTTGTAAAAACCTATTTTAACAATTTAAGAAGTATTTGCACCTTATTTTCAATTTTAAATAGCTTCACCAGAATAGAATTTTTCTTTTATAGCCACACTTCTCATGCAGGTGAGCTTTAGAAATGTAAACTAATTTTATTAACACAGCCTCGCATATCAAGTCATTAGATCACCGAATTTGTGAGCAGCACAGTTGGAAATCACTTGTAAAATATGTACAAACTGCTTGGAAGTCCAAGGCAAATGGGAGAAGAGACTAAGTAAGGCCTAAGCTACAGAGAGGCTATGCTGACACAACACAAAGGGTTCTGTTGTAACTTGTGTAATTTATTCTCATGGCCAGTCTGTGCACAGGATGACTTAGGATTTGGTAAACTTATCTGGAGAAAAAGGCCTTGGTAATACTCCAAGCAGAATTTCCTTTTTGTTACCCATCATTAAAACTTCAGCACATTCTGCTGAGCTTGTAGATAAGCAGTCTGTATGGCTGTGTCATTGTCTGAAATCTCCAGCAAGGCAGAAATGCTACTTTTTGTTGAGGAACAGGGGATGCTGCACAAGTCACTAGGAAAAAAATAACCATGATTGGAGGCAAACTGTCACCCAGTCACCCCTCATTTCCAACAATGCATTTGTAATAGGTCTGAGGATGCTCAAATTAAATGTGGGGTGATAAAAGGAATGTATTTTAACTATCTGCTTTGCTGTCATGTTTCAGTTACATGCAAACGCCTCTGGTTAATTTTTCTTAGCTCTTGTATGCTTTTAAAGACAAAACCTGATGGCTAACAAATCACACGTTTGGCCTATTTTATTTTTGCTGGATCAGGAGATCCCTTTTCACCATGCAATAAAAAAAAAAAACAATCAAGCCACAAACTTGTCTTGAGAACACACAGAGTTTTGTAAAGACCGAAGTAGTATCAGATTATCCAAAAGGTGACATTTCAGAAGGAAAGGGGCACTTTCCCTTCGATATCCAATACAGAATCTCAATCATTTATTGAGCTACTCCTCTAACTTTCTGATCTTTGAGTTGTTTTCACATACAACCAAAATAAATGTTAGAAAGGCGCTAATTTACAAGCAAAATGGTTACACATGCAGTGCTCCTTTGACAGATTTACCAATTCCTACCATCTTTATCTTCAAGTCAGCTCCTTCCTCTTTCCCTTTATACTTCCCCTCTCACTTTCCACATCCTTATAGTTTCACTAATGTGTGCGAGGTGATTACACTGTGTTCTACCTCTGAAAAGGATGTTTTTTCTCACTCAAGCTCAGTATCTACAGGAAAAACAAAATACAAAATTTGCACATAAGAAACCTAAGCTGTTTCTCAAGAAGATAAAAAGAAAGAATTCCAACTGCAGTGCACACCTCAGACTCACCACTTGTCCAGCCGTAAAGAAAGTCACTTTCTAGTATCTCAAAGATGGTAAGAAAATAATTATACTGAATAATAGTCTCAACTCAGTTAAGAACATCAGGTTTAAGATCCTAAGATATATTTTCAGAAGAACAGGGAAAGAAGTCTGGAACCGGGACACAAATTCTAATAGGGTTTTGGGAATTACACTTGTTTCACATTCTGGGTAAGACTAGAAAATAATACTGTAAACTGCAGTGTTTCTTTAGTGAAAAAAATCATGATGTATTGCACGATAAGCACATTCCTAGTTCTTGAAGGAAGCGGAGATGTGGCAGTGCCCTTCCTGTCACACACTGCAGGCTTCAGAAATTTTGTTCAAATAGTCATACCTTGTTTAAGAGAGTGAAGAGTTTCATGGCTTGTAGGCAATTAAATACAAAGTGCAAGTCCTGAGGAATCCTCCTGGACAGTTTCTTCTACAAAGGAGCTTGTGGTTTCCAGGGACTACACCTTGAAAGACACTTTAAGGCACTTCCTTCCAAGCCTGCACACAGGCTTTCCATCCTGAGAAGCAGACAGAGCTAGAGTGAAGTGAAAAGGCCCATGGAAATTAGAAGCAGAGTAAAGAACAGATACAAGGAACATTCATTTGAGATTATGTGACCAAAGCTACCTTAATTCTGTATTTCTTCAGTCAAACTGGGGTGCAACTTCCCATCACTTCTGGCTGTGCTGCTGCTACAGCGTGTCCAGCTACAACACGCTGTGCAACAAGAAAAGTGAAATATTATAAGAGAAGCTTCCACCTAAAGTGCCACAAATACTTTGGCACATTTCATATTATCTTTAATATAAACATCCTCCTACCATGAAATTTTGCAGCGATAGAGATAAAATGTGATTCAGAACAAGGCAATTAGTTCCCAACAAAAAATTCATTTATTTTTCAGTTTCTACCCCTGCTCCTACTGTTCCTTCAGGAAGAGACACCCACAGCCAGCAGCAACAGACTTAAACTGAAATAAATAAATACACTGTCCAACAGGACTGTTCCCAGCCAGTTAAATGTCTTTTCCAGAAGATGAATACTTTATTTAATAGCAACAATTTAAGCAAAAGTTGATTCAAAATAATTAAAATTCCAGGTTCCAGAACAGTTCTTTTAAACATAAGCCAGCAACTCCTGCCAGGAAAAAAAAACAAACCAAGAAATCCTCCTTCTGGCGTGCCTGAGCACATCAGTCAGGTTTAGAAGTTTCAAACAGGAAAGTCCTGTAGAAGTAATGTCCTACCAGTACCTCCGTGCACTTCACCTGAGTGTTGTCCAGCTGGAAACTGTGTCAATAACCTTCACTTCAATAAGAGTAGGAGGCCCCAAAATACTATGGTAACGTGCGGATTTTGCTATTTCAAGGGTTCTTGCAGAGTCAGGTCAGTGGTGAGGAATTTCAGTCACCCATCCTTAACCACTGAGTCAGCGTGGCAGTGCTATCTGCTGCCAAGGTCAGGGCACAGGGTAAGAGTTTTTCCTGTTACTATCACACAGGCCCACCTAGGCCAGCCATTCCTAATTATCTTGCTCAACCCCTTTTCCCTCCTCCATCAAACTCTGTCATTCAGTTCCTGGCCCCACCTGGTCCAAAAAGCAGCAACCATGCTGACAAAGTTGTGCTCCTTCCAAATCCAGACCTGCTTCCACACCCTTTCTGAATGCCTCCTGTGGCATTTCTAGAGCAGCATTTCCCCACTCCCCACTGGAGAGAAAGTTCTTTGCCACCTGCATTTAGACAGTTAGCTTCCACAGGACTCTTAATATAGGACTTGGAGCAGGGTCACTTCTACAAATAAGTGATTTGGGTCCACTCTGGAAGTCCATTTACCAGAAGAGCAAAAGATGCTTCTGCGTGTCTGCCATGCACAATGGAGCCATCCTCTGCCTGTCCACAACGCCCACACTCTTGATCATGGCATCTGCCAGTAGAAGCATGAAGACAGGCCATTATGACCGAGCTATGTGACGTGACCACCTACTCCAAGTCTTACTTGGTTCAAACATCCAGCAGTTTTCCTGCGTGGCAAACCCAACACGATAGGGTTGCATGCCATCAAATCAGGGCATAACGTACAAAATTGAGGTCAGTTCAATCAAGTCAGACCAAAAGCTGGACTAGCATTCTGTCTTCACCATTGCTGCATAAAACTGTAAGAAAGAGGAAGGTCAAAGTGCAAATTACAAATATACAACACTTTCCCCAAACACTCTTCCAAACTGGAGCTATTTTCATCCCAGGAAGCCTTCAGTCAGATGTGGCTCCCTACATTTAGCAGTCCTCAGCACAATTCCATTCCAAATATCCCTTCACTCCCTCAATACGAGTAGACCTTTAATAGTGGACCTTGACAGGTCTGCCATGAGTCATGTCCAGCACATGTCCTGACTCTGTGAGGCTGGTGCCTCCGGAGTTCCTGCACTGGAAGAGGTGTGGAACAGCAAAGTCTTAATGTAATCTCACTCATGGTTTTGTAACGTCTCTCAAACCCCAAGTTGTCTCTCTTCAAAACTGAAAAGTCTTCTAGCCTAACCATCTCCTCCTCACACCGATCAGCCCTTTGATCTGCACAGAATTATTGCAAGGGTGGCATCTCCTCCTGAGGAGTTTCTCTTCAGTTTCTCTCTGAGTCACAGATACCATCTAAAAAAACTATTATCTACAAATTTATTCCCTGCGTTTTCCCATGTAAGATTACAGGTGATTTGTACTTGAAAATCTCTCCTTCCTAGAAAGGTCATCTTATATAACTGAGATGACTTCATTGTAACCAAGAGTTGCATGGCTTGTAAATAGATTTTACAATAGATCAATTGCAATGAATTAAATATCTCCCCTTTTTAGTTTAACAGCTGCCAACAAGATGTCTGTAATTTTAAAGTAGAGAAAACCTAGGTTCAGGATGAGGAAGGAAGGAATATGTGAAATGTTGCAATGTTTGCCAAGTAAAAAGCTTCCTGTGGTTAACTGAACGTAGGTGTCACGTCACATTTACCCGTTTTTATGTAACTACATAAAACTACATCCAGCAATTTACACAGACAAGAAGGACTTGCTTCCAAATGTGAAAAAAACACAGACAGAAAGATAAGATCACAACTACTCTCTAGTACTCCTTATTAATAAGCTCTGTAGACAGAAANCTACAATCTCCTTTTGTGGAAGAAATGCAGTGAGTATCATAGTTCCAGCTAAAATTCATCATTGTAAACAGCGAGTCTATTGAAGGCCATTTTCCAGTGGGTTTATGCCTAGTTGTTGACTGAATTATTTCCAACAGTTTTATCACAATTCTGCATCAGGAGTTCATCCCTTCAGGGTGACTGTCGGAAAACTGACACAGTAGAGAAACTGCAACTGAGAGCTAAATCTGGGGCTTTCTTTTGTGGATGTTTGATCCACAGGTGGAGTTCATATTGCATTCTTGAGTATGGCATCAGCCTGGTTTTCCCTCTCCAGAAGGGGAAATGATCCGTGTGTCCTACCTTTGAGATTTCTACACCTCCCTTAGCTCTAGAAACTATTAGGAGGGAGAGATAACAGGGCACATGCGACAACACAAACTTTAAGAGATAAAGCTAGGAAAGAAAAATAATCAATACAAACAAAACAATTGAACAAATGCTTGTATTAAAGTACTTCCAGTGCTAAGCTTTGTAAGCACACACAGAAAGGTGGAGTCCTCACTGAAAACTCTACGTTAATACTATGCTGGTATTCATGCAATTTTGTAAAGAGGCTGTGGAAGAATGTAGCCTATTTCCTCTTCAGAAATGTAAAGTGGTACACATGCATGAGTGATACTGAACATGGCTGAACAGCCTTAATGTTCCAACTGAAAGCATCACCATCTGATCACAAATAAGATTCATACAGCAAGATCGTTATTGTGGTGGTTTTAAAAGGGCATTGTGACAATTATAAACATTACACAAGTTTATGTTGCTCCAACAAATGTTTTCCAAAGGGGAAAAAACCCAAACATACACATCCCATCTAGATGTGTGTTCTTAACCATTGACATTAACATTGACCACTACCAGTTCCTAAATTTCACAGGTAGGAACATTCTCGCTTTCCTCTCACTATAATATATATTATAAACACTGCATCAATGCAAGTTATCCAGCTGCTAACCTGCTCATTACCTGGCTTATATCATAGCTTAGTACCGATCCATCTATAGCAGCACTCAGTGCCAGAGAAGCCACACATGCTTCAGTAAGAAAAAATTTAACAGGTTTCTCAAATACCATGGAAATCCTGGATTAAAAGTATCCTTTTATTCTGATTGCTCCTTAGTTTGTTTTTTTTTTCTGCATCCCTATTTAACTAACCCATTTTATGAGAAAAAGCAAAATGCTACCATGTTTCCAGACCTGCTTCAATCCATTTTACAGATAAGAAAAGCCCTGTTACACATTTCAGATCATCAAGAAATTCTCTCTATGCACAAGAGAACACATTTTTTTTCCTCTCCTGTAACCAATTACTGCAAAAACTGGAAAATATTTGGTACCTGTCTAAGGATATCTACCTAAGAGGTGCAGTGGTGAAGGTATTAGCCTTCCAGAACATTAGAAAGCCTGACATACAGGTCTGAGGCTTCCCTTTTTTGTTCAGAGAGGAGAAAGGAGTTCAGCACACTGGAATCTGGGTTGCCTTTCGATCTAAGACATGTACTGTTTCATCACCATTAAAATGCATACAAGCATAAAAGAAGGAACAAGCACACATCAATTATGTCTTTGCTAAAACTTTCAGGAGGAAAGTTGCTCCTAATGGGCTAGGAAAAGCCAAGGCCAATAGATTTACTCTACCCGTGCCAGCTGAAACAACGCGATGGCTGGTGTGAGCCTCGAGTTGAGTAGTGCTGAGTCTTTTACAGGCCAGTATCCTTTATTTCAACACAAAAGTCTATTAATTAAAAAAAAAATAAATAAACAACCTTTGAGTTGGACTAGAAAAGTACAAACTATCCTTCTCGTTAGTGATCAGAAGTGATTCCTCATATCTCTATTTTCTGGAAAGTTTTTACTCCATTTGCTTTAACATTCTCCTGCTCCAGCATTCTCTACCCCCTTCCTCCTCTGTTCCTCAAATCACCTCTTTCTCCCCTTTCCTCTACATCTTTCCCTGCCTTGTTCTCCTTGTAGTGTCTACACACCAAAGCTTGGTCTCAGTAGGATGGTAAGAGATGGTGGTCATCACAAGAAGAGGCTGCTTCCCCTTCACCCTATTTGGTGTGATAGTCGACTTGCTATTTTCAATTAAAATAATAAAATTAAAAAGATAGCAAAGTGTAAGAATACTAGAAATACGTTCTTGGTCAAACCAGTGGTGCATCCAGCTCAGTGTTTGATCTCCAAGAGCAGCAACAGAAGTTGTCCAGAGGGAAGAACACATCTGCCTGCTTTCTACTACCCATTCCCCTCCTGTTCCCCCAACATCTGCTATTGTTATGCTAATTGTTCCCATTAGTTTCTGGATCTGTCATCACAAATTTGCCTAATCCCTGATTAGACCAACTGATACAATATGTGCCTGTGCTGTCTCACTGGGGCAAGGAACACCGTCTGTTGTGTAAAGTACTTTCTTTTAACTAGTTTAACTAGCCCCCCTCTTTGTTCTACAGTCTTGTGATCTAACACAGTAGATATTTCATACAGGAAGCACTATAAACATTTAACAAATTAACTATGGAGCTATTCTAGGCCACTTAACTGTTAACCCATTTTCCCACAGCTATTTAGGACAGGAAAGCTTTGGCACTGTCTTGTAGCCTACCTTATGCAAGGCAGGTCTACTCTAGTGCTACCGCAGCCTTACGCCAACACTTTGGACCTAATTCAGCTTTGACTGGAATGCAGCTCCTTGCAAAGCTAGCAGGAGCTGTGTCTACACTTGTCAGGGCTGAGTTTATCCCTGTACGCCTACAGTTTTTCATCTTCTTCATTTAATCCTCCAAAATTCCCTGGGTTTTTGAAGATCACAGAATCTTCAGAATTGGAAGGGACCTCTAGAGATCCTTTAGTCCAACTCCCCTGCTAAAGTAGGGTTGCCCAGAGCACATCACTCAGGGCTGCATCCAGGTGGGTCTTGAAGGTCACCAGAGAAGGGGACTCCACACCCTCCCTGGGCAGCTTCTTCCAGGGCTCTGGCACCCTCACCACAAAGAAGTTTTTTCTCATATTTGAATGGACCTTTCTATGTTCCAGGTTGTGCCCGTTGCCCCTTTTCCTGCCACCTGAAACCACTGAAAAGAGTCCAGTCCAGCTCCATCCTCCTTCAACCCACCCTTTAGACCCCACCCTTCAACCTCATCCTACAACCCCACAAGTGTAAGATGATCTGGGGACACCTTATAGCCCCTTCCAGTACCTAAAGGGGCTCCAGGAAAGATGGGGAGGGACTCATTATCAGGAAGTGTGGTGATAGGATGAGGGGTAATGGTTTTAAACTGAAAGAGGAGAGATTTAAATTAGGTATTAGGAAGAAATTCTTTCCTGCAAGGGCAGTGAGGCATTGGAACAGGTTGCCCAGAGAAGCTGTGGCTGCCCCATCCCTGGACGGGTTCAAGTCCAGGCTGGATGGGGCTTTGAGCAACCTACTCTGGTAGGAGGTGTCCCTGCACAGAGCAGGGGTGTGGAACAAGATGACCTTTAAGGTCCCTTCCAATTCTAATCATTCTATGATTCTATATTTAACTACTTTCAATGGTTCAGTAAAGCTGCTAAGCCAACACTATACTCCTCTGATAAACTTTAAACCAAAATCCTTGCATGAACCAGTTTCTTCATTTATAATAAAATCTACTAGTTTTGCAAATCTATATTCATATTCGTTTATGCTGGCCTATCTAGTACATAGTAACACAAGTTAGAATTACAGGAGAGATCATAGAGACAATTAATCTTTAATCCTGTTTATTAGAGAGTAAATACTTGCCTGGTCCTAGTAGTGGCTGTCTGTATTATAACTCAGCGTCAGGATAGAATTGATTCTTACCAAGGCAAACAACACATCTATAACACAAGTAAAAGACTAAAACAGCCTCTAATTTTAGAAAATTACTTGCATGGGATATGCACATGATTCTGAGAGGTGACCTGCTTTTTATTTACTGGATCAGGGTTTCCTAACCTGTGGAATGTTATCTTGAAGAGTTCTTGGAGACACTAAACAGAGGTGAGAAATCCTGGGTGGCAGCGAGGCACGAGGACCCAGCGCAGGTGAGGATCGCAAAGGGTGAGCGGTTTGCTTCTCTGTCCCCAGGCTGAGTGACAGCCTCAAGCCTTTGCTACTGGGAAGAAGGAAAAGGGGAAGGGAGGGTGGGAGACTAAGTATCAACAGTAACTTATGATCAAATACAACTTTAACTTAATCTAGTTAAAAACAAGCGAGAAACAATTAAGTTGACATAGAAACCAAACCAAACCAAACCAAACCAACGAGTGGCTTCTGATTAAACTAGGGGGAGGTTTGAGTTCCTACGATTTTTGAATTAGAAGTTAAATACATCCTGTCCTAGCCTGGCCGCCATGGAGATGCCCTCCCAGCACCCTCTCTTGAACAGCCAGCTCCCTTCCTTTGGTGTGCAGGATGGAAGCTGTGGCCCACAGCGAGCCAGCAGTCCTCCAGCTACCTCAGGCAGAGGTACATGTCTAAGTCCTTACCTTTTTACTTACTAATATGACTTGTGTAAATTGTGAATGCATTGTCTGCACTGTAAAAGGGGGGTGAGGGAGCCAGAATACGGCACAGCAGCCCTGAGTTTACGTGTAAAAACAACATTTTTGAAAAGTCCCTTGAGTGCGGTTCCCCAGGAAGCAAGACCTCAGTGTCTAATGATTGAGTACACAAACCCAATGGTGTTCAGTTGTGGAAGCAGGACAGTGAGCCTTGACATGGGGATGAACAGCATCAGGGCATGGAAATGGCTGCTTTTGCTGGTAAAGCTGAATTTAAATTGTGATCAGCAGGGATTCATGCCAAGAGACACTGCTTTACATAAAAAATGTAAACAGAGCCAAGTGCTATACACCAGGTATCCTCCCGACTCGCTCCCTCTGCCCTCACATGAACACAACTACAACTGTCAATGTTTGGTAGGGCTTGGGGTTTGGGGTTTTTTTTATAACTAAGTCCTGTTACTGCTGACCAGCTTGCCTTGCCCTTTGAACACCTTCCTTCACCATCTCCTCCTGAAGTGCCCACATGTTTTTCACTTTCTCATCTTCACTTCTTTTCCCTTTTTGATTTTTCAGCCATTAGCTTCTCCTCTGGGTTACTCATTTGGAGGGGGGTTGTGTGTTTGGAGTTGATTTTTCCCTTTTTTTTTTTTTTCTTTCCCTTTCTTCTGTGATTTTATGAGAAAGCGATTGCCAATGCATGAGAGTTTTACAGGAGAAATGGCTTAGCTTAGCCAACAGGGACGTGATTTTTCTTCTCTGATTTAGAGGGGGAAAAGGCAGAGCAGGGCCCAGAGCCAGGAGGGCTACAGGGAGGATGCTGACCAGCTGAGACACAGCAGAGCAGTTATACTTACTCAGACCTATGCTCCACCTGAGCCGTTTCACTTTCCTGAAGCATTGGGAAGGGCTCTTCAGCACTTTCTATTGCTTGTTTAATTCTGAATCAGACTCCCTTTGTGTCCTAGGTTATTTCTATTTCCCCATTATTCAAAATCCACCATTCCTGTCCTAGCATTGCTCTGGATTCTACTTTGAAAAAATACTTCTGGATATTCAGAAAAAAAAAGCAAAAAAACCCACAGCTCAGAAAAAAAATAATAAAATTTATGTTGAGCTAATGTTTAAATCCTTCAGGAAGAGAGAAAAAACAGCACACAAAGAAGAAGTTTTTCTGCTTGCTTCTCTAGATGGGCTGAAGGTTTATTTTGTCTTTCTCCCAGTTTTCTAGGATTCTAACAGCCCTGCAAGGTTCAGCCCCATCCAGCTCCGTCTCACTTCCTCTGCAAGCAAGAGGCAAATTCCACATTCCGTATCTGCTGGCTGTGAAGAGATCCTTCATGCCAGTAAATCTTGCCAGTTCTAAAAGTGCCAGCCTTAGTCATGCTTGCACAGCACAGCACATGCTCTGCTCAACAGTGCTAAGAGAGAAGTGACCCTCCTTTAACTCCACAGGGCTCGCACCGCAGCCGGCATTTTTCATCCGGATCAGAGTTGCCGCACATCGGTCGCAGCGCCGTGTCCCCAGTGGAGATGTTGGGTGCTCCCCAGACTGAGAACGCACCCGGTACTGTCAACTTCCACTATGACAAAGCGAAGGACTAGTTTTCCCAGAGCTGTTTGCCTAGAACGTTTTGAGTTTACCCATCGCTAAAAATAGAGCGAGTGTACTACATCATGCACTACTCAGCTGTTAGCACATTTTGATCAAAAACCAAAATAAAATCCTAGTCACAGTTCAAATCAGGGTGACGCTGTGGCTCACTGGTAGAGGAAAGCAGGCCATTACTCTAATTTTTTTAGAAACCGGAGTTACATAGAATCATAGAATCATTTAGGTTGGAAGACACCCCTGGGATCGTCAAGTCCAACCATCAGCCCCACTCTACAAGTTCTCCCCTACACCAGATCCCTCAACACCACATCTAATCTACTCTGAAACACAGTCAGGGATGGGGACTCCACCACCTCCCTGGGCAGCCCATTCCACTGACTGACCACTCTCTCTGTGAAAAACTTTTTCCTAATGTCCAGCCTAACCCTACCCTGCTGCAGCTTGCAGCCATTCCCTCTTGTTCTGCCGCTCATTGCCCGTGAGAAGAGACCAGCACCAACCTCCCTACAGTGCCCTTTCAAGCAGTTGTAGAGAGTGATGAGGTCTCCCCTCAGCCTCCTCTTCCTCAAACTAAACAACCCCAACTCCCTCAATCGATCCTCATAAGCCTTATTCTCCAGGCCTCTCACCAGCTTTGTTGCCCTCCTCTGTACTCTGTACACTGTATTGTATGAGACAATTTATATTACTAGCGTTGCCTGAGATGGTATTTGTGACTCTTAAACAGCTCCCGTAGCCTCTCTGTGCCTCATATGGAAAGCATGGAGGAACTTCATTTCAGAGGAAGTAACATTTTTTTCCCAAGGTGGAATCTCTGAATAATTATCTGCAAAATGCCTTGGTTTTACCGATAGGTTTTGGTAAAAGATATTCTCACAGTACTATATTTGTTAGTCATATATATCATTCCAATGTACCTATGAAACAAGCTTGAATGTTGTACACAGAAATCACAGAATCACAGAATGGTTGGAGTTGGAAGGGACCTTAAAGATTATCGAGTTCCAAACCCCCTACCCTGGGCAGGGACACCTCCCACCAGACCAGGTTGCTCCAAGCCCCATCCAGCCTGGCCTTGAACCTCTCCAGGGATGGGGCAGCCACAGCTTCTCTGGGCAACCTGTTCCAGTGCCTTATCACCCTCACAGGAAAGAATTTCTCTCTGGTATTTAATCTCCATCTCCCCTCTCCCAATTTAGGCTGTTACCCCTTGTCCTGTCATTAGACTCCCCTCCAGCTCTCCTGTAGCTCCCTTCAGATACTGGAAGGCTGCTATAAGGTCTCCCCAGAGCCTTCTCTTCTCCAGGCTGAACAAGCCCAGCTCTCTCAGCCTGTCTTCGTAGGAGAGGTGCTCTAGCCCTCTCATCATCTTATGTGATACAATAATTTGTAACAGAACTAAAAAAAAAGAAATTTTCAGATGACAAAACAAGGGGAAAATAGGGAAAACTCAACTTCTCTGTTATAGCACCCACCCTCAGGTTCTCCTGGAGAGCTACATCTAAGATACTTTCCCTCACTGAGCATGTGATAGACCTTGGTACTATGGACCAGGAACCAAAGAGCCTACTTCCTGGAACAGCCACTATAAATATGACATCACATTCATTAATCTTTCTTTTGTTCCACTGTATGAGTAATATTACAATGGCAAGTCTAGATAATCTGCTCATTAACTTTTCCGTTCTTTGAACCAATAATCTGTCAAATTCAAGCAAAAGTATTTCAAATAGGTTTAATTTGTCTCATTTTTCTCTTGGCTAGATAGCTCAACATAAGAGACAACCTGTTTCTACCACGTGAAGCAACAGTTCTATAACAAGTACTAACCTTAAATGTTCTCTTCTGTACCTATTTCATGACAGAGTGGCTCATTCAATCACGGAAGGCTTTTAAGCAGATAGCGGAGCTGCCACCACCACTAAGTGACAGTAACGAGGCCAGACAGCTTAAAACCTTGATATTGTTTCTGCTTCATACCCAAGCTGACACCCTGCTGAGATCCTTCCACACTTGCCCCCCTTTATGGTTCTGCAAAAGGCACAGCTCATCACAAACAACATTAATTACATTTCTACTGGGATTGCAATACATTTCTCTACTGGGACCATTTGGACACTACTATTTGCCTAATTATTCCTCTCCTAATTAATTCTACTGGCAGTTGCAGATCTTCAGTTACATAAATGCTCTCCTGTGTTTGCTCAATTAAGTGGAAAGATTCCTGTAACGTAATATGTTAACATTAGGATAAAAACAGCTGCATAATTTCCACCCAATAAAGAAAATATTGGCGCTCTCTAAAGGAAAAGCGTATCAAAGCTCCTTAGACCTCTGTTTTTACCCCTGATAGAAGTCTTTCTTTATGATTCTCAGAAGTATATTACAATTCTTCTGTTCCATCTTTCAGAGCTGGTAAATGGTATCAGATCACCACTGAGTAGGAAATAGTATCTCTCTGGATAGCTACATGACCAGGAGCTTTGCTGTAACTGTACTACACTGAATGATACCACTGAAGTCGTTATGGGTTTAGAGAGTAAATGAGTCCAGCACTTTGCTAGGTTATTTAGCACTTACACACATAGCTAGAAATGACAAAAAAAGCACTTGTGTCTCAGTGTATGTATTCTGTCTTCACAGCTCCCGTTCCAGCAGAGGGGCAGATAACACACATTGCCTAACTCTTAAGAGGAGCCTGCAGCACCATCAGTGTCCGCCTCCTCTGATGAATCAACTTTTGCTTAAATTGTTGCTATTAAATAAAGTATTCATCTTCTGGAAAAGACATTTAACTGGCCAAAAACCACTTCTGAGAGACCCACAGAAAAACAGATTTCCCCCAGCAGCTTTATTCTGCAAATGGGGAAAAACTCTGCACAACTGACCACATGGCACATCTCAAGCATGTGTTAACTGATTATTGGAGCTTCTGTACTAGCAGACCATTTACCATCCCCAGCACACCTCCCCAGACTACCCATTCCACGTAGTATCAGGTTCAGGGCTTGCTTCAGCCATCCACCTTCCTTTGAAGAATTATGAACAACCTAGATGAAGGTCTGCAGTAACACCACGTGTGCACAGCAAACCTTGTTTGGTTTGGCTCCTGACTAGTGACTTACACAAACATTTGCCTTTTGAGGCAATTATACGCCAGCAGGTAAATACTTTAGCACTACAGATCAAGTTATATTTTATGAAACGACAGTTTAAAATTTGTGGACATATTTACACCTAGTAGCACCTTTAAATTTCAGCCTGGATTACACAGAGTGTCTTGGGATGCCAGGTTGTGACTGTCATCCAGTTATATAATGAGGAAAGACTGCCGCTACGGCAAAGTAAAAGTCGAGCGAGTGCTTTAACAACTCCACTGCATTTTGACAGTCCTCATGATTGCTGTACTTTTACAACACACACTTTATGACAGACGTACAGACTGCTCACAATCTCTCTATTGACTCTCCCTTATCACTGGCTTGTTTAAGTTTCCAGTTGGAAGCCATCAGCTTTGAAAGAGCTGGTCACGTATTTTAAGAAAGTGCTGGCTTAGAGCTCCAATTTTAATACTCAAAAGCAGTAACAGCCAATAACTACCTGCCTCCTAGGGTATGTAACACACTTTTTTAAGAGCACAAACAGGATTATTTAATGTTACAAAACAGAATTAAACTTTTAATTCTCTGGGACTGTACATTTATTTCAATATGGATTAGCTCTAGAGTTTCCAAATGTTATCAACATTATCAATTCCATTCAATGCAAAAGCTTCCAACTGTATCAGTTAAGACTATGATTAAGAAAAAATCATGCCAATTAACCAAAGAATCTCACAAAATAGGTGATACTAAGTTCCTTCTGAAGGACACATCCCAGTTAATATGAGACTCCTGTTTACTTGTTCAGCAATAAAGTACGATCTATTACTTGGCATTCCTGCTTAGTTGGAGTTGTACACACAGAAACTACTCTACAGTAGGTTAGGCATGGATTTTACATTAGTCATCACAATAGAAATAACATATCTTAAACCTCGACTATGGATGCAGCAGACTATGCACACAACCAAAAAAGTAATGCTCTGAGTTTTAATCTTAACAGTTATGAAGCAGGAGAAAACCTTGAGAGGACAACCTTCCATAACAATCAGGTTCCTTACAACCAGAGAGCTTCCTCTGTCAGTGAAAATAAGTGGTTTGGAATGTCCTTAGTCCTGTCTTCACCACAAAGATGTAGCCTTGGTTCCTAAAGCGAGATGGACTCTTCTTTCCCCTAAACCTAATCTAATCCTTGGTATTCAGAACACCAAAAGAATTTCTTTGCAGAGTTCTTTTCCACAACTATTAACTTCTACAACCACATTTTTACTTTCAGTTCCTCATGTACACGTGTTTAGAATACAGCACATTTGATTTAAGCTGACTTGATTTGCTGTTTTGTTTCAAACACACTGCAGAGCACAGGCCTATTGCCCTGCTACAAGCCAGCTTTGGCCTCTCCTCCAGAACACATATGTCCTCTTCAACCTCTCCCTTCACACAGGTCAGCACACCATTCTCCAAACACATTTCAGCAGGAATGACAAAACTCAAACTCAGCTATAACTTTTGAAGTAGATGGCTTCTTGCAAATACCTGCCTACTGTATTAAGAGACAAACCTTTTCCCCCCCCCCCTAAACTATCTTGTCCATATTCCACAGGCTATGATTTCCTCTCAACAACTTCAGAGATGGGTGTCTTACTACTTTTTTTTGGCATGCTGATCTATCTTCCTGAGATGGTCTGACTGTGTCCTGGTTTCAGCTGGGAAAGAGTTAATTTTCTTCCTAGCAGTGGCTGTGTTTCAGATTTGGTATGAAAGGAACAGCAATAATGCATACTAGTTTAGTTCTTGCCAGATCATGTTTAGACTATGCAACTTCTTTACACTTTCAGCTTGCCACAGGAGCTGAGAAGGAGCACAGACAGGAGAGGCCAATGGAATATTCTGTGCCATAGACATCCTGTTCAGGGTACAAATCAGGGTTGGCCAGGGGTGGGAATCCACGATCACTGCTCCAGAAGGTACCAACTCACCGAGCGGTGAGAGCGATTCATGTCATTATTACTGGCATGCTTATTTTCCTTTCCTATTATTATTCTATTAAACTGTCTTTATCTCAACTGACAAGTTTTCCTTTCTTTCCACCTCCTTGTCTCCCTCTCCTCCTTGCCCTTCCACAGGGGAAGGGCGAGAACCGTGTGAGCAGCTGTGTGGCCCTACCTGCCAGCTGGGGTTAAGCCACGACCGACTGGCATACATCTCATTAAACTCTGAACTCAACTTGGATTTGATCTCAGATCTTTTGTTTAACTTTGAAGGAAACTGCTTGATGTAAGAGTCGAGTGAGTTAGAGGTAGGGAGACAAAACTATGTTTATCACTAATCATATCTGGTGATTTTTAGAAAAAAATATATTATCTCTATTTTTAAGAAATTGTGTGCCCTTCCAATATATGGATTGGGCACGCAGTTGGTCAATAGGTAAATACCTAAACTTGCTTCACTCATTTCTGAGGCAGAAGAGGTAAGAACCTCCTGTCATGCTGTAAAACCATGAACTGGAAATTGCAATTCAGGTACAGTTCTCCTTCCTTAAAGGGAAAAACAGAAAAAAAGAAATTAAGTCACCTGATGATGACCAGGAAAGAGTCCAGCAATTTGAGGTGAGCTAAAGTCAGTATAAAACATTCAGATATAAATCATCTTCCTGAATTGTACCCACTGTCCAAGCAGTTAAAATGAAATCTGCATGTTCCCAGAAATGCAGTTCTTCACAAAACCTGAAATGGGTCCTGTCCTGCCCCCCTCACCTCCCATGAGCACACACCAATCAGCAGGTAAAACAAGCATTGGTAAGAATGCAGTCCAGGTTAAACTGGTGTAAGACATGCTTTAGCTGGGTATAAAAGCCTGGTAATAAATTTGCCATAAAACAAGATGTAAGAATAGTCCTTTTCCTAAAACCACTAAAACAAGTGGATGTATATCTTGTACAAAGCTAAGCTCAACTAAAAGATAGCATTAGCCACCTGAATTTGCCATCTGCTTCCCTGCCACGGTGTTACCACCTCCACCACAGAGCCAGCAGACACTTCATGCCAGTGCTATCTTATCATTTAGGTAAAAAATTCAGGCAAGTTAGCTCAGGTCACTAATTTATGTTATTAAGCTCACCTGGCTTATTTGGCCTGAAGCAGGTTACAGGACACTTGCATCATCCTTCTGGATGCCTTACAACAGGCAGCAGTTGCCAGTGGTTGAGAGGATTAGGAGAAGCTGCAAGTCAGGGGGGAACAAATGACAGCTTTATGTATCAAACAAACATTTCCATAGCAAACACTGACCCAATCATCCCAGTATTCGGGGTTAAAGCTTAATTTAATTAAAAAAAGAAGCATAAAATATTAATTTGAGCCTGTTACAAAAGGTAATTAATCTGCCTGCTTCAAACACTGATAGGCCATAAATGAAATAAAGAACTATAGTAGATTAAGTGTTAGGTTTGTGAATTTCTGTTGGTATTTTGGGACTACACAACTAGTCGTTTCTGCGGGTAAGAAATGAAGGCAAATTCTACCTCTGCACTCAAAAATGGATGTTGAGTGCATACCCAACTAAGGATAACTAAGGACTAACTAAGGATAATAGTAATAATGCAAAAGTAACAGTGAATTGCCTAATCAACCCCATCAACCCAACCACCCAAATAAACCAAAAGCCAATGCATTTTACAACCATCTGTTCTCCCTCATTTTTCTAGGTCTGTTGTTACTCTGCAGCAGGAACTAGTGTGTTCCATACAGTTTAAAAACATACAAATCCCTTTCCTTTCACTATGTAAAGAAGATAAATCACAAGAGCTGGTTCAAATTCAAGATTACAGTTACAATTACCAATAACTAACCCGTGCTGCGAGTTACCCACACCACAGAGAGACCAGCTTGGCAGCTGAGACCCAAAGACCTCCTGTGGCTGCATCGCTTCCCTGGCTAAGCCATGCCCAGAAACCTGGGATAACACCGCTGGGAGATCCAAACTACTCCAAGCAGAAGCCAACTCAAGTGTTACTCCACAGTCATCTTAAAACTGGGAGCTTACTAGATACCACAAACTGCCTCAGAGCAGAGGGGGCTTGAGCAAGAAGTGGAGATCAGTGCTGGGTCTGCTGTCAGGGACCTGTGCCCACACCATGCTGCTCAGCATTCCGTGCTCCAGGAATGAAGAGCCCACCCAGCGCCGCCATGGGGCAGCTGTTGGACCCATCGCTATGGAATCCAGATGCTATCCAGATGCTTCTGTAATCTGGAATTCCAGCCTCATGTATGTCCCTGGCAATGGCACATTCGCTGTGTGTCAGTCGTGAATCAGTCTGTGTTCTCTCCGATAAAGAGCATGGAATTTAGTCACCTTAGAGGTAAAAGTTCCAAGATGCAGCTCTCAATCAATTCTGAGTTCCATAATCTAAGTTACTCTTCTGAATAAAGAGCACTGATTTAGCACACCAGAGTAGTTCCCAAAATCCTTCTCTGCACGTGTGTGTGTAGCTTCTTGCCATTTTCTTTCCAGCTAAAGGACAGATTTTACCGGTTTCTATTTTGTCCAATTATGTCAATTAAAAGCATTTTCTCTTACAAGCTTAACCTATAAAGCAACCTTCTGTTGTCATATGCTTCAGTAACCATCCTTTTATGAAGTATTTTACGCACATGTTTAACCTTTAAACACTGCAATGTCACAGAATTTACTGGCAACCCAAGTCCTACCAAAATGTACATTCAAAGAAGTGTAAGTGATGACGAAAGCAAAGCAAACTGTAAAGATCAGGAGCCACGTTAGGACCGTCAGATGAAGGCAAAGCAAATCGAACTCACTGTCATACCTTGGAACACTTAACCTACTGGTTTCTTAACTGTAAATCCGCTAATACAAACAGCTTAATGTAGATCTCTAAATATCTGAAAGAAAGATACAGGACATACCACAGAGATGAGAACTGAACTGAAAATTCTTGGAGCATCACTGAAGAACACAGTCACCCTCTACGCAGACACGTGTCTTTACGGACGCGACGTGTTAAAGCCGCGGTTCTCTCAGCAGCAGCACTCTGTGCATCTCTACAAGAAGCTGCCCCTGAGTAAGCGGGAGGACGCAGCTTCATGGAACACCACAGAGCAAACCTACTCACATGCGGTGGTAGGGAAGGAAGCTGGAAAGATGCCAGAGGAGCACGGATAATTTTCCACAGCTCTTTCTACTTCCAGCCACACAGTATGACAAACACAAATGAAAACCACTTGCAAATATCTGGAAGCTTTCCGTCAAGTGCTAAAAACTGCAAACCAGCCTGCCTGCTTTCAGTCCTTTCCCACTTCTGTCTTAACCCACTCCTTCTCCCAGCCACAGGCTCATTCTCTTGTCTCTTGATGTGACTGTGGCACCTGAGTCCCATATGCCCCAAATCAGCTGTCACAGACCAAGAATTCATTTGCAGCTGGGTGAGGAGACCAGGACTGCCTTGCTAGCTGCCAGATGAGCTCTAGGCCCAGCACAAGTATGACTGGAGCACGTAGTCCTTTTTGCATTGGAAAGCCTTCAGCTCAGTTCCTTTCTACTGTTTATATGCAGGTAAAAGAACAAGTAAGAAAGTGCAGAGCAGAAGAGGATACATCTGAAATTTCCCTGATAATCTAATCAGCTGAAATGAGAAATCAGTAGCAACTGTTAGACACTGTTTTCGTACCCTGCCTTCTTTCAGCAGCACAAAAGTCAACATTTCAACAACCACTGTATTTTACTGTCTGAAATATGGCTTTAGATACAATTTCAGAGGGATGATTGTTTGCTGCGTTCAGAGATAAAGATCTAGAATCACTCATATTCCACTGAATCCTTGAAAGCATTTGGAATAAGTGGCTAATGAACATTGCAGCTGAAGGCTTTATAGGACATTTTAAAGCTTTCACATACTGCAAAGAGAACTTGGACTCTGGAATGTACCGTGACAGTATTTGTCTACACGTGTGTAGGCGGGATTACCCTCTCTAAATACTGTCAATGTGTTCTGAATGTCAGGGCCTCTTGTCACCAGCAGTCAGCAGCTTTGGCTGATCGAAATTTAGTTCATTTGCTTGTGAAATAAACAGCTAGAATAACCCTTCTTGTTTCAGCTTGTGGCTTCAATAAGAAAGCTGACAACCTGCTTGTACAAAAAAAAAAAACTCTGCTCATTTTCAGTAGTCCCTCATGTTGTTGTCGGTCACTGAGGCTGTTATCAGTGCCCTGTCACCCTGACCTAGCACGGCAGGACAATCCATAAATTGACTCAAGGCCCTGTCTTTATAAGCAGCTCATACCAAACCAAAGTTAAATGAGGGGAGGTCTGCTATGTAAAAGATACAGTACCCTTGATAAATGAATGAAATACCAAACTTCCCACTATCTTCTCAGAGACAAGACTGATGCCTTCTCTGCTTGTGCAAGAAAATTTTCACTTTCTGATCTCATACTGAAAAAAAGAGCAGCAGACTAAGATAGAAATCAGGGACCTCAGATTGCAGAGGACGGATCGGATAATCCTAGTAATTATTTTCTAGAACTAAACAATCATAGTATCACAGAATCATTTAAGTTGGAAAAGACCCTTGGGATCATCGAGTCCAACCATCAGCCCTACTCTACAAAGTTCTCCCCTACACCAGATCCCCCAACACCACATCCAATCTACTCTGAAACACATTCCAGGATGGGGACTCCATCACCTCCCTGGGCAGCCCATTCCTGGGTCTGACCACTCTTCCTGGGAAGAATTCTTTCCTAATGTTCAGCCTAAACACAATAACAATATAAAATGCTAATAATATAAGCGTGGGGGGTGGTGGGGTTGTGTGCATTGGGGTTTTGTTTGGTTATTTTTGTTGTTTACCAGTAGCAATTAGAAACAAAAGCAAAAACAAAAACAAAAATAAAAACAAAACCACCACCAACAAAACACACACACACAAAAAGAAAAGAAGGAAAATCAAAAAGAGAAACTGAGAAGGGCAGCTAAGCACTGAAGTCCACTGAGAGCCTGCAGGAGGTAGACACTTAATTTTTATTTGCATCCTTAAAAACTACTCCTGCTGGAAGGCTGCAGCATTAATCTACCCTGTGTACAGCTGCTAGAAGCCCAAGACAACTACAATTGCAGTACCGAAAGGCCTGGAAGGTAGAGGCACTGCTTTACTAGTGACATTCCCATGCTTAAATCCTCCATAAAAGCAGAAAATCACCAATGGCAACTTTGAATAAACACAAAGCACATGCAAATGACCATGTGAAGTGCTCAAAGGAGACAGATCCTACACTTGTCCTCAGTGCTGACCTGAAACACCTTTGTGTCCAACATCCACGTTTGACAATCCTTCCCTTGAATGCTGTTTGGATGGTTAAAAATCAGAAGTTCAAGTAACAGTGCCTGGTACAGTTACTGAGCCTAAAAATAGCCCTCTAACAATTGTTTAATTTATTTCCATTCATCATGCACTAAGACTTTTACCTTAGGGCAGAAGAAAAGAATTCCAGACTCATGCCTGTGTTAGATACAGAGAGATTCTGAGATGACGTAAGGACAGTAACTATTCATTGTACGTTGGAAGGTTATTTATGAAGAGCAGAAAGTTCAGAGGATGGGAGAGAGAAGCCAAACTGCTTTCCAAGAATAATAAGGAAAACTTTCTATAAAACCATATACTTTGTCATTTCATCTTTGCTTTGCCAAGACCAAAGGCAGAGATATTGTATTATGGCTCTATCACTGCAGAATTATTTTTGTATGTATAAAGTTGTTAATATTCTCCAAAATAATAAAACTGCAAAATCTAAACTAAAAATATTTCCAAAGTATACGTCAGTTCAACTGCAAGACACATAAAAATGCTGCCTGACAGCAGTTGTTCTCTTCTCCCAGGTTACAAAGGTTTACAAACGTTAACAGCACGCTTGAAAGATTCCTTTAATAGACTCACCACAGTTGAGAAGTTTAGGAGGACGTAAGCAAATACAGTGATCATCATCTCAGGAATCAGATAAAGAAACTAACTCCTTAAAAACTCTGTGTTACAGTTTCAGTTAATTACCTACTAGAAGAAGAAAATGAGATAGACCTTTAAAACAGCCTGTCAAACCAACACTGGGGGTTTCAGGAATGAGTCATTTTTACCTACTATATGGGACTGGACTTAAACAGAAGATCCCACACACCTTCTGAGTGTCCTGGTAGTGCCAATACAGAAGTGGCAGTGGTGGTGCCACCCTGTCAGGAGGGTGACCTGCTGTTCCCACTGTTGCTGTACATAGCCAGTCACGCACTTGGTCTGTAATCTGGAAGGTTGGAAATAATCATATATAAAGTTTGTTGTTGTTGTTGTTCAATTACAGGCGTAACTAATTTAGGAGTTTTAGATAATCATTGCCATTTCATGACAAGCTATTGTTATTACATCTCATCCACAATATAAAAAGTATTGTCTTTTAAATTAAGTTTAAAGCACCACTCTACTCCAACATAAAAGCATTTTTTCTTAGAAGTACTTTATCCCCTAGAGCTCAAGTAAGATTGTGCAAACAACCATGCATTTGTTACCCTACAGAAACCAGGAAGTCTTTGGTCTAGGTACTTTTTTTATGTACCAACAGGTTGAGCAACCTGCTCTCTTTTCACTACCTACCATTACCTTCACAGTATCAAGACTGTCTTTTGCCAAAGACAATTGAAGCTATTCTTATTCTGTTTGACAACACATTTTTCCCCACTGCCTCCATCAGCTGTAACCCGATAACAACACCCAAACAAAAATGTTAATTGCCAAGTCAACCCACAGAGTTTTATTCACTTGGAAATAAAAACAGTGTCTGCACCACATAATCTTGTTTCTTACACTTCGCTATCTCTCCTCTTCTGGACAGTATGAAACACATATCATGCATACTTGGAATCTAGTATATTCCCAGTTAAACTGTTGGATATGGCAGCATCCAACCAATCCAACCATCCAGTTATCTGCATTGAGAAATAAATGGATCATAATTTATCGGTCAGTTTGCATATGCAAAGTAGGTATTAGAAATCACACACATGATAGGAGAGGAGTGCATGCAGAAGGTATCTAGGAGATGAAAATCTATGTGAATCTAAAATGGAAAAAATATGCTTTTAACCAAGAAAAAAAATCAGAACCCACAGCTGTCTTCAAGAAACTACAGCATGACAGATTCAGCTTTGCTGATGCTCAGGAGATCTTTCTTGGAAGGGCTGTAGCTATCTTTTTTTTCATCCAATTTAAGCTTTTTCTAACGACAGGCTAGAAAAGAACTAAGACTGCACATGTACATCTTTGACTTACATTTCAGAGAAAATAACTTCATCTGAGAAGCCTGTGAGGAACATATTCAGATCAATGGCTCCTCTGCCACCTATAGTCCTTCCTCCTACCATGACTGCAGCTTGTTACTTGTATTAATGGCATGGATGAGAGCCAAACTAAGAAAAGGAATTTAAAAAGCTGGAATGTTTTATGTCCCCTTACTCTGTCACATGCAAAACTAAGCCAGTATAAATAGCCCTCTGCTGCATTCAGGGGAACTAAAATAAGGTCTTGCATACTGGATGTCTACTATGAGTGATTGTGTTTGGGAGAACTACTATAAAACAGGTACAGCATCACAAGCGGCAAAAATTCCCTCAAGGGGAGAACCCAACAGGGAGAAGATTGCAGAAAGTTACATCAGTTTTTCAGGTATGATGTGGCATGTTGGCGTCTGAACCAAGGGAATAGCCCACAGGAGCAAGCATAAAAGGAACCCCACACAAACCACAGATCTCCTGTGTGACAAACACAGGGGCAGAGGTCATTTGGCTCCAGGCACCTGGGTGCCTAAACTAGAGAGCTTTATTCCTCCAATAAAAGGCTTGAACAGTCAGATAACATCTAAAGATGTAGAGTCATCTGTCTTGTCTGCTTATGTTTCTGGAACCTCCTCTGCCAGGAGAGAGCGAAAGGCAGGGACAGACTACGCTTGGTGAACTGCTAGTTAGCCCTCTCTGCAACCAGGACGTCACACACCACTAATGGAGAAGTATAGGCAAAGAGCAAAGAAAAGGCTATTTCAAGCAATATCCTGTCTCTTTTCCTTAACATGTGGGCTAAAGCACTCAAAAGCAAAGCTTAAAGACTTGCCTGTACTTCCAAATATCTGAGCACATGAACGCGTGGTCTGCTTCGCTGAAGAACTCAGTGTTCAGCAGTTTGGTGTGCAGGGATAAGTGTTCAGCTTTCAGCTGAAGTAAGAATTTTAAAATTTTCAATCTTTCAATTGCAAGAAAAAAAACCCAACAAAAATCCTCAAAACACCCCAAACCTGAAAGCCAGAAAATCTAATTTGAACTTTAAAAGTCTGCAAGCGCCTGGCATTGAGGTCTGATCAGTGGTTTCCTGCTACTTAGGTTTGTCAGTATTGAAGGGAAAAGTAAGTTACCTTCATGGAAGGCAAAGTAATTCTGAATTAGGATAATTAAAACATGGTTTAATGAACCTCCTACGAGATACACTTATGGAACTACGCAAAGATATAAAATCTTGACAGAAAATAGGCAAGGTTATGTGATCTCCTAATTTTTGTCTGACAAGGAAATGGCATACAGCAATAGCTCATCCCGTGTCTCAGGCTGCCACTGAAACACAGTTCAGCCCTTTTCAGCTGGCTAACAGACCTCCGCTTACCCCACTGCTGCAGCTTGGCAGAACACAGCTTGGCTGCGCGCTCTCTGGCAGAATCCATATCCTTTAATTGAGGTAAACAACTGAACAGCGAAAATTCACTACAGTGATTCAAACACGGATCAGAGGCAGAAATGAAATAATTAAAAAATTTAACGGGGTGTGCTGAACCATAAAGTGTGGAAGAGAAAGAAGGAAGCTAACGGGAACAACTGAGTTAAAAGCTTGATCTGCCACAGCTTATAAGAAAGCTGCTGTACAATGGTTTCATTTACCAGTCTCTGCGCTCTTGCGCTATTGTCTGGTACCTCTAAGGGATTCCCAACGTGCATTTCCACAGTGCCTCTAAGACTACGCCACTCAACAACGGTTTTCCAATGCATCTAAGGCATTATTGTTTGAATGATTTCATAGCAACAGCCCCGAGTGGAATGTAGGGAATATATCCTGACCTT
Organism: Jacana jacana; assembly: GCA_013400555.1. NCBI lineage: Eukaryota > Metazoa > Chordata > Aves > Charadriiformes > Jacanidae > Jacana > Jacana jacana. The sequence continues at coordinate 10,743 of VZTM01016188.1, read as the reverse complement.
CCTCACCTCCTCTCTTGGAAAGAGTGCGCACAGGTCCCTGTGCTGCTCACTTTCTCCTGTAACCACCACCTAGGCCTCAGCTCACCTACTCCACCAGCCTGTAAAAGCTTGGTAGAACATTAGCAAGGGACAGGAACAGTCAAACAAGCAGCTCTAAACCATGTGCCATTTTTCAGGGGGGTGGTGGTAGTGGTGGTGGTGTACTGTGGAACTACCTACTATCTCCTTCACAAGAGTTGAAAGAGAAGCTGGAGAGAGAGAGTGCTAACTCTGGACTATGGGCCAGCAACAAAATGACACTTTGATTTTCAGAATTTTGGCCTGGTTGTTTGCTTCTCAGTATTTGTTTTCAATAACGAAAGCAGCAGAGTCAATGTTGTATTTCCCACCGCCCACTCCCAATCACCCTAGTTTTGAATTTCTTGACAGAAGTCCTTCTCTTGCCAAGATGAAATAAGTAGAAGGAGTGAGTAATTGGTCAATGATCTTTTCTGAATATCCATCTACCTCCTGCACTTCCTAAAAAGCCAATCGTCTCATCTTCAGGCACGTGCATACTCTGCCGTGTGATCACCAGTCAGTGTCCTCAGCTACCTCCAAGCCTGACAGCTGAGCAAGCGGGTGTCTTTGGGTAAGAAAACACTTTAAAAACAAATGCAAACATGACTACGGGATATGAAATACCATAGAGCTAAATTCTGGGACTTGGCAGAAACAGCAGGTCAAGTTGCTCAGCAGCACAAAGGGCCTCTGTGTTTAAGAACCCGTCTTTTAAAGAGATACCCCGAATAGCTTCCCTGCAAGTCAGCTGCTGTTGCTGTAGGTTGGACGTCGTTTCCAAAGCAGAGGCGCTGCTTGCTACCAGATTGCCAAACAATTCTGATTGATTGCGCTGGAGAGGGAAGGAGGGGTAAACATTTACCGATTTGCCTAGCAAACCAGGATTTCATTTATTTAAGTAAAAGGCTGCTTTCCCTGTCTTCCGCAGCACAGAGCAGTGCATGAAGGATTCAAAGATCCTCTTCTTCCCTGTTTCTATTACCCAGTGCCTCCAGCTGTCTGAAACACCAAGAAGGTGGGACCAGAGTTCAGTTCCTCAGCATGAGCTTTTCTAACTGGCATTAACTCTTAATTGCTCCCCTTTCCTTAGAGCAAAGGTCTAAAGAGCCAGCATCACCCACCTTTGGCTGGCCAAGCCCCTCCATTGCAGCGGAGGAAGCTCAACTGATACCGGCAGCATTAACAGCTCCCAGTTCTGCCATCCACAAGCTGGTCAGAGTTAGGCTCTGCTGTAGGCAGCAGGTTGCCAGTGCTCCCTCAGCTGTAGCCTTGTTAATTAAAATGGATATTGGGAAGCTGGGGTAAGTGCTAACAAAATCTGTTCCACTGTCTCCTATGTCCTCTTGATGACTGCACATACTGAAATTCAGGCATTTCACGTGGCTGCACTGTGCAGCAGGCACTGCAGAGTAGTGTACAGAAAGGCAGAGGAAAACAGAATTCAGAACCTTTTCCTGGCAGATATAGGTCACAACTAAGCGACGAAAGACAAAAGGCTTGGTTTAACCGAGTTCCATTGCCCAAACCCAAGTGAAAACTTCAGGAGGCCGCCTTACTCTGGCAGCGGAGGAGGGGGATGAGGAAAAAGCGTCTTAAAATCAAAGCAGAGGAAGTGCTACGGATGCTTTCCCTTTTTCCAGCTGCTCTGCCCCTTGGCTGCGGGAGCCGGGTGCTACAGGAATTCTGCCTGCTTCCACCGCACAGAATCAGCCCCGCGCTCCGGCACTGCGGACCAAGCAGCCCCAGAACGCACCCGAGCTGCCTGTTGGCAGAAAACCCTTCGTCTCTAGACGCTTCATGCAAAGCCGTGCAAACTTCTGTTACAGCAGTTCTGGTTTCCAAAGCAACAGAACACGGTTCAGGTTCCTGCTGGTCTATTGTCCGATAAAAATCTTTTAAAACTGCCTGATTGCTGTAAGGTGGAGAGCAGAGAAACCAAGGTGAGGCCATTTCCAAAGGTGCTAAACCGAAAGTAAATTAAACCCTCTCCTAAAAGAAAGCAAGCCATAGGTTTACAATTAAAGTACTCCTAAAGGTTTTGTGGGATTTTTTTTATTTAAAAAATAAAAACCCCCACCTTTTTGTGTGACGTGTGTATTAAAGTCAGCACTGACAAGACCATACCTGAGTGTCTAAAAACCTCACTTGTCCCAGCATTAACTTCATTCGAAACAAGGGCATGCCCTAGCCCAGGGAAAAGTGATGCAAAAATACCTGCTGCTTAAGATATGAAATGGAAAAGCTAACATTGCCTTTTGGTTCCCATCCTAATGCAAAGCAATGATGAATTTGGAACAAAACCTGGAAGCTTAATAAAATGAAGTACTTCAGTGTTCTGAGACCTGATTTGCTTGAGCAAGCCCTGAGCAGGCCATGGGATTCAGCAGTACGTTTTAACCATAAAAAAAGTCATATTACAGTGAATAATCCCAAGCAACAGGCCAAACTACTGGGAAAATCCTCCATATATAATTTAAAAAGAGCAAGTTAATAAGGATATCTGATTAATTCAGGTCCATCAATCCATCAATAGTGTAAGTGTTACAGCTTTGGGTGTCATCTTCAAAACCAGCATCAATGTGAAAGACCTTGCATGCAGGTTTCAGTACTAAGTGGGACTTAAATCTCCAGCACTACAACCTGATTCCTTTGTGGTAAATGGGAAAATCACTCTCCAATTACAAAAAGTAGTTGACAAAGAAGTCATGAGCCCTTTGTCACAGGAGTCAGTTGCACATGGAGGCAATAGATACACGCTATTGGGGTTTTGCAACAATGCTCATTAGGGCCATGACATAGTTGCAGGTACAAACACAATGGTACCAGTGGGCTGGATTCTGCAGTTCCACCTGATGCAAAATATCCAACAGGATTTTATATCCGTGGGAGTTGCATTTGTACATGCAGTGTACATTTGAACTTCACCATCAAAAAAACAAAAGAGAAACCAAACCCCCAGAAGGTGGTGACATACACAAACAGCAAATCAGTGAGGCAGTTACATCTAACCCTTCCTCTTCCTCAGACAGGCCACTGCAGCCAGCCCCTGCCACCTAAGAAATTCATGCACTTCCGAAGACAGAATCCGGTTATTAACATGGAACTGAAGAACAGAGGCCAATCATATCTTATTCCAACAACAATAATATAAAGAGTAATTTGTCTACCACCTAAAATTCAATGCTGTGATGACAGCATTATTAATATTCTATTTAAACACATTAGCATTTCCTCAAATTATGTGTTTTGGATGAGCATTTTATATAGAAGTTCCTGTTTTTGACAGATGTATGAGCAATTATTTTCCTACTGTGTTGAACATGTAGCTTTACATTGATTTCTTTGCAATAGGGGCTGTAATACCTTAGCCCACTGTTTGCTCTGTTCAGGAGCACCGTGAATGAAATCACTATTGTTTTCATTTCAATACTATCATTTAATTAAACAGAACAGTCGCACCCTCTCATTTAAGTTGTGGTTGCCCTGTGGCTGGGGGCAGAGGTAAGGGGGAATAGAATGAAATGTTAGAAGGAAGGGATATCTCCTGCAGGGAACAGGAGCCCAACTTAAGTTCCCATATAAAAACTAATCCCCAACTGCCTTTAAAAAACAAGAAAATAATCTTTAACTCAACAGGAACTCGCCTCCTTCCCCCAAAATATTTGTGGGCTCTGGTCTGTTTTTGCCCAGAGGAGTGTATGTCAGGAACAGGTACATCCATCCCTTAATATACGGTTTAGGCTGACAGTACAATGCTTAGCCTCACAAAAACAGCTTTTTGGAAAACCACCCTCATTCAGCTGCTTGCTGAGGTCTTTGCTTTGCTGCTGATTTGAGCTGTGTAATGTAAAGCCTGTTTCAGCCTGTGACTCCTTACAGTTTACACGGTGAAAGGACTGGTTTATAATTTCTTAGTATAAACGGCAAACTAACTAACTAAGCTATCTAATTAAACATTAACTTCAGGTAATACTTATTTTACTGTGTTCTGAACTGCCCTCATGAAGTACCTTGGTTTAAAGCAAGATCCTACTTCCCACATGAACACCTTCATTGAAAACATATGCATTTTAAATTAATTCAAATTACTCACTGCATCTTACGTGCCAGTTTCATCTCAAAGAAGCTAAAAAGTTCATCTAAGGGGAAAAATAGATTTAATTTATGTGTAAGCAGAAATTAAAACAAACACTGTTAGTTAATATATGTTTTTAAACTCCATGACATAACTGTCAGAGTTAAAAAGATTTAATCAGACAATCCCAAGCTCTAGGCACAATAATTGTCACATGGAGACCTCTTTCAATCCTCTTATCAACAAACTAATGCACATCTTAAGATCATACTCTTCCCCTTTTTTTAAGTTTACGAACTTTTTAATATCTGTAACGTCTTTGTTCTTTTTTTAAAGGAAAACACCCCTAAAATGCCTTTGTTTTTTAACTGTCAGTAGTTTTCACGCACACTTGCAGGGGACAGGCCCCACTTTCTCCTTCTAAAGAATCAGGGTTTTCATCTTTTATACAATGAGGGAATGGGTTATCTTCCATAGAGGATGAATACTATAGGACATCATTGTGGAAAGCAGCTGTACCATTCAGTTACCTATATGGCATTTATATTTAGCATAGCAAAGCATAAAATCAAAACAGAGAAGTCAGACTGTATCGTCTCCAATATTGCCAAAGTTAAATACAGTACGTTCTGAAGGAAGAAAAATAAAGCTCGTAGGGGGTGTCCCCCCAGGTGTATCATTTTGCAAAGCCAAATGGTGGCAAAATACATGCTTTTGAAATGAGCACTCATGAGTTGAAAAGCAGAAATACTTTAATCACACATATTCTAATAAAACTGACGTTGAAAATAGTTGTAATATCCAGGAGAACTGTTTCAAACACTGTAAACACTGCTCTGAAAATCATGGGGAAGATGAAACGTCAATGGGAAAGATATTGACACATATTGAGAAACTTCTCAAAGCAGCAACTCGTTCCTTTGCAGAGATGAAATCTGTACGTGCAGGGTTTATTATCTGCTGCTGCAGTTGCACTGGACCATAGCTGCTAACAGAAGATGGAAGCCACAAATATAGGGAAGAGGTGGAGGCATGTAGCATGGCTGGGAAGGTACAAAACTTTCCACGCCAAAGAACAGAGAGTCCTTTGAAAGAATCAGTTTGTAAAAAAAAAAAAAAAAAAGAAAAAGAAAAAGTACTCCTTTGGCTTCTTTGCTCAGAAATCAATCACTGGGTGCAATCTACCCATTGCTGAGCTGTGCTTTTGGGATGAGGGAGGACCCTGGCAGAGCCAGCCAGGGGAGGAGGAAGGGATCCAGGAAAACAAACAGGAGCGCTAAGCAGTGGGTCAGGCAGCCACACTTCCTTTTGGTTTATTTTTCTGGACACCAAGAAGTTGGAAATCATGCCTCAGAGCCCATTCTGTGTTTAGTTCCTTGGTGCTACTGCAGACAAACTGGAGGGGGGTGGGGGGTGTGTAGAATGAAATGAAAAATATCAGGGAGCTGGGTCTTTGTCTCGCTTCCTGAGCTCCAGCTGGCAAGCAGATTTCAAAGCCAACATAGGACATACCTGCCCCACGCTGGGCGACAGATTAGCTGCTCTTCTTTCTTGCTACATCATTCTCCTGAACTTTTAACATACTACAAAAAGCACTTAGTTCCACAATTAGAGCTATATGCTTGTTGCTTGTCATCCACACTAGTTTTCAGTTTATGCTTTCATAATTGAAACAACAACAAAAAATAAACCTACAAGTACTGTTGGTCATATTAGCCAATATGTCAAAAGTTTCTGGATATAATGAGCAAATGCAGATTTAGTATATTAGCCTCATCATAGTAATCTCCTAGTTGAGCATACCATTCCACCACCAGATGTTTAAAACAAGGACCTTCTACATTGCAATTATCTACACTGAGATTTTGGGCATGTTTGCATTCAGAAATAACTTGACTACTAGTAAAAATAAAGCCAAAGATAGGAATTTGTATCAGACTGTTAGATCTGAGTCTGCCATTCTCTAGGGCAAATGGGTCAAATCCAAACATATTAATGTAAAAGCAAATTAAACAAGAATGATTCTTCATTTTTGCTCAGCAGTATCTGAAGTAAATTATGAAAACATAATGTCTGTAAAATGACTGCTGTCTTCTTTTTAGTGCAAGCTGTGGCACCAACCATGTTTGCAGAGAGCTGACAACCAAGTGTGTGTGTGGTGTTTTGTTTTCAGGTTTGGGGTTTTTTTTAAAGCACTGCTCTGCTCAAATGTTTAAACACTTCCCTTGGATAAGAACAAGTTAGCAAAGTATACAGAATTACCGCTTCTCAGCTGAATCAAGGAAACTGCTGGTGCAACGTGAATGAATTACCTTAAACCACTTCTGTGGTTAAGATTTATCACATTAATCTTGCATTGGACACAGGGTAATGACATGCACATGCTCACTACCATCTCTTCTGACAAGCATCTGTTCTTATAAACACAATAACATCACCAGAAGCAGCTGGATAATACTTCTGTCTTTTCAAAGGTAACGTACGTAGAACATCACTTCCATTGAAGTACAGCTAATTAACACCTGCTCTGCATTAACCAACGGCAATTAGGCCATTAGTCAGCAGCAAACATGGGCTAAACCAAGTTTTCACTAGAGTCTCATGCTAATGCATTTTACTTTTCTCCTTCCAGGGAAATAAAACTATATGCTGTCTCATACAGTAACTATATTCAGCTACTGTGCTGAATACACAAATACACAAAAAATATTAGTTCAGTAGCACAACCAGGCCCTCAAGAATTCAACGTTGTAGTGATTTGAATGGTATTCTGACTCTGCAGTGCCAGTCCCATCAAAAAGTTCTATTATTGTGCTACAGTGCAGTGAAATGACTGGAGCAGCCAGGCTAGGGCCAGCTTTCATTGCTTCAAGTTTGAGAAGCCCCTTGGGAAGCCTGGACACTTGTTCAGCTCGCTAGCCCACACCGAACGCCGTGTTGCTATTTGAGTAGGGTTGTACTCAGTCCAGCAGGATGAAAGCTAACTAGCGACGTGCCTTCTGAACACAGCACAGCCACAGCCTCGGGCTCTCAGGACCTTTAGGGAGGTCATTTTCACTCACAAGCTGAACAAGCTATTTTTGGATTCTACAAAATGGATGGTAATAGACCTGCAGTAACAAAATGCTGGTTTAAAACAGCACCTGCCATCAGTAAAGAGATGGCTACTGATGGCTTCCAGAGTTGTTTCTAAAACACCATGCTGCTCAAATGATTTTTTTTTAAGGTGCTTGATGCATCAGGAGGCTGGGGAAGAGAAGGAGGGAGCATGCACGGGGCAGGGTGACGCATAAAGAGAATAAACCAGGCAGCTACTGCATAGCAGAAAGCTGGGGTTTGCTTCTGGAGCAGTTGGTCTCTCCTTTTGCCTGCGTATTTTGCCACTGTTTTTCATACCCTGCAAGGCCAGAAAACACTGCAGTGTGGGGGCCAGTGCGCACAAGCGGGAAGGAAGGCGGCCAGGGGGCTCTTCAGGCCCTGATAATTAATCTCAGATTAACCTGAGGCAGCTGATACACACAACTCAGGGGCAGAAAACCGCAACTGGCAGCCGCAACAAATTAGTTTGTTGCCATGTGTGCATGCGGGCTTAGGGACCACCCTCTTTGCTGGAAGGCAGGTGGATTGTTTTACCCACAGCAGGGTGTAAGCAGCGGCGTCCAACAGGCTACCCTGAGATACAGGCAGCAGAGAACTTCGTGCTTTGGAGAAGACAACACAGAGCAAAGCAGAAATTAGAAAAATCATCAAACACAGCTCTGGCAAAAACCACACACCACAGAATCATAGAATGGTTAGAGTTGGAAGGGACCTTAGAGACAATCCAGCTCCAACCCCCTGGGCAGGGACACCTCCCACCAGACCAGGTTGCTCAAAGCCCCAACCAGCCTGGTCTTGAACACCTCCAGGGGATGGGGCAGCCACAGCTTCACTGGGCGGCCTGGGCCAGGGTCTCACCCCCCTCACAGCAAAGATTTTCTTTCTGGTATCTAATCTAAATCTCCCCTCTTTCCATTTAAAACCGTTACCCCTCCTCCCTACCCCCTGACAGAGAGTCGCTCCCCAGCTCTCCGTGGGCTCCCTTCAGACACGCACCACGGAGGCAGCTCCGGGGATGCTCCTGGATGTTCCGGGGCTGCCTTTGTGGTCCCTGCCACCCCCCGTCCCCGCCACCCATCCCCGGCTCGCCCGGGACCGAGCAACAGACCCCCCCCACCTACCCCCGGCTACGCTCCGGTGTGTCCCCAGCACGGCAAAACCTGTCCGGTTGCTGCCACCCTCTGGGGCGACAGAGATAGAGCATCTGCGGGAGGGCTCCGGCGGGGGAAGTGTTCCCGTGTGGACGGACCAGCCGCTCCCAGTGAAACCAGTCCCATTTCGGTACATCCCGTCAGTACAACGTTACTGGCTTCCAACCCCACGGGGCGAACCAGAGAAGTGCGAGGAAAGAAAAGCTGTGTCAAAAGGCAAAGGCTGACCGAAGACACTGAGCGTTTCTGCTTGCAATAGACCTCAAATATGACAGGTGAAAAAACTGGTGTGAAAAGAACTACTGCATTTTAAGGCATCAAACTGGGCCACCTTCATCATTTTGCAAATACCTAAAAATCGTTTTTTAAAGCAATCAGGTAATCCTTAATCCAGTCCTATCAGTTTAATTAAGTGATTTGATACAGCAGTCTGTATTCCTCAAATATTCCAAGGCCCTGAGTTAGGGGAGGGATGGGATTCTAGGAAAGCCAACCAAGTCAGCTGACTTTTGTGCAGAGCCACGCAAAAGTGCAGATTTACTTAGAAAGAGGATTTTCTAGTAATGAGCTACTGCACAACGTATTCTTCCCTGGCAAACGGTGCAAACATGCTCCTTGTGATGGTAAAAAGCCCAAGGAAATTTAGCTTCATGCTCCACATCTCCACAGGAAAAGCCACGCAAGTTGAGCTGTTCAGCTGTACTAGCTCTAGGGAGGTCAGAAGGGCCGAGAGCAGGTGCCCAGCACTTCTATTTCCTTTGCTAATTTGGGCTTTGCTGGTTCTGTTTCTTAGATTTAATGCCCCATCTGAGTGGCCTGAAAACACAAAAGATTGTTGTCCCCCTCGTCCATCCCCACCCTGTACTCAGCACTGGTGAGGCCACCCCTTGAGTATGGTGTCCAGTTCTGGGCACCTCAACACACACACCAGAGATATCTGGAGGTGCTGGAGCGAGTGCAGAGAAGGGACACGGAGCTGGGGAAGGGCCTGGAGAATAAATCTTATGAGGAGCCATTGAAGGAGCTAGGACTGTTGAGTTGGAGGAAGAGGAGGCTGAGAGAAGACCTCATTGCTCTGCTGCAGCTCAGAGCAGAGGCCATTTTCCCTCAGAAACTTACTGTACCTGGGCTCAGCATTCACTGTAGAGGGCAGCCGAGGGAGCTGTTTCACCAGTCCTTGGGGCTTTGGCCACGGTGCTGCAATCCAGGGACAGGAAGAATCCCCAAGGGAAGGCAGGCCAGGCTGCCGGCTCAGGAAAGCGACCTGGCAGCAGGGACATTTCCTTACCAAGCAGCATGGAGCCCACATCTGAACCTTCAAGGGCTGAGGGGGGCACTCACGCTGAGTGGGTAAGCAGCACTAGGCATTAGGCGTCACCCAGAAGTGAGCCTGACTGAAATAATCAATCATCATCTCAACTGCCATGTAGACCACTGACAACAACTGACAACTCTGTAGAACTAGTGAGTGATGTGGTGGATGGAGGCCATCTTGGTATAGTGTTCATGAAATGGTACGGTCCTTTCCTTCCTCACTGACAACAAATGAGTGTGCAGTCTCCCAACCACAGAGGGTTCTTTATGTCTGCACAGCCACCCCCTTGGATGACCTTTCCCATGGCCTCCATGGGAAAAACCTTCTTTACACTCAGGCTGCCCAGAGAGGGTGCGGAGTCTCCTTCTCTGGAGATATTCAAAGCCGTTTGGTTCTGCTCCTGACCAACCTGCTCTGGGTGACCCTGCTCGGGCAGGGGCTTGGGCTTGATGATCTCCAAAGGTCCCTTCCAAGCCCTGCCGTTCTGTGGTTCTGTGAAGAGGCCCCGCAACTGGGCAACAGGGAATGTCCGTTGGCTACCGTACATACAGAGTCTACAGAAACCTTCATGGCACAAGGACAGACGTGGCACTGAATGTCAGAGGAGACTTTGACACAATTCTATCAAGCCTGGGCGGCAGGGATGGGACTTGGTGAGAGCCGTGTCCAGAGGGGAGCAGTGGAAGCGTCTGGAAAGTGGCAGGGCCCGGGGTGCCCCGTGGTGCCGGGAAGGGAGCCGTCAGGCTGTGCTGGTGGCGGGGTTGGCACAGCCCACATTGCTGGGAGAGGGGAGACAGCACCTGCTGAGCTGCCCCGGGCCAGACGGCCTCTCCCGGGGGCAGGGGAAACCCAGGGGGCTGTGGGGCTGGCAAGGCCCCAAGGGCACGGCCATGGTGCTGGGCAGCCGGGCAAGGGCAACCAGCCAGAAGGGAGCTCTGTGGAAGGGAAGGGGCTCTCAGGCCCCAGAGAGAGGACAACACTCTGGGCCAACCCCTAACGCTGCCTCTCCGTAAAGGAAGAGAAGGAGGAAGAAGCTGACAAAT
>VZTM01016180.1:0-14880 GCA_013400555.1 Jacana jacana | reverse complement strand
ATTTTCTTTTTTAAATAAGCATGTCCTTGAAAGTTAAAGACAAGGACTCACATTTTTTGTCCTGACTGATATTATTTAACTAGCTTCCTCCCTCCACCTACTGTCTTCTTAATGTGATTTGGTAATTTCATGCCTCTGGAATGTCAGCAAGAGTAATAAAATAGCAATTTAAGAACATGTTAAAAGCCGATCTAAATGGCACTGTTCTTCTGAAGCTATTAAAAACAGAACTCACAGCAAGTCCTCATATTGTTAGACAGGTCTGAAACTTCCATGCTTAAAAAGAATTGTTTTGGCTCAGAGGGTATTCTATAAGATAAGGGGCCAGCTTAGAGCTAACAGACTAATATCTTATCATAACAGATCACACATTAATCTTTCTACACTCTTCTAAAGAATGCTATCCCCTTTACTAGTCTTCCTCTCCACCCTGACATTTTATAGCACAGATGTTGACATATATTATGATTAAAAAATAAACATTATTACTGAAGAAAGAGACATCTTACACAGTTCAGAGTTCTGGCATAATATCCAAATTACATATGCTGATATCAGGTTTTTTTGTTCTGTATAATTGGTTTCCCAGACTTGGAAGACTGATATACATTTTATTTTACCTGGCAAAGGGAGTGAAATGATGGAGAGAAAAAAGTGGGAGAAAGAAGGATATAATTGAAACTTTCATTATTGAGAATCAGGTGAAGCAAAAAATTAGGCAAGAAATGAAGGTTCTAATGTGTCTGACTCCTCCCACCACTTTGCAGCCTTCAGCTGACAACACTGCAGGTGCATCTACATTAGCATTATAGTTCTTTTCAGGGAATGCATTTCTGAAATTAATCCCCTAATTGACCAAATATATAAAAGTTCATTTTGCACTGGGGCTGATCTCAGAAAGCATGTCTGGATGACTTTCAGAAGAGGCTAAGAGGGTAAAGAGGAAGACACAGTCCATGTTCATCCCTACTGAAGTCTACCATAAGGGAATGCTCCTTAAAAAAAGGGAAACTTCCTACAATGCAGTTGAAATTTTGAATAGATTATCAAGTGTTTGAAAAGAAGGGGCAATGAAAAAGAAAAAGGGGAAACACCGGGACCAGTAAAGCCATTTTGTACATTGTGTTCCTTATGCATTCTAAACAACTCTTCCAATGGAAAGGGTATCTTTAAACTCCGAGGTATTATTGGAAAACTCACAACAATTCCAGCAGAGTAATTGTTTCCAAAAAGACCCATTGCATTGAATTCACAGTATGCGTGATGCTTTTGAAACTTCTACTATAGCAGCTGGTCTAGTTAAGCAGGAGCCATGTTCATCGTTAGGTATGGATGTTTGAAAAGGCCTTCAGTCCTCAAGTACAAATACTCAGACTGCATTTTCTGTGTTTGATGGGCACAGAGTCTACTGGTCTGTATTAAGTACAGCCACAAGCCAGCTTCTGTTGCTGGCTGTGGCTGCTTCCCAACAGTAGGGGATCTTTCCTGTGTAGGGATCTTAATTCCTCTTAATTCAGAGGACAGGCTGTGCCACTTTTCAGATTTGTTCCTTGTCCCAAGGTCTACATCTGATAATGTCATCTACAGCCAAAGGTGTCTCCTGGATCCCTGTTTCAGCTTACAGTATTAGACAGTATATTTTGCATATCCATGCTTAAAACACCGAAACTCTGCTTTTTGCAATCCCTTGAAGTCTGATCAGGTCCTGTCTCAGTGGCCAAGATACTGACATTTGGTTCCGACTGAAAGGTCTGGAATATTGGCACTGAGTGTAAAAACCAGTAAAACACCAAAGCTGGGTGACTGCTTTCGCTCTAAATATTTTATACATGATATTATTTATAATTGTGATAAGTTTAACAAGCAATACTTGAAGCCTGATTTCTCTTGACGGTATAAACATAGGCATCTTTTAAACTAAGTTTAAACTGGCACTAATTGCTGCTCTGATCTTTTGGAAACCCGTGAGCCCAGAAATGTTCAACAGTACCTTATTAATCTCCCCTGAGTTCCTGCCAGGGTGGCACAGCAAAGTACTAAAGACATTTGGTATTTTCTCACATGAAGTTTAATTTACAGAGATGAAAAGAGGTGAAATGTACATGTTGATTTGCAGATGACAGAAAGTTCTGAAGTAAAGATGCAGGAAAAGCCAGTGGGAGTCAGACCTGGCAGAGCTGTATCTGTATTGCAGAGGATGCAGTGGATTTCTGTTACAGCGTGAGATGGCAAGACCAGAGCTCAGAGGGTGGACCAGTATGTACACACTGTGGTAAGTGGTGCAGTAGGATTCCAGGGCACCACTGTGTTGGTATTTATGTCTTCAGAAATGCCATGAAATAAGAGAATGTATAACCACTTTTTGAAGTATGGAATTTCTGGAAAGTATTTCCAAAGTGGATTCCAATTAATAATCCAGATTTTTGAAGTGAGAGATCTCCAGATGTTCAATTTGATGATGACATACAACTGAGAAGTCAGCAGGTTTCTCTTTGCAGGTACTTTCTGCAGTGTTTTGAATTAGTTGCAACATTATGTGTACAAAGGGGCTTCGGCTTCCAATAGCAGGAGAAAATTTAGTTGAATTAATTCTTTTTTTTTCTAAGGAAATTTAATTTGTGAATACTTATTGTGTGTATATATACTCACGATAATATGTGAGTACTTATTATACTTCTACACTGCTTTCCTTTTACTGACTCATCTTATGCAGCAGTTTCAAAGCATTTTACATATTCAAAGCTTTGGTCATGCATATGCATGAGACAACCAACTGGACTGACTGACAGGAGTGTTAAAATAGACAATAGACATGTTTGTAAGAATGATTTATTAAATAGATCCCCACTAATAGAGGTACTTTTTATGCAGTTATATTAATATTTTTTAAGCTTTGAAATATACACATTTAAAAAATCTTACTCTTTGCAAGTCATGTAATTTTAATAAAGCTAAATATAAAAGAAGTTATATAAAATAATAAATATACATTCTTTTAGGACAACTGTGAAAGGAAGGTGTGATTTGATGATCTAAAAGAAAAAAAAAACCTTCCAGTTTCCTTTTCCTGTTCCATTTCTTACTTTTCTGTTGTCCCTGTCCACACATGGATTTTTATAAGACTTTCAATTGTCTGCCAAAGACAAAAAGTGACTCTTTGTTTCAACTGCAATTCTCCATTCTCCAGTCCAGAGGATTAGAAATAAGTGACAATGTAACTTTTGAACTGTAACTCATAATTTTCAATGAATGCTGGCTGACATTATTAGACTACTTATATTTTTCTGAAAACCTGTCTTATTTTCTTGAGCAGATCAATGGCCAAACCTATTTATCTGTAGCAACAGGATTTTTATCCTGTTAAAATATGACCTGCTTTAAGTGTCATGCCTTGTGAAATGCATGCAGTGGTAAAGCCTGGGAAGGGAAACAGAAAAGGAAGAGGTGACCACATCTGCTTTAGAGCTTAGTAGCTTGTATGACTGGTCACATTATTTTATAGCAAAGAAAGGGTTAATGAATTGATTATAAATATCCTCCAGCCAATGGTCTCCTTTTACATGCATCAGTTTCCATCTCTCTTATTTTAGTAATGACAGGAGGAGAACTATATTTAGCATTATATTTAACTTTTTCGGGATAGTGTGCCATACACAGTTTCAATAAAACATTGCTCTCCTCCATAGTAGTATTTTAAGTTCCTCTGTAGTTCATTTATTTGATAAAAATACAGTTTTTGTATTTTTGCCATACATGGATGTGGTGATTTTCCATTGATTCTCTCCTGCTCCCAATTCTACTTTTCTTTGCAAGTTTTCTCACAGGGAGCACACAAATGCCACAAATTTAATTTCAGATAGTACAATCCCAATTGTATTTCTCAGCTGATCCATTCTTTTTAGCTTGACTCTATTTCCTGCAAGACAACCACTTAAAGGCTCTCACATTACCTTTAGCCAGTTATGCCAGGTTTTCACTCTATATCTAACTCGTCAACCCTCAAATTTGTAGCATATGATCACCTGTCTATGGGAATCATATCACTTATACCCATGACTGACTTGATGGACTCATAGTATCTCTAGCTGTGAAGTGAAAGCTGTGTACCAGTATCCCTTTAAAATGAAAAAAAAAAAAAAAAAGAATGTGGAAGAGGATATATTTCTAAAGTAATTGTCAACAAATGGTATATTTGTCTGCAATCACTTCTTTATGGAATAGAATATCAATATATTTTATCAAACAAGGATAACTCTTTTAAATCTGTGTGTATCTTACAGATCCAATAGTTGAGAAGACCAGGGCAAGTCCAGGTTCACTGAGAGATTTCAACCAGTAAAGATTGCTACATATGCAAGACTGTAACCACCCCTCACATCCCACAACTATGACCTCAAAAGAAAACCAATCGTAGTAACTGCCTATGGGAATATTTTCACTGCCTAAAGCCTGCCACTTACTCCTTTGCACCGCACTGGTTGCGTGCATGAGATCGCATTAAACTCAGCTAAGCATAACATGGAAAAGAAAAGTGACCCTGAAAGGTCCATTTCAAGCACCTTTTCCTTCCCGGTTTCATTTTAATGTGGCTGCCATATGGGTTCAGGGGATATTATAAGGTCATATGTTTTTTCTTCTTCTCCGTCTGTAAATGTTTCATTTCTCCTAGGAAGATAAAAGGACTTTCCCCTTATATTAACTGCAAAATTACTTTTTTTTTTTTTTTTTTTTGTCCATAAATGTGAAGGGGGGATGTCGGTATGGAGAAAGCACTTTGACAGAGTGCTGAGCACCAGCCTGCATGACCGGCATGTACCTCTGGGCACACTCTATGAAGAAACGGCTAAAGATGAAAGGATAGCAGCACAGCTAAGAATTGGCTAGTTGCAAAAACTGGCAGTAAGATGGCTAAATGATGAAAAAACAGCAGATCTAAAAAAGGTTTAGATTTCAGGAAGGTATATATATAAGATACATCAGATGATTAAAAACAAATACACATCTCGGAGAATGAAGACAGTAGCAATCCCAATGAGACAGAACCATTCTTTTGTGGCAGCACCAGGCAAAAAAACCCAATGAAAAGTATTGTTAAATGAGCAACATTAGTGTTTCATGTCAGTCCAAAGTGGCATTGATCAAATAATCAGCTTCCAAAGTTTACTCTAAATATACCCTCTTCCAGTTTGAAGCCATTGCCCCTCATTCTATCACTATATGCCCTTGTAAAAAGCCTCTCCCGATCTTTCCTCTAGGCCTCCTTTAAGTACTCTGAGGCTGCTATAAGGTCTCCTCAGAGATGTCTCTTCTCCAGACTGAACAACCCCAACTCTCTCAGCCTATCTTCACAGGGGAGGTGCTCCAGCCCTCTGATCACCTTTTGGCCCTCTGCTGGACTTACTCCAATGTGGGATTTGATTGGCAGCCTGTGAGGAAATCGGCTGTAAACCGTCCAGTAACAGCAATGGGGAAGACTGCTGTTAGGCAGATAGCTGCCATGGTGTAGAAGAGTAGCACTTCTTTTGCAGGCCAAGCTACTGCACAGCCCTGGGGTGTCCATTGCACGGCTCCTGGGCTGTGCTGTGCTAATGCACTGGAGCACTAACTCTGTATAGGTGTGTGTATGGGTGAGAGATACCCCTAGTTTGACCCACTTCATGGTGGATAAATGGTGGTCAGAAATGCCATCCTATTTGACGTCCCTTTCATTTGATGACAGGCTCTAGCCCTTGCTCTTGGCACTTGTTTTGCAGCTGATCTTAGGCACTGCTGAGCACAGGCACACATTTCCCTCCATGTGTGACCTTGCTGGTTGCCAGCTGCTGCATTATCAGGTGTTATTAAAAAAAAATAAATTCAATCCAGAGCTTTTTCTTTCCCTCCTAAGGCCATTGTCTTTGAAGCTGATGATCTATTTTCTTAGCCATCAACTCTAATTGCATGCTGTCTGACATGTCATCATCTGTTTCACAATACTATGTATTCTAGATTGAAAACAAATCATCCTGTGTATTTTAATATACTGGCTTACACCTATATTGTTGATCAATGCTCCAGAAATGTGTCCTTTTTCTGTCTTATTTGCCTTCTTCAATGTTACTTCAATTTTGACTGAATTCTTCAGAGACATTTTGAGGGCAATGTTTCTTAAATTTCTTTTGGGGTCATTATGCTTCAGCACTTTTCTATTCAGCAGCATCACATTTTATTACTTGATCCAGACAAGTTATTTTTCTTAAACACTGAGATGCATTTAGCATCAATTACCATGGGTACTTAGACAAAACAAGAGCCGTCATGGCAAACTGCTGTCGGATATCACAGACCATATAAAGACTCCTGCTCTTAGATAATGATAACAGGTACGTGTCATGTTTCCCACAGCCCTTTAGGTTTTTAATACTGTGTGCATGTGCTTCAGCTGCACAGCTCTCCAGACGTTGTCTGAATGCAGAGCCAGAAGGACCCCATTCTCGTGGATCTACACACTACAGAAAAATGCAATCTAGCTTGGATAAAACCACTTCTTTAATGTTTGATGTTGTCTGTTTCTGAATCTATGTTTTATTTTCTTCCAAATATTTAAAAATCTTCTTAATGACAATCTGTGACCTGCTTACCCTCATATTCATTGGTTTCATGGTATATTACCGTAAATGTCCATTTACATTTCTCTTAGTAACAATTCTTAGTCTGAAACAAACCGCAAACTTAATTATTTTCTCAAGTACATATAGCTCACTTACTACTTCAAGTGTTTTTAAGTGCACATAGTTTAAGGTACTTTAATTTATTAAGTCACTGCTCTTTCACTGAAATATTTCCTTTTGCTCTTTATTACATGGTGCCACTAATTGCTTACAGAAAACACTGTGAATCTATGAGAGTAGAAAGGAATGGGGATATGCATATTATTTAAAGAATAAGCAAAGTCTTTGACCAGAAGAATTTATAGGCTAAGTTATACCAGACAAAATATACACAAAATAAAATATTCCTATTTATGCATATTTCTTAGCTCCTTTATTCCCGTTAGTATAAAGATATTGGATTCAAATTCTTATGCTTGTATTGTGCTCATTTTACTACTATAGTTGAATTACTCCTTCTCTATACTGACCTAAGTGGAAACATGATCAGTCATAAGAATTTTAACAGTGGAATTTTGGTCTTTAAGAGGCAGAAGAGAAAATAAGTGGAAGATGATCTATTAACAAAGAGTATAGGTAAACAAAAAAAATCCAAATAAGATACTTGATATTTGAACACTGTAAGCAGGATGCCTAGGTATCTAGTAATTAAGTGTTGCTTTCAATTAAAAAATATGTATGTTGTATTTTTATCTTGGATCTTGTTGATAAAAACCAGTCAATGTGGGCTAGAAATATCAATGATAACTAAATTACCAATTATATTTTTTATAAAAAGAGAGGTCAGCAAATATTTTTATACTTTTATACTGCTGTTAAAAAACCAATCCAGACACAATGATAGATCGCTGAAGAATTAAAACCAGCAAACAATTCAAGAGAAATGTTAATCATAAAATGTGGAATTTGTACAGAAAATAAGTTAGAGAAGGTAACAGTATCCAATGGGAAAAAAAAATAAATCTCTGTGTGCCCTTTCAGAGGATTGCAAAAAAGAAAAGAACAGGAGGAAACTCAGCAATGGAGCAGACCTTTACAACAGACAGAAGGTAAAATGAGATTATTAAGAATTAATATTTCAGTACAAAAAAAAAAATGTTCAGCAGGTATTTTTTTCTGGCATTTTTAGTCACAGGAAGGTTAGAAAATATTTTCCTGTCCTCTATTAACTGAGGCAGGTTTAAGTACCTACATATACATGCTTAACTCACCACACCTGTGCAACTTGTAATAGTTATTGATACCCGTCAGACTCCCTCCAAGACCAATTATGTTTCCCACTTGCTTTGTGCCATCCTTCCACAGCAGGCAAAGTGAATGCCTCAAGCTGGTGTCAGGAGCACCCTGAAGAAGACAACATATCATAGTCAAAACCTCAGAATAAAATCTAAACTCCTGTTACTGAGCTCTCATAGGGCGGGCCAGAAATAAAACAGAGGCAAAATAGTAAGAAATGCAATATAGAAAAAAATAGTGGCAGCTAATGATAATCAACATATGCTTTCTAGTTCTATAGGACTCCATGGAACGGCCACAAATTGCGCAAGGGGAGATTTAGATGAGATGTCAGGAAAAGCTTTTTCTCCCACAGAGTGGTCAGGCACTGGAATGGCCTGTCCAGGGAGCTGGTGGAGTCACTATCCCTGGCAGTGTTCAAGAACAGTCTGGATGAGGTGCCACAAGACATGATTAGTAGCATTGTGGGTAGTATTAGTGACAGGAGAACGGTTGGACTAGATGATCTTGTAGGTCCTTTCCAACTTTGCATTTCTATGATTCTATATGGAATTAATGTATGCAAACAGTTCTGATTCCATGCTGTGCTAAGGTTACAAATTATAAAAATATATAATTGTACTAGATTTTTGGAACTTGATTTAGTACAGCGTTTTTATTAAAAAGTTGTCATACACCAGGACTAGAAGATATAGTCAACTGAATAAATACAGACTATTTGAGATGAAAAGCGAGGGCAGAAAGGAAGTCACACTACATAGTGTATGTGATGCAGCTATCCAAGTCAGACAAACAGTATTTTAACACAGCTGAAGATTGGTCATATAACTAAAAGATCCAGTTAATTCTTCTCATGGCCATCTCTATCCCAGGAAGAAGTCACCTTGAACAGATATTGTGCTCTATTTGACAAGAAAGCAATAACTCCCAGACAAGAGACAATACAGTAGCTAAAGGGTGCTAATATGAACTTTGTGTGACTAAGAGAGGTTTTGAGCGAGACAATGATTTAATTCCGTGCACATAATTTTATGAAAGCCAGACTGAAATGGCTTATTCTGACTCTCAAGTTTTAAAAGGATGCTGAAAAAATTCAGATGATATAGAAAGAAATAAAAAATTAATCATATTCTAGAGAAAATTACTTGTAATGAAATACTGCAAAGGAACTGAGATACTAGTTGATCAGACACTGAATTTACATTCATGGGAAGAGCATCTACAAGACATTTCCCTATGTCTGGAAAATAAAGTCACATAAATTCACACCAAAAAGCCTACAATATCGCATGCTAAAGACTAAAAATGCTATAATACATTACCAAATGCAACTGAATCTTTCTTCTTTTGTCCTCTAAAGACAATACACCTTTTAATAAGATGAATTGTGCTTTAAGCAAAGGCAATTTCTTTCCCAAGTCTTGTTTTACATACTATGAATCTTTGCTAAGTTTCACTGAAGTTTTCAGACAGTGCAGAATTCTTGGCACTAGTCCTTTCTTGGAAGTAAAATTTCTGTAGAAAGGATGATATACAACATGGGCTGGGACCTTCTATGTCCGTGCAAGCTGATATCAGTTCTTAGTTGCAGTCTCTAGTGGAGCTGGAGTGCTCAGGACTGCAAAGAAACAGGCCTGTGGAAACTAAACACTAGAGAGCACTTTTAAAGAATAAAGGACACAATAGCCCTAGTTAATAAGGAATGTGTACAAATGAAGAAAATTTAGTCAGAACTAAATTTGCCCTCAGTGAAAGACTGAAGTAAGAGGGGTAGTGAAAAATTATTAAAACTGTGTTTATTAGCCATTTAAAAAAATAATAAAGAAAAATAATTACACCAATTATTTTTTATGTGGCAGTCTTAAAACTGAAAAAAAAAAAAAAAAGAATTATACTGGCATATCATCTTCTTTAGTTTATTCAGAAGGAGAATCTAAAATTATGAAAAGGTCAGATACACATTGCAATATACTAGTAAAGTCTCGTCTTAGTAGCAGTAGATTTTCCATTTTAATTAGCTTTTAATTATTTTAAAGCAAATCCTGTGACATCACAATATGATTAAGACAAGAGGGTTACACTAGCTTTACCTTATTCAGATGACAGAACTAAAGAGAAATAAGAAAAAAAGGACACAGGAAATATAATTTTCATCTTATAACACTTACTACAGATATTAAGAGAGGCTTGTAGGTGAAGAAAGATCTGATATATACCAAGGGGAGATTTTGAGCACTATATTTTTAAGTAACAACAAATACTGCTAGGTTACGAGGATCACGGCTTTCCTTTCCTTATGATATCACTCCATTGCCTACTCCAGTAAAAAGGGAGGAAGAAACATACTTCTCTGCAGATCAGAGTTCCAGTGACAAGTCTGACAAACTGGCTATTTTTTATGGAGTGTCATGAATTAGTTGGATTCAGCAATGGATTTATTAAAGTCTTAAAAAGAACATCAAAGCAGAATAAAAATTAAGGATGAAAGAGATATAAAATCCTCCTTTTGGCATTTCCTTGTCACTGCTTAACCTGTAAAAGAAGATAGGAAGCATCTTCAGCATGTTTCCTGACAGATTTAAAAAATTCATTATTTTTAGCATCAAAACAACATGGGATAAAACTGAAAAAAAAATATAACAAAAGGTTGTATTTCAAAGAAACAAATTTAGTCAAATCTTGGACAGACTTTCTGGATTTTCTTGTTTTGGCATAAAAGCATAAGAATTTTTTGAGAATTAAGTTTAGGAAATAGATTATTGATTCTATTTCTGTTCTATGCATAAGATGATTGTAATGACTTACTGTTATTTCCTATCAAAAGATCTAGTTTGTGTCACAGTAGGGACTAATACAAGAGAGACAGAGGAAAAAAAATGTACCTAGCAATGAGGAAGAAAGTTAAGTGAGAGTCTTTCAAGTAATGGACAGAGAAACTAGACAAACTTTAATACCTGAACATCTTCATCTATTCTTCACCAAAAAAACCTGTACTAAAAATGAAGTGATACTGACTCTTCCTATCATTTTTTCAGGAATAGCTTAATAGAAAGTTCTATTCCATCTGTTATCTCAAAACGGAGCTTTGGGTGCTGTTTTGAAGAGCTGACATTTCTATTTTGCTTTAGATGCAAATGCAAAAGCATATAAATGTTTTGGTATGAGGACATCAAATTACTGTGTTAAGCCAAGAAGCGTTAAAAAATAAAGCATTTTTAAATAACATTGAAACATTACAATTTACAGCAAAATAGAATATTTATGTATAAAATCATATGCATAGGCTTGTAAATAGTACAAAACAGAAGAATAATTTTACTTTTTTTCTTCTCAGAAAATGTCGTTGCCATTCATCATTTTACCACAAATATAGTTTAATCTCTACCTGTCTGTCTTTCAATGTTTTTTTCAATTGGATGAGAATGAACAAGTGAATAAAGTCACAGCAAAAATCTACACAATGTGCTTTTGTAACTTCTTAAATGCAACAATGAATTAAACAGTTCGTTAAGCCGGTTAGTCTGCCAGCTGGCAGAATCCAAGATAACTTTATTTTTTCACTTTTGGAATGACTCTAGGTATGTTAAATTAACTTGAAAAGGCAGGAAAGCAACAGGTCTAATCAAAGACAAGAAATAACTTGAAGCTTGGATAAAACAATTAATTCCATGAAAAAGAATGAAATAGGAAAATTCATTGGATAACCACACACGACGGTCAGTTGCTGAAGATAACGCAGAGAAATAATAATCAGAGGAAGATTTATTTCAATGACATATTTTTTCAGGTTAAAGAAGTTAATGCAAGATACAAAGCTGGACAGCTATTTTATTTTTCTTAAAATAAAGCTTGTTAAAAGCAAAGTTCAAGACCTAAAAGCAAAGGAGCTTTAATTTTATGAAATAAGAGAGACCTCTGAATATTTGGTTAAAGGAAACAGTATGAGACTTGAAAAATAGAGCATTTGGAAACCAGTGCAGTCCTTTCTGCATTTACATATTACATTCATGACTGGGAAAGTTTCCCTAGGTTCAGAGACTATTAAAACATCATTACCTCCATTACAAATTTTTAAGAAACTCCTTACTCTATGTTTCTATTTCTATGCCATCCATCCACACTAGGCAAATGACTAATTTTTCCCCTTCTAAAAGCAACAGTGTGGGGGAGAGTGTAAAACATCCAGTCGACGCTTATTTGAACTGACAAAGAAAGCCTTTAGTTAATTAGATTATCTGGGAAAGAGGATTGTGTGAGAAGCACTTGTCAGAAACCAAAAATGTTATTTTACAACTGCATTTTCTGACTACATGGTGCTGGCCTGAAGCACTCTGCCTGGTGACGAGGAGGTGGAATTCAAGTCCCACCTGGCATCAGCTGACTGAGGGTTCCCACATCTTAGGACGATGCTTTAACCATCAGAATACCCATTATTAGAAAACCTCTAATGCTATCAGGAAAAAAAATTCTTCCTACATCTAAGAACNAAAAAAAAAATGTGGTTTGGAATATTTTTTTTAATTGTAAAATAATAATTGTAATTTTTTATTGAGTTGAGAGAAACCTTTCCCAAAAGCTCTATCAGACAATCTGGTTAGTGAGACAGCTGTGAGGAAATGCCAGTAGCTGCAGCCTGAACAGTTGGTGCTCCAGGGTGCAAAGACTGAAATAGTGAAGACTGGTGAAAGGTTTGATCTTCAATAGGTAGAAATAGTGTTTACCTCACATACATCAAGTTGAAAGCAGATGCCAGTGACACATAAAAGTTCAAACATTAGTGCAGGTTTACAGTTGACATGCACATGTAAGAACATATATTCTCTCTTTCAAGGAGTATAACATTCTCTTTTAAACTGTTCAAAGACTGTTGAAGAAGGTCTTAAAAGTCTTCCAAAGGTAAGTTGCCATTTTGAACAGAAGGATGGGTGACATTGCCATTCTGCTGCCTGCAGATGTATCTTGGTAGGGGGAAGAGGTCCTTTCTGATTTATGGCCTCTCTGAGCCACAGCTACTGAGTGGGGTCAGGAGTGAAGCAGTTCAGGCAATATATTTTCCTTTGAAAGTGAGGTAAATACATATGGCCACAAGGCCAGAGAGTAGCAGGAGCATTTCTGGACAGAAGACTTTGAATTGATGCCAGTACCTACCTAAACCAGATAGATGTGGAGGTACAGATAGACCTTCTTTTGTTCCCCACTGTTCCTTTGCTGACTTATGCTAAAGAAATATCAACAGAGCAGAGTTAGGAGTAGAGACGAATGAGGGGACCTCATTAGACATAGGCTGTATGGATATCCTGCTCTTCATACCGTAGTATTGACCACCACTGCATCTTGCACAATGGCCTGATTGTAAGAAAGACATCATAAACTAGAGGGCATGTGTTGATATCACAGATTTGTTTTATTAGGTGTCAGTCAAGCTACTAAATTTGAGCTTCCTCCAAGGAAAACTGCAAAGGAACCGGAATGTTTTCTGTTAGAGGTTGAAATTAAACTGAGTGAAATGATTACAGTGCTGCTGAGAATAGAAATGATGAAGTAGGAAATCTAGTGACAGAATATTATAATTTTCAGTGTGGTTTGGAAAAGTGGGCTACAAAATAGTTTCTTCATTATTAATCTTAATTTACTAGTCAGGTTCTGTTAATCTTCAGATGGACTGTCGGGTTACAGGACCCATTAGCCAGAAATGAATCTAATTGTGGTCTTGACTTAGCAGGTAGGAATTGATAACTGCTCCACAGGAAATAAGAGTAGTTTAACGTTTACACAATGATGTGAGTGTTGCATGACTTCTTGCATTCCATTCATGTGTTTGTATGCATGCACACAAACAACTGCAAAAGAGACAGAAAGGTGGACCTGGTGCAACAGCAACATGAGTTACTGAGAAGACTTACAGCTTCAGTCTTTAATAATTTTTATTTTTAAATATTTGATACTTTTATTGTAGGAATTGTGCAATGAGACAAGTGAAGCAGTTTGAGAGAGTTTGAAGAAGAGTTGGAAGATGGCAACAGATTTCCTACTTAAGAATCTAATTCCCAACACCATTTTTTGATCTGCCAACTGGGTTTTACATTTCATAGTGATGTAACACATACTACCAAAACAGCACTTTCTCTTAAGCAAAATTTACACCTACTAGAAGCCCTATAGTCTTGGAGAAAATTGATTGGACAACACTCACAGTAAGAAGAGAAAGTAAATTACTTGCAACTTCAAGGACAGACAATTTAGTTGCATCACCTCTGTGTATCCAGAGAAGACCAACCCTTTGCATTCATGTCAGTTGAAATTTCCCGTGAATTAACAATAATGAAAGAGCTAAGTACCTTCATTTCAAGCACAAGAGGCTATCACTTTAGTCCTTTCATATGAAGAGGAATTGTAAGATCTCTTCTACAGCAGTAGCTCTTTTAATTTCAAGCAGTACAAAATCTTTCCTCATGTGCAAAGTTATTTTCTTTTGAGGATGCCTTGGCTTTAATCTATTCTCACGGAAAACTTCCCACATGAATAGCATCCCTTGAATTTAATAATTTTCACTGCCCTTCCCTGAAGTGTTAATGTTGCTGGTGTGTTCATTCATCGTTAGGTGATCACATTTCTATTATGCATTCTGCAAGTCTGCAATATTAAAGTGGCTTTATTGCAGCCACAAATAGACACAGAAGCTCATTGATCATTTCTCTCAGTTCTTTCTAGTTCAAAGTACACTGCATAAAACTGAAATATGTTTATGAGCATTTCAATAGATGATGGTTAAATTTTGTGTTGTGAGTAAATGGTGGAAGACCTGTTAAAAGGCTGAAATATATAAAATGTCTATTTGTGTAATCTTGAAGGACAGCATCATGGTTCAATAACATAATACTTAAATGACTTGCTGGGATGTAAAACACCTAAACTTTGAATCAAGATTTTGTCATTGGATCACAGCTGGTTTTATGTACCCTTCATGGGTTCAACATAACACTTCAAACTATTC
>VZTM01016178.1:0-18575 GCA_013400555.1 Jacana jacana | reverse complement strand
TTCAAAAATTATTACGAGTCTCATGAAAAGTCAGTGAGACCTTGGAGGCTCCTAAAGACACAGGGCAGATTTTCAATGGTTTTTAGGCACTGAAGAGGCAGATGGACACTCAAAATTTTTTTCAAAAGCAGACATGTGTCTAATTTCCACTGAAATCAATAACATGTGTTCCTAGGCAGTTGTTTTTTTTTAAATCCTTCAAGGAATATGCCTGTGCTTTTAGTCGCCTCAGTATCTTTGGAAATATGAGTCCTCAGGTACTTGGCTAAATTTTGCTTATGAACCTTATGGACTACTTGTGAAAAAGCTATCACTATTAAAAGCTCTTTAAAATAAGAATTGGCATAAAGACTTGGCTTCCTCTCTGACGTTAAACATACTAATACGCTTAGTATGAAATCTTCTTATTTCTAGCATGAATATGTGAGGCATCGGATGAAAGCTAATAATTTCCCAAGTGAGCTAAAAATAATTATGGCTGAATTTGAATAAATATTCTAAGAGGCATTCTGGAACAGACAGTGGTTAATAAGTGCTGTAAATGCTACCTTTCTTCTAAACTCATTTGCAAGATGCCAAAGTCTAACTTTGAACCACAAACAATATGGGATAAAGATCGAACATAAGAAAAACTATAATCATTGCAGAAAGTTGGAGGCAATTAATATTTTATTGTTTTCTTAGTCTTCTGATCAGAAAAATATAATTAAAAATCTCTCAAACCTCTTTAGGATGTCTTATTTTGGAGTTTCATGCAGTTGTGTGTTAGACCTAGTCTCAACTGAAATGAGAGAGCACCTAAATTCAGTGCAATAATTGTAAATACATTGTAAGATAAGGGTAAAAGAATATGCAGGTTTTATTAAAAATTATTAGGGTTTGTAACCATTAATAATGCAGGAATGTATAAATTAAACACACTTTTTAAACATGTGCTGCCCCACAAACAAAGCGTATTGAAAGAACTAGCGACTTGAGCTGTGTTCTTAAGGATCCCTTAATATCAGGGACTGTTAGCCTTAATTTTGGTCACAGGTGAATCAGTTTTACATTATGATACAGTCTATAACTAAATGACCAGAGTCTTTAAAAAAAAAAAAATTGTATCCATATGCAGGATGCATACTTCTTGGGAGAAGCAAAAAATCATTCAAATATTTATTCTGTCCTAGCGATGTGATGGGTGATCTCATGCCCTATTGACTTCCAAGATCCAAACACTGCAGACAATAAGAATTAATATTTTCCTCATAAACTCCTCTAGAGTGCTCATCATAGAAGTATTTGATTGCAGCACTCAGACAAATATACTATACCCTACAATTTCCCAGGAAATCATCTGTTTCTCTAAGCATTTTTAAGTTGTTTCTTTTTACCAGTAATTGCATATCCGACTGGAGAAGGCAAGGATTAATTCTGAAAAGTAATTTTAACATTTCTGCCAGTACTTTGTATGTTCAAAACAAAGCACAAATGTCAGTTATTTTAACCTAGAGATGCAGTGAAGCAGCACCTTCCACTTACATAGGGCAAACTGGAGCAAAACGGCAAATGCAGATTTTAAAATACGCAGCTGCAAGTGTGCCACTTTCTCCATAGCAGTTTTACCATGTACCTTATCTTACTTCAGCTAACAAAGCCCTTTTGCCAAGAAAGCTGGAAACAAAAGCAAGGTGATCTTTCTCTCTTTTTGTTCAACCGTAAGCACCTTTCCGGTGAATCATTACCCTCTTTCTGCTTTCATAGGAGCGACAGAAATTGCCTCATCCTTGTGAGCTGCAGAAATTCTAGGGCAGCTGCTGTGCAGGGTAGAAGCAAAGCATTGACCTGGAATAGTTATTATTGTCAAGTGGATGGTGATAAAAAGAATTTGGTGCAGAAACTTTTAAAATTTTAAAAGAATGTCAAGAGATCTGATTCAAAATTAAAAGGTTAAAAACAATTCATGAAGAATATATAAGCACCTCTTTTCAGTCTGTGAAGGAGCTCAAGAAAGATGATACAGAAAAGCCCTGTATATGTTCACAGAAAGTTCATCAAGTGTTGTAATTGTATAAACACCTCTCAGAGTACCGTGCTAAACCTTCAGCTGGAATAAATAATTTCCTTTCTTCAGTGAAGGTGACATAAATTAGGCTTATCCATTCATGGGTAGTTGGTTGAAACTAGCATCTGGATAAGAATTCATTCAAGTAATTTTATGATGTGAGTGTTAGCAGGGACCACCAGTGCAGTTCTCAGCAGTCACAGTATAAGCATCATGTTTTTCACACACCAAGTTTCATTGGCAATGTACAGTAATCTAATAATTAAAAAGTTGCTTTATCTGTCAATTTGGTTTTTTCCCTTCTTTCCCTATGCTACATCAGAATTGTATGCAACACTTGGAAAGCTCTTTGTTCTGAACAACAATAATATTTTGATAAAGTTTTCATTTTGCCATTTCCCTATAGTCTCATGAAATGGAGAGATGTCTTGGGAAATTTAGACCTAATTTGTATCAACAGTAGATTGTTTTCTTCCTGAAACACCTATAAGCACAGAAAACTTGTGGCTGAAGTAGGCAGTTGAAATCTGAAAGTCCTGCTTATTCTTATTTTGAGCCAGTACAGAAAATCTACCTCTTCTTTGAACCACCTCTACCTCTTCGGTTTGCATTATATCCTTATACCATGTTGAAAGTGGAATCATAATGCTGTTTTGAATTACAGTTTTGAACTCATTTTAGACACATTTAAAATACAATAATTTAGATGATGGCTGCTTGATTTCATTGCAGGAAGTGAGAAAGCAAGAAATCCAATGACCCCAAGTTCACTGAGATTGCTGGAAAATTAAAACAAGGGTTTGGAAGGCCAGCGCTTCAACATATAAAGAAATATATTGCATACTTCAAAAGATATAAAATTCTTAGAACTGTTGGACAGGCTTCTGTGTGTGAACTTTCCTGTCCAAGTGGCATTGCTAAATACCATGACACCAATCAGAGGCCTGACATCATGTTGTTGTGTAACTCATAACCATAGCAACGTCACTTTTAAAAATGCATGATACATGCATTCAGCGGCTTAAAATCTCAACTGTGTCAATGTTAAACGAAGTACAATTCAGGAGATTTATTTTGAAAGATGAGCTCTTCATCGTTTTTTCTTTATATGAGGAAAAGAAAATGTAAAGCTTCTTAAGCCAATGTTAACACTGGAAGCTTGGATTCAGGCAACAAAACAGTAAGAACAGGCTTCATCACCAATATAACTCACAGTGATATAATCTGGTAAAAGAGCTAATCCCGATCATTTTAATGCATGACAATAAGAATTGAGCTTCTACGTTATAAATGGACCACAATGCACCTAAATTATACAGTCAATAAATACCATAGTACTCCCAAATTGCTGAGTACATGGTTATGTATCAGCCCAAGTAATCTTAGTATAGGTTAGGCCTGACTACTACAAGCAATGGAGAACATCATGTAACAGAAAAGGGGAATGTAATCCACCTTTTCTTTTCTTCAAAACTAAGCACCCATCCAAAGAATCATTAGCCTGATTCTGCTCTTACTGGAGCAACAGAAATTGCCTCATTCTTGTGAACTACAGAAATTCCAGCTCACAACACCTCAGCAGAGCACTGACCAGGAATAGTTCTTGTTGCCAAGTTGCTGGTGATTGGTAAACAGAATTCAGTATTGCCAGGTACTAGTAAAGGGAATGACACATACCCTTTGCCTCAAATGACATGCAGTGGGGAGTATCTGGTGTCTGTTACCTATCCTTTTAGAATATTGGAGCTGTAAATCAGAGACACTACATTGGACTCGTTGTCCCCTTATGTGATCACAGTCATCAACAGTGGTGCAATGTAGCCTTTCCCCTCTTGATGATCCACTGAGGAGTCCAGTAACATGTTTTTTATGATGCATAAAATTATGAAATTAGGGTTTATTGTACTCCATAGGCTGCATACTATCCATGTGTTTTGAAGCTATGCTCCCAGAAGATAAGGGATGATATGCCCCATAAAACACTGTTGTCTGTGATAGACTGAATTACAACTTCTTTGGCAAAGATATAAGGGCCTGAGTAGCTCTGGTAACAAATAATAAGACCACCATCTTTTCTTCCAACACTTGGCAATATAACTGCTACTTAAAACGCACAAGAACTCTGCACACAGGTTACTTCCAGTATCAAACTCAAGCCACTTGATTTCTTGATACAGAATCATAGAATTTGGGTTGGAAAGGACCTCTAAAGGTCATCTTGTTCAACTCCCCTGCAATAAGCAGGGACATCTTCAACTAGACCATCTTGCTCAAAGCCCCATCCAAACTGTCCTTGAATGTTTCAAGTAGAGCATATACCACCTCTCTGGGCAACATGTCCCAGTGTTTCACCAACCTCATGGTAAAAAAATTCTTCCTTCTATCTAGTTTAAATCTACACTCTTTATTTTAAAACCATTATGCTTTGTTCTATCATAACAGGCCCTGCTAAAAAGTTTTACCTCATTTTCTTATAAAGCCCCCTTTTCATCCTGGAAGGCTGCTATAAAGTCACCCTGGATCCTTCTTTTCTCCAGGCTGAACAACGCCAGCTCAGTCAGCCTGTCCTCACAGATGTGCTCTCATCATCCTCACGGCCCTCCTCTGGATCCACTCTAACAGGTCCATGTCTTTCCTGTGCTGAGGGCTCCTGAGCTGGATGCAATAACTCCAAGTGGGGTTACAGCAGCGTGGAGCAGAGGGACAGAATCACCTCCCTTAACTGCTGGCCACACTTCTTTTGATGTAGCCCAGGATGTGGTTGGCCTTCTAGGCTGCCAGAACATATTGCTAGCTCACGTCCAGCTCTTCATCCACCAGCACCTCATGTCTTTCTCCTCAGGGCTGCTCCAATCCCTTTATCGCCCAGGCTGTATTGATACCAGGGATTACCCTGACCCCATACATAGAATCATGGAATCTTAGAATGGTTAGAGTTGGAAGGGACTTTAAAGATCATCCAGCTCCAAACCTCCTGCCATGGGCAGGGACACCTCCCACCAGGCCAGGTTGCTCAAAGCCCCATCCAGCCTGGCCTTGAACACTTCCAGGGGTGGGGCTTCCACAACTTCTCTGGGAAACCTGCTCCAGTGCTGCATAAGATTATTGTTTTGCTAAACGATTTCTCATGTGTACAGAAAATTTCTTTATAAATTTTGCACATACAGAAAGAAGTGGTGAGATGTTGAAATGCACGAGTTCAGCAGTACATAATTCTGGTTAACACAGTTCCATTCTGTGAAATCCACAAATCCAGAAATAAGATTTTCGATTACAAGAAGCCTCACCGGTGTAAACACTATTTAACCTTTTATGTTACAGAGGACAGACCAAGTGCTTCTGTAGGTAGGCAATGGATAAAGAAATGCAGCTGGGAGGGCTATGGCTATTTCTAGCTCTGGGACAAACTGGCTTACATAACCTTGAACAAACCAATTTTATCTGTATTTGTCTTACTTTCACCACGTGTGAAAATGAGGCAATGATGTTTATTCACCTTTTAAATGCTTTTGAAATCTCCCAATTCAGGTAACTATTTAGATCCACCCAAATACTATTTTTTAAACCCTCGTCCGCATATAACTCAGTTGCTAGAAGGGTTAAACTATTAAGCAAAATGCCAGATTTCAGTAAGGATGATAAATTATAGGTAATAGTCTATCAGACTTAGGAAGACAGTTCAGCAAATACAACATAAATAGATGTGTTTACATAAGGGATAAAAATTGGCTACTACTTTCAAACTAGAAGTTAATGTATGCCATGCTACTGCAGAGAATCCCTCAAGTCACTTTTAAACAATACTATAATAGTTACATAAAACTTAATGGTAAGTTAAGTAGATCACCCCAGCAGGCCCTCTGCTGACTGTGAGTATATGGCACGGAGTTCATAGGTTACTTGAGACTCATTCTCCCAGCCAAAGGAGTCAAACAATAACACTTCTAAGCATTGAAACACTTTTCCTTGGATTTCAACAGAAGCAGATGTGGGGCTGACTACAACTGAACAAAAAGAATATTTTTAAAAGAGCACAACAGCAAAAATATAAGCTAAGCTTGCAGTATATCTGTAATCATCCTTGCCTTTCACCTTGACACTAGCTTTCTAATATTACCCTCTTCATCTGAAGATCAGTGCAAAGCTTCAATAAATCGGAAGCTCATTTCTTCATGTGCTTCAGATTCCTGCAGTGAACAAATTGGTGCAGTGTTTCAATCTTCGTTTTAGTTTGGGGTGTAAGTTCTGAGTCATCATCATTTAATTTTCTCCAAGCTTGTGTTTTCTGTTTTTCTTCCTGGATGTGTCATAACAACTGAATTGTACCACCCCAGTAAAATGGTAAAGCCCAGCAGACATCTGCCAGCAACAAAATACTGTGCTCTCACTCTAAATTCCCCACATATTCCACTTTTCACACCACTTTCCCTTGCATCCTCACAATAAAGTGGTAGAGCCTAGTAAGCATTTTCTTTTCACCCTCCACAATACTCTGCCAATGCTAACACAGAGATGAAGCAATAAATCAAAAGAATCGCCTCAGAGAAGAGTGCACTTGCCTTGCATGCTCTTTTTCTAGCCCTGTTTCTATCAATATTCCCATGAGGTTAACTTCCCTGAAGTCAGTGACTTCCCTGCAGGTAGGATATCTTTCAATTCTGGGTCAATACTGTGTTAATGAATTGTGAAGGTATTCTTTTTCAGAATGGCTAAGTAATTTTGATGGGGGAATCATGAAAAGTTTTACTTTATTAAATTTAATAGAAACTTTGTTCAAACCCTTCCAGTATTGTTAAGGCAGGAATAATAGAAAAGAACAATACCCTTAGCCTGAGCTTTGAGATATCCATCATTAATTTAAAGGAGTCAATACTCTAATATGTTTGTTCTACATCAGAATTGTATGTAGAAGAGAAGGCGGCAAGAATTAGCAGTAAGAGAAGCATTACAAGCAAAGCAGAAAAAAATCATCTGGAAAGAGGTAAAAATGATGAATCAAAAGAAAACATAATTTAAGACAGAGGAGACTTTAAAAGTTGCTAATAAAGTTCTGCATTTGGCAGCTTCCTTACCTGAACTAGGACTTTGATTCCTTTGAGGGTGAATCATTGTTGAACCAGGTTTCAAGGACAGTTCTCCTCTCACAAACGCACAGCACATGCAACTGCGTCCAATTTTTCTTACCAGATCTGGGTTGGGCAGTGACTGCACTCTGTGCTGGTAATTGCGTGTCAGTGGATAGCTATATAAGTATCAATCTTGCAGTCCTGGCTAGAGCAAACTGTGGAGCATCTCCATGGAAATACCCCCACCAGATCACTTAATCACATCTTGTTTAACTTCAATCTCAAGCCTCACCTCAGTGTTCAGATAGTGAAATGTCAATATCAGACAGCAGGCTCCTCTATGGGAGCAGTAACAAATGACAGCCACAGTTTTAAAGAGCAGCAGAGTTGCCAGACAAAAACTCCTTGAAATTATCATGAGGGAGATATAAAAATAAAAACACTTGTGGCAGCCAAACTCTTCAGAGAACTGAACTGATAAATACCAATACTGGACTGATAAATAACTACACCTACCTGTACTGATAAATACCTTAGATCCTTGGAAAATTGCAATTTTTAAGTGAATTTCCACACAGAGGACAGAAGAGCGCATATCTGAACCAAGGGAATTTCCTTTTTGCCTCCTCCCTGAATTCCACCTTCACATCATGGAAGCACAAAGGTTATGCAATAAAACAGACTTACATTTCAGAGAAGAAAGGATTATGTTTTAATATGATAACCCATATCACTGCTAATCTTATTGTCAGAAACTACTCCATGGTTTTAGCTGCACCTTTCTCTCTCCCATTCTTTTACAAGAAGACCACAAAAACCCCTCAAAAACTTATCAGAGATGTTCCATTCTCAAAACCTGAAACTCAGACAGTTAAGGTCTGGTGAAGTTGTAACAATGTTAAGGCAGAGATTAATATTAGAAAGTGTCAAGGAAGCTGAAATTTAGGTGTTGTTACCTGCTCCAACAATTAGTGCCAATGGCAATATTGTGGTGCCAAACAACCATAATTTATATAAATTTATATGTATGATTACCAAACTTCGTGTTCTGCTGCTCAGTTGATGATCGTGTTACAGGATACTTAGTTTGCTTTTGCAGGAGTATTTAATTTTCAAACACTTATATGCACTTTGTGCAATGAGACAGGATGAATTGTTCTTTAGGGATTGGGCTGCCCCTCATTGATTCCAGCTTGAGCTATACCAGATGCCATATAGCCCATCCAGAAGAGCTAACTCTCAATCTTTCTTCTTCTGCATCCACTAAATATGACTTTATATAATTGTGCCAAAGTACTGAGACAATAATGAATGAATGGTCCATGAAGAACTCTGGAGAGGTTTCAGCAATTTCTGTAAGGAAATGAGTCAAAAAGAATCTGAGAAAGATACAGGACATGGTGCAATAACGTCTGGTTTCTTCTGAACCAAAAAGCAAGAACAAGTGTCCTATCACTGATATTTTATCTTGAGCCAGTATGGTGTCTAATGTGAAAATTTACAATGTGAAATAATAAATTAAGAACGTCTGTTCTATTAGGAAACAAATACAATACTCGATAATTACTAACAGCTTCCACACTAAAATATTAACAATATGTTTGAATATTTAAAGACTGCATTTCTTAGCAATTTTACAGCGTATCACTTTGAAAGACCTTGTAGATACTTGCCAGAAGTGATACAGTGGTAGAGGAACACTGCAGCAGTCAGCTTATTTATCCTTAGATCACCCCACTCTTTTTCTCTCAAACTAGAGAAATTATTTCTGAATTTCCTAATGATCTTGCAAGATAAACATTGGAAATTAGTAAAGCTAGAAATTACTACATTAAAAGGAGTATTATATTCTTTAATTCTAGTGCTAAGAACATAAACCTTTCCTAAGTCCTACTTATCAGTACAATGACGTCATCCTGGAGTAGGGGAAGGATAATCTTCCTTGTTGCTGCATTATTGAAGAATGACAAAGAGTTCTGATAAATATACTGCTCATCATGCATATAAATGTGATTACAAGCAATACTAAACAGACTTTTACATAGGGTGGAACGTGTTGTGGATTTTCAACACCATATCTTGGTTTCTGTATTTCTGGTATCTTTTCTCCCTACAACACAGCAGCACGTTTCAAGCATTTTTTCAGTGCTCGCTCTCTGCTCTTTGCCTTCACTCCACCAGCTGTCACTCCACTGACATTTCCCAAGCATGAAGCTGACAAAGAGCAGGGTAGGGCTTAAGTGCTTAAGCTGGAGAGATCAGTAGCAATATTTTAAAATATCAACATAAGTCAACAATATCAACAGTATTTGGCAAACAATTTCTGTTATCGTTAATTGAATAGACAGCACTGTTCACTACATAACCTCTTGCACCGAATACAGTTCTCTTATTTTAGAAACTTAAAAGGTTACTTAACTACAGCACACAGCTATTTTGTCTGTCAATTTCCTGTTTTTCTATCATAATATTTCATTTAAACTAGAAATTAAGAAAGCCTAGCCTGATTAATACTAAGAAATTTCTGCATCAACAATTAAGGGAACTATTAATAATTCAGAAGAGAGGCCGAAGGACAGATATTTGTGAAGTGTTTTACTTCCTGATTTTCACATCTTCTCTACCAACTTATTTTTCAAATTTCAGAATTGTATTTACTGGTCAAAATGATCTGAAATTCAGGTCTAAAATAGGTCAAGTGGGGCTACCACATGGGGGTGCCTTCCTCAAATAGTTATGCTTTCTTGTCATTTTCTAGATTTTGTTTGTTATTTGAGCCACTGTACTCTAAGATCCAAATACTGACAGGAAAAACTACTGCGACATGCAGAGCTAGCGTAAGCATTTTCTTCAACCTGTAAAATTCCTGGCTGCACTACTGAACTTAAATTAACTCAGCCACTCCAACAGCAGAAAGACAAGGTGACATGATTTTTCAATAGCCTCCAGAAATCTTACCTAGCGTCCCTAGCTTTAGGAAACTTTCAAGGTAAGATTTCCACTTTGCCATCTGATCTGCTTACAGCATTTACCACTCTCATGTGTTATCTATAAACTGAACAGGGAGCGAATCTTATCTTCTCTTTGTTCAGAAATAGTTCCATGGGGTTTCTGCTCTTCCCACATTATGTGAAAAGGAGGGCTTTCTTACACAAGCCTCTCCAATACTGCTCATGAGGTGACAATATCATGATACCCAGAAGGACTTTCGGTGGGGCAGAGACACAGCGAGCCTGTTACGTCCTACAGTGAGGACATACCCTTACATTGCAGCATGTTTCCACTGCTCTGACTTGTATGCACTGCCATGCTGCTAACCAAGGGTGAAGGAGCCCTCTAGTGTAAAAAAGGAACTGAACCTACTGCCCATATTTTGCACACAAGTAATGCAGCAAAACAATGACGGCAATGCCCCTGTCTGTCTCCAGGCATTCCAGCAACACACACCAGCCAGAAGATGCAACAATTTTAAAACCTCCTGCACCTCAAC
Organism: Jacana jacana; assembly: GCA_013400555.1. Classification (NCBI taxonomy): domain Eukaryota; kingdom Metazoa; phylum Chordata; class Aves; order Charadriiformes; family Jacanidae; genus Jacana; species Jacana jacana. Next base: position 7,972 of record VZTM01016178.1, on the reverse strand, counting down.
ACTGCAGGGGGAAAAGTTATACACCCTTACAGCTGATCTTAATGGGTGTTACAGATACTGTGATTTCAGGGTTAATGTGTGACTCGCCATAAAACTAGTCTTATTTGATAAAAGAATCTGAAAAGTCAAGAATGATGCAGGAATAAACAGCAATCCCTGCCAGCTAAACATTTATTTAATTTTTTTAGTAGACCTTGTCTTTAAGAACAATTGTAAAAAAAGTGTAAAGGACAGAAAACCTTTTTGTAGACCTGTGTACTAGGGTAGATTTTATCTATTGTGTGCTGGTCACTCAAACCTTCTGGAAGTGTAACCACTTTTCTCTATAGTATAAATAATATCCAGGAAATTCCAGAGCTTGGATCTATTTGCTAATGATGCAGCCTCATCACGACAGCTCCATCTCTTCATCTTGTATGATATATAAAAAAATTCTCTATATATCACGACAGTATTAATTCATGTAATATTCCCATAATATATACACACTTGAAGACACAAAAAGCCATTGGAGAAGCAAACTATGTCTCTGTGGTATCTGTACTATTCTATGAAGACACTGCATAGTAGCTGTTGACAAAAGACCACTGTTACACAAGTAGAGAGACAGACACATTAAGAGAGAAAATTAGAGAATCAGTCCCACCCAGGTCAATAATATGCAGCTATTTCATGCATCAAAACTTTTGGGTTTGTATTTTATTGCCACTAATTCTAAATGAGATATATGTTAAATTTATCTGGTCTAAACCCAATAGTATTCTGAAGTTGTATAGAGAAAATCATATGCAATAGTTTATTTTTGTGTTTTTAGTCTTTAGAGTGATCACAGCTGATTGCATAGCAGTTTTATGACGCTGTGTGGAAAGTCAAAACCATTATGAAGTTTAAATTGATAATGACTTACTTAATGCCCTGCTGTCTAACTGCTAGAGGGATAAACAAAGAATACCTAGAATGCTGGAATGAGTTTAGGAAATTCATTAGAAAAGTTATGAAGTGATATTAGAAGAAGACAAAAAGTAATGCATGAGAGGCATAAGCAACTGACAGATGAGGAGACATTGCAAATAACAGAGCAAAATCACAGGAGATGTAGTTTAGATAATCGTTTTGAAGCAAAGAAGAGAAAACAGACCCATTTTAGACAAATAGAATTTTAAAAGTGACTTCATTTTATCTCTATTTAGAATTTTATCCTGGGTGCTGACCTGAAACTTTTCTGAATCTCACAAATGCGGAAAATGGGTTCTGCAAAACAAAAGTGTCACCCTGGTTAAGGCTCTGATGCTAGAAATCTTGTGTGAACAGCCACTCTCACTAAACTTGCTGAACTTATCACTTCCGGACAGGCTGCACAGCCTCATTGGGTTATTTTGGCACCTCCTTTTCTGGCTGGCAAAGAGGAGTTCAAAGGAATGCAAAATGAAAAACAACGGGGAAAAAAAATAATCCAACTTTCCCAAACCACAGAAAACTTTCATTTGGTATACATTTTGACCAAAGGTTCAGTGAGAGCAATGGCCATATTTTATCCAAAAATCGCTCTCACTGGAAAGAACTCTAAAAAGTTTTGGTACAGAAGGACTAAGAGAAAGAAACATTGTACTGCTGACATCCGCATCCACAGTCAAAAGTGTATAAATAGTAAAAATGCAGGAGGCTATAAGTATTATGACAATTAGCACTTTTAGAAGGCAGAGTAGGGGAAACTATATAGACTTATTCCACTTTCAATGACATTTGAGTTAATTTGAATATGTCATTAGAAAAAAACACTTTTTAAATGCACATCTCTAATATCTGAAAATGACTTAGCCTCCCCTGGACATTTGCCTGGTCCTTTAGTTGTATCAAAATAAACAGAAGAAGGAAAGAAGAAGAAATTATAAGGATTTGGGTGTTTTGGTGATTTTTTGTGATTTTTTTTTCTCTTTGTACAGCTTGACTCAATGTCATATTTGAATACTGAATTATTACTTTTAACACAGCTAATTAACTTGTAACTACAGAACTAAATATCTAAAGACTCAGAACAGCGCCTATTTAAAACTCCTTAATACTGATGTCTCAGTCCAAGAAATAGTCTCAGAAGCTACATGTTCAGATGATCAAAAGATTTCTTCAAAATCCTCCAGACTTTGAGATTTATTAGCATTTAAAGGAATAAAAAAATTGAGTAATAGGTGTTGAAGCCTTGAGAATTAAACATGCCTCTGATTTCTAATAACTAATAAAGGAACAAAAGAGATTTTTTTTTAGAAATAAATTTCAATGGAATTACTTGATTCTACTTTCTCACTTTCTGTGATACCTTGTAAGCCCTCCACTGGCCAAGTATGCTTAAGACAAGTATATTTTTTAGTTTTTATTTTTCATTTTTCAAAAATACCTTTCCCACCACCACCCCTGCATAACCACCATAGCATCTGAGCAGGGATAGGGTCAGTCTGATTAAACCAATTTTGTAGACTGAAGAACATCTAACAGAATCCCATTTAAAAACTCTCCATTAAGCCTAGACATTAGTACAGCAATAAGATAAATGAAAAAGTCTACACCAGTGTAAGCATACTTATTCATCCTACTTCTTTTCTGCTGAACTGGGTTCCCTTGTCTAGATGATTGTGGGTGCAAAAAGTTATGGCTCAGTGAAGTCAGGGAGAATGTCACATTTAAAAGCCAGATCAACTTCAACATTGCCACAGCCCTTTTAAAGTTCATAGTATTCCTGTATGACCCACAGAGCAAACCCAGTGAAACAAAAGAACAGCAAGATTGCCAAATAAGAGAAGCCATTGAAAAATGTCTTTAATGGATGCAGAAGTTCCAATCATTAATCAAGCTTAAACAAGTTGGAAAGGAAATAGTAAAAGAAAGGAATAACTCTGGTTACTTAGAAAACCTTCTCTTCAAATAGAAATGAACTTATAAAACCTTTGAACTTCCCTGAAAAAGCCATTGAAATTTAGCAAGTGAGAACTTAAAAAAAATTACTCAGAAACCATATTCCCTTTAAAAAACTGTGACTGGAGAGGGCATTGTCAGCCTTGTAAAAGGATAACTTCCTATTTACTTCATAAACCAATTTTACTGCCTATAAGCACTTCAATTTTCAATGTTCCTGTGGAAACTCTAGTTCTGGTATTTAAGATGTTATACTGGAGCAAATATCTCCCTGCACTATGACAGTATTTCTTTACAATCCCCCTGCATGTCTTCAGTCATAACAAGGTGAGCTGGATGGTCAAGGAGAACAAGAGCATTTTCATTTATTATTCAGCAATGACTTCTGTTTCTTTATGTTCCTGCCACTAGAACTGATTCTCCTAGCTCCTATTACAGTATTAAATCACTAAAGAATGGAGCTACAGCTGGTAGAAAAGCAATGTGAGAGAAAGGTGAATCCATCAAGCATAACGGTACATTGTAGCTAGGTTTAGATCTGGTTTTGTTTCCAGACACAACTCACTGTCCATTTCTCATCCCAATGACTTCATCCTCACTCCCTAACGACTATGTACTCCACTGGAAAGTTTCACTGCTTCTTTTATCTCATTACACAAGTTTAACAGGAGCATCATGACCTCAAAGTAATGTTTAATTTCAAGATTAGATTTTTACATTTCCCACTGAATCAAAAATAAGGTTAAAGGAAGACAGGTATACGGTTAAAGCATTGGTCTGGTGCTTATTTTGATGTAGTTTCAGTTCCTGGCACTGTCATAGACTTTTCATGTGCAAATAATTAATAGGTAGATTCCATAAATATTACTCAAAATTAAGTACTGTCTTTCTCTGCAAAGACCTGTTTTAATTTAGGACAAAGTACTGTTTAACATCAGTGAAGATAAAAAGCATCTGTCTCTTAATCTTTCTGTCTTAATTCTTTTTTCTGAATGTAGTGGCTAATTTGCCTTTGCTAATCAGAAATCTTGGAAGTCAATCTTCACAAGTAAAGTATCCAATATGCCAAAAGTAGCAGACAATCACAAATAAGTTTTCCAGAAAGTAATTCATATTTAAGATGTTGGCCAGGGGAAAACTACATGCTGGNGTTGGAACTTGATGATCTTTAAGGTCCCTTCCAACTCTAAACATCCTATGATTCTATGATATTACCATGTTTAAAATCATTTTTCAAGTAACTAAAGTAATGTCATTCTGACTTGTATAGAAAGATTCAATAACTGATAGTCAAAACAAGATTCAGCCAATACTACACAGGTAGAGAGCTGAATCTTGTTTATTCCTTATGCTGTGTTCTCACAATGTTGTAGAAGGTCAGATCAGATGCTTCTTGTTGACAAAGCCCTTGGCAATGATATCAAACCTAATCAAACCAAACAGAATTTACAGCTCTAGAGCTTAGATCACCTTTGAGTAAATCCACTGAAGTTAACTGCATTAGACAAAAACAGAACTAGTGTAAGTGAGAAGTGAGCTGGGCCCTTGCTGTTATCTTCTTTCCTCCTCCTGCTTTCTTTTCTATTGTCACACTTGTTTCTAATAAGAGAATGAAAAGTGTCTGCCTCAATAGTAGTGGCCTGCTCTCAACTGCTTACCCTCCCATAGGGACTATTGCTGCATAAACAGAAATAAAAAAATGTAATGTGTTAATAGGTGCACTCCTGGCTAGTGTGAAAGGTATTAGTCAGGAGTTACTTAATGCAACTGCCATTCACATCTGCCTTTAACCAGATGGTGATTCCAAATGCAGGAACAAAAGTACCATGTTTGCTATTTATTGTTCATACATTGAGATCAGGTATGCCGAGAAAGGATACCTATAGAGATAAAAATCTTGATTACACAGAGCAAAGCATCATTATGTGGTCAGTGGCACTAACCACGTGGGTTAGTGCCTTCCTATTGCACATCAGTATTCTTCTGCTCTTACCTCTTTCAAGGAATCACATCACATCTATTCCCTGCAAGTCTTTCTAGATGCCATTAAGATAGTATTTACTCAACGAACTGTAAGTTTGGAAGACAAAGCAAGTGATTATTCATTATCAGCCTGATGCAAAGCCTACTAAGGGCAGTGGAAGTCTTTTAATTTACTTTAATGAACCTTGGATCAGGTTGTAGATAAGTAACTTCTGGCGTCCAATTCATAAGGACATAATCCTGAGTGCACTAAAAGGTTTCCCAGTGACTTCAGTGATACTAGAATTTCACTCAATTATGGGTTTTGCATTGTTATTCATTTGGTAATCCAAATAAAAGGCAGGCTTTTATTGGTTGCGGGATAAGAAGGGTATGAAAGGTCCTATCACGATTGATCATCCTTTCACCACACACAAGGGTAAGCAGAAATTATTTACTGTTAGAGCATATAAAGAAGAAGAGAGAATGTACTCTCATTATGGATGGATGACTGTATTACTGTTGTCCTTAATGCACTAGGGGGGCAATATTCAAATGTAACAATGACCTACTGGTTTCTAATTATCTTGTCCTAAACCTTGATAAACCTAGCTATTCTTGCCATAGTGAATTTCTTTCTAGCAAAGCATTTCCCTTGCCAAAGTATATATTTTTTGGCAGCATCTGGCACTTTCCAGCCCTGGAATCTGACGTAGGCTTGTAAATTGTGCTAGGTTGGCAAGGTTTTCACCCTCTAGAGCACTGAATTGGTGTAAAATAATACATTATATTGTTTCCCACTCTTTCTGCTATTTTTTTTCCTCAAAAGAATTCTAAACTCCGAAATTTCTGTTTTCAATCCTAATGCAATACTCACAAAACTCTAGGTCTTTTTCTTCACACGTTGCAACTGGCTTAGGAACTACTGTGTGAAGCATAATGGCTCTATCACATGCTCAGTGTACCTAATGGCCTCCAAAGCAGCATTCCATAAAAAGGGCAGACTACAGTGCAGCTATATGTGAGAGGAAATTGTTACAAGTGCTCTACTTCGGAAATAAGTTTAGGGGAAGAGGATTTTTTTTCCAATTAAATACACAATGAAAAAAAATATGCTTCTGAAAGCATATTTCTAGAGGAAAAAATTACTTTCTTCGACTGTGTGGCAAACCAAATAAACGCAGACATACAAATTAAAGAATAAGACATCTTTTGGAATAAATCTACATTTGTCAGCTAGCTGACTTTGAAGAAGTGAAATACTCTCCATTTGAAACCTCAAAAAGTTATAAACTGGACTTCATGAAAGAATGATAAGTGCTAATTATTCAGACTAAACACCCTGTGAAGTCTTGATAGATTTCTTGTAGAGATTAGTAAAAACTGAGCGCCTATGCTTTCCCAGTCTTACTCGCCTAGAATTTCAGAGCCATGAACAAACATCTTGCCTTAGACTCAGTAATTAATGCAACCCAGCATTCCACAAAGCAGCAGCTCTAGTGCAATATCTCAATATTAACAAATGCGTATGCTTTCATAAAGATTTTACTTGTGCATACTGATAAAGCTTATCCTCTGTTCTCATGCATATTAAATTAGACTTCAGAGCTAGAGCATTCACTCGTTGCACATTTATAAATGCTAATATATGCTCATTTTGATGAATACAAACAAAAATCAGTCTAAGCATAATTATTTTTTGGCACTAACAAAACATTGAAGGCAAATGGAAGCTAAATATTAAATATTGTATCTTCAAAATGCATGCAACTTATTTACATGAAAATCAGATTGCCTACTTTGCAATGTTTGAACCTTGAGGTATTTCTGTTGAGGGACTTTGCAACAGTTCACAAGATTTGTTGTTTGTTTGCTTTAGCAGTTCATAGAAATATCAAAATACAGGCATTTCCTGCTGATTGAACATTGACTCATAATTTTCCAAATACAAATTAGAAATTCCAGAGTACCCTCAAGCAGTATTACCAATATAACATTAAACTGTTTGTCTGAGATCACAAGGTGAAAAGTGATATCAACAGTCGCTGATTTTGCACATGCATGCATTTATAATACAAAAATAGATAAAAATATTAGCCTGATATACAGAACATGGTTGAAGAGGTGTCAAGATACATAATTAAACAGTAGAAAGGCTGGTGTTCCTTTTGGAATAATGTGTGTCATTGTATTTAACTGTTAAAATGGAAATAAAAGACAATGGCTTTGTACTCCACCCGTGACATACATTTTGCAACTCAGGACAAATAACTTTGAATGGAATTAATTTTCTTTGACTTCAGTTACCTAGAAGAAGCTGTGCACAAACACTAAAAGTAGATCAACTATCTTTATCTGTAGTCAAAGAAAGAACAATTGTTTGAAAGAACAATTGTTTTCATTTTAAGCAAAGCATTCAAAACACGAGTAAGTCACTCTACAGACATGCCTACTTGTTGACTTGACTATCTTAAACTAGATCCTTCATTTTCAGATAGTAAAGCTGAATAAGATCCGTCTCAAACTCAGCATCCCTAGTCTCCTGTGCCACCAAAAGGCTGATATATAGCACATGCAACTCAAAAATACTCCAACCATCAGCTCCCAGTCTGGCTCCAGCATAGGATGTGCTTCTTCACTTCCTACATTGTAATACAGCACCACCGGCTCTCAGTCTTGTTGTTCAGGCCACAGAAAAATATCTACTGCTTCATAGTATGCTTACGTACATCCAGATACTGTAAACCCGCAAACTGAACATGGTGGTAAATGAGAAAAAAGGTTTGTCATTACACTTCTCTCACAGAGATATCCCTCACAGAGGTATCCAAAAATGCTATCGATACTTCAAAATTGTACAAATTATATTACCCTGCTATTTTGGTAGAAATATTTTTACTTTCTCAGTGCAGGATTATAGTACACTATAGCTTTCCACATTACTTTAAAAGGTACAGTTATATCTGAAGATTGACTCTTTTGTTATTTTTTCTGAATTCCAGTCTAAATAGCATTCTTGGGTTCTATTTGTTGGCTAAAAAAGACATATGTACAGCAAATCTAAAGATCTACATAAAAGCTCCAAGACACAGTACCCCATTTC
>VZTM01016177.1:637-32413 GCA_013400555.1 Jacana jacana | reverse complement strand
CCCTGGTTATACAGCTCACCTGCAAAACAAACAACTGGTTAGGATGCAGATTGTGGCAAAGTATCTAGAACCAGAATTGCACTAGATCTTAAGATACTTATCAAAGTGTCTTTCCTGGGAGCTGTGCCTGTATTGCAGGATACATTGATGCACTGCAAATAGANTGTTTGAGTGAGTGTGATGAGGTCCATAGCATTTCTCGTGTTTGTGAAGGCTAAGAAGTTCCCAGAAAGCTCAGCTCTGGTTGAGGAAAGGGAAAGGGAGTTATATCTACAGTCATAAAAGGGCAGTTTCTTGCCTGTCTCAGTCTGTTGGGCAATGGAAACCCGGTGCATTTTTAACAATATCTAGAACTCATTTGTCTTACACCACTAAGTTGATTAACTGTTATTCCTTACCTACTCCCAAGTAAGTAGGAGGTAGGTTTCTAGGGTCAGCATGGAATTGTCAGAACAGTTTTTAATTTAACAGCACCAATTCACCAGAGGGTAGTGATATAAATTTTAAGCTGTTCTGTGAACTGTTGTGAAAGGCACTTTAAAATTATTTAATGTTGAAATATGCTAGCACTAGTAAAAGAAGTAAATCCTTCTTTAAGAGGATCTTAATAGTTTACTCCACAGATAAGAACTAAATAGTATATGTAACCAGAAAATCTCAGCAAACTTAACCCACTATTTTTCTTTTGACTTTATAGTCTTAAACAAAGATGAATACAACTTTCTTAAGCCTATTTTCTCATTCAGTTTAAACTGAAAACATAAGCTTTCAAAGGGCAGCTGTCAATGGACTATTTTTGCAGTCTGAAACTGCAGCAAAACCAACTGTTTACGCAAATATAACTTCATTCATGCAGCCCTCACTGAGCCACTGCTGGAGGACAGGGCTTTCCCCTCAGTTGACCTGCCTTCCAAGCAAAGATTTTAGCTAAACTTCACTTTTTCTCTTATAATCCCACTCATTTTGGTTATAAGAATCCTGTTGCTATGAGAATTATAAAACACATTATCTGCTTTTTAACAATTACTGGTTTTATCACAAAGGAGATGATGTACTTCATCTACTCCTTGCTATAGTACTCTGCTATCTCACTGCTGAGCTGTTTGTTAGGAAACAGCACAAGAAACTGTTTTTTTTCTTATGAAGCCAAAGAGATACTAAAGTATTTGTGACAACATCAATTTATGAAACATTATTTATGTGAGCATTAGATTAATGATATTTTAGTGTTATTCTTCAAGTCACATTTCTCCATCATTAAAACTAATTGAGTGGAAACATAAAAAAAAAATAATCCTAAAACCTTTCAATGTTTTCACAGTGTATCTTCTTTAATGAATAGCAACTGAAAAGTATATTAACTTAGTTTACTGGGCAAAACAATTAGCTGCATAGAAAAGGGCTTTTATCATGACAACCTACACATATTCTTGATAACAATGTAAATTATTAACATGTAATACAAAATAGTGTATCATAAAAAGATTTCTAGCTAAGAAAGAATCCATTTTTTGAATGTTCCTTTCTATTTAAGCTCTTAAATGAGAATGTTTCACTTCCTCAAATGTTAGTCAGGTACTCCCTTTGGCCTTTGCTTATCACTAAATACTTTAGCCACATATTTAACTTGAAATATGTGTATCTTTTGAAATGTACTGTAGAAACAGCATGCAGTCACAAACACATTTTTTTAAAAAAGCAAGTAGGCAAATAGATTCCGTGAAGTTTTGTTTTCTTGTGCCAAGTCTAGGGTATTGTATTTTTTCTTTGTTTTGGTAAAATGATGTCAGATGATGTTATTACTGACAAAACCAAGTAGGCAGTTTGGAGTTGGGAAGCCAGCTCGCAGTGATTCCCACTACGATGGGAAGCAAATTCTTTCCTGTGACTGAAGGTGAGGCTGATTCTCACTATGCAGCTGTAATCACCTCTATGGTCTACTAGACTTCATGATTCCTCTCCCCTTGTGTTTTTGTTCCCAACCCAATTTCCTGCACAAGTATTGCATACTCTATTCCAGGGGATGTGAGCTCAACACAGACTAGACATGTATTTCTGCTTCTATAAACTGCTTCCAGCAGTTATGAGTACCTACATTGTCTTGAAAAATCTAAGAGATTGAATCAATAACCATTCAATAATTTCTAAAATAGTATGATATCTGATGAATAAAAGGTTCACAGATGTGTTCTCAGTTGTTTCATAGTTTTTTATTTATTCAAAGATTATCTGTAACAACAGAAAAGAGGATGATATTTTTGAACTGAGGGTTTAGACTCATGTTGCAGAAGCAGCAGGAGACCAGATCTACTTCCTTAGCATTTCAAATGCAAAGGCACTATTTTTAGTGAGAATGCGGATCACCTAATTTGCTTGTGTCTATCGAATGTACCAGCCTTTAAGCAGAGTAGCTTAGGGAGGAAAAGTAGCAGCTAATTAGCAAATGCATTTGTATGCACGTTATTATAGCTGATTTATATGGCAATGACCATATAAATCTCTGGACAAAATTCATATGCTGACTTTGGTCTTTTGAGGACCTTTTTCAAACGTCTGCTTGTGCAGTGTTTTGTAAAAGTTTGTCTGCATAATTGTAGACAAAGTTTATAAACTTTATCGTTTCAGGTTTCTATATAGATAATTTCTTAATTTTGTTTGAAAGTTCAGTTAAGATATTGTGTTCCTTACCAATCTAGATTTGTATAAAACAATATAGAAATTCTCATATATAATAAAGTGTTATCAGATAGAGGTCTGTTAAACCAAAGCTTTTTTAAAAAACATCTTTGCAGGCACTTTCATAGAGAAATGTCCTCTTAAAAAAGTGTGGATCTCCACTAGTTAATAAAAATTCTCTAATTTTCATTACTGATGACATTTAATAGCGTTATGCCTGAATATCAGACAGAAGAATTCCTTGTTAAGATCAGACTTAGTATAAACTGATAATGTTCACATTAGAGATTCCTATGTCAAATATAAAACATATTAATTCTATTTTAAGGTTTCCTGCTTTGAAACAATCTATAAAAGAGATATTCTACCAGGCGGTGTTGCTGCAGTATTTTTTCTCCAGTTAATAATATTGAAGGACTATTTAAAATAATTTGAGGCTGGGCTGTGTCACACTAGGTATTTGAGGCTAGACAGAAAGCATGTGTCTTTGGTTTCCTTTGGGTAGGATCCTCTGTATAACAGAAACTGACCTGGCTGGTGGTCTGGCTGCTGCTGCCCCTTGCCTGGCAGCTGGGGACTAAGTTGCTTCAGCTTCCTCTTCCAGTGGGAAGATACCTTGGATTTATCCTGGTTTTTGGCAGGGCTAGTATCCTACCAGATCAGCCAGCTAAACTGAAACTGTCTGATCCTGGAGTTAAATGGGCAATGAGTTGTAGAAGATGGAGGAGAAATGGGAAGAAGGCAGAGGTGCCACTTTTCTTGACTACTTGCCCTCCAGCTTTTGCCTGACAGTTATGCCGATCCACTGTAGTGTGCAGCCTCTGGTGTGAGCCGTATTTGGCCAGCTGTTTGGGGTGAAAACACCTCCCTGCAAAGTATTTGGAAGTCCAATCTCTTTGCTGCTGCTCAGGTATTTAAGAGTAGACTGGACTGGAAGCCAATTTGTATTCTGCTTTGATTGCAGGGATTTTCTCATACTGGTGTGTTCCTCTGCTTATCACTATTTTTGTCATTTGGTGGTGAGGCAGGATGGAAATAAAATATTTTACTTGAATTACTGTAAATAAAAATAGAATCATAGAATCATAGAATCATTTAGGTTGGAAGAGACCCCTGGGATCATCAAGTCCAACCATCAGCCCTACTCTACAAGTTCTCCCCTACACTAGATCCCTCAACACCACATCTAATCTGCTCTTAAACACAGTCAGGGAGGGTGACTCCACCACCTCCCTGGGCAGCTGATTCCACTGACTGACCACTCTCTCCGTGAAAAATTTTTTCCTAATGTCTAGCCTAAACCTACCCTGCTGCAGCTTGCAGCCATTCCCTCTTGTCCTGTCGCTCATTGCCCGTGAGAAGAGACCAGCACCAATATCTCTACAGTGCCCTTTCAAGCAGTTGTAGAGAGTGATGAGGTCTCCCCTCAGCCTCCTCTTCCTCAGACTAAACAACCCCAACTCCCTCAATCGATCCTCATAAGCCTTGTTCTCCAGGCCTCTCACCAGCTTTGTTGCCCTCCTCTGTACTCGCTCCAGCACCTCGATATCTCTCTTGTGCTGAGGTGCCCAGAACTGGACACAATACTCAAGGTGTGGCCTCACCAGTGCTGAGTACAGGGGGACAATCACCTCCCTACTTCTGCTGGTCACACTATTCTTTATGCAAGCCAGGATGCCATTGGCCTTCTTGGCCACCTGGGCACACTGCTGGCTCATGTTCAGCCTCCTGTCGACCAGCACCCCCAGGTCCTTTTCTGCCAGGCAGCTCTCCAGCCACACTGCCCCAAGCCTGTAGCGATGCATGGGGTTGTTGTGGCCCAAGTGCAGGACCCGGCACTTGGCCTCGTTGAAGGCCATGCCATTAACATTGGCCCATCTATCCAGTCTATCCAAGTCCCTCTGTAGAGCTTCCCTGTCCTCAAGCAGATCAACACTCCCACCCAACTTAGTGTCATCTGCGAACTTACTAATAGTGTTTTCTATGTCCTTATCTATATCATTGATGAAAATATTAAAAAGGAAAGGCCCCAGTACTGAGCCCTGAGGAACACCACTTGTGACCGGCCGCCAGCTGGATTTAACTCCATTGAGCACCACCCTTTGGGATCGTCCTTCCAGCCAATGCTGGATCCAGCAGATCGTACGTTCGTCCAGGCCATGAGCAGCCAGTTTTTCCACCAGAATGTGGTGGGGGACAGTGTCAAATGCTTTGCTAAGATCCAGAAATATTATATCCACTGTCTTCCCCCCATCCAACAATCGGGTCATCTTATCATAGAAGGAGATCAGGTTCGTCAGGCAGGACTTGCCTTTCATAAACCCATGCTGACTAGGCCTGATCCCCTGGCTGCTCATTACATGGCTGGTGACAGCGCTCAAGATGACCTGTTCCATAATCTTCCCTGGTATCGAGGTCAGACTGACAGGTCTATAGTTTCCTGGATTGTCCCTTCTGCCCTTCTTATAGATGGGCGTTACATTCGCCACCTTCCAGTCCATGGGGACCTCTCCAGTCAGCCACGATTTAAGGAAGATGATGGAGAGAGGCTTGGCCAGCACGTCTGCCATCTCTTTCAGTACTCTTGGGTGTAACCCATCCGGTCCCATAGACTTGTGTGCATCTAGGCGGCATAGCAGGTCACTGATCACTTCCTCATTAATGGTGATGTCCTCATTCTGGTTCCCCTCCCTGTCTCCCTGCTCCTGTGGCCGAGTCTCCAGGGAACAGCCGGTTCCACTGTTAAAGACTGAGGCAAAGTATGCATTGAGCACCTCAGCCTTTTCCTTATCATTTGTAATTTTGTTCCCTTCTGTATCCAATAAGTGAGGAAGATTTTCCCTCACCCTCCTTTTGTTGTTTATGTACTTGTAAAACAATTTTTTATTGTCCTTAACAGCTGAAGCTAGGTTGAGCTCCAGCTGTGCTTTGGCTTTCCTAACTTTCTCCCTGCATATCCTCACTACATCCCTGTAGGCTTCACCAGAGACCTCCCCTCTCTTCCAAAGTTCATACATTCTCTTTTTATTTTGAAGCTCTACCCCAAGGTCCCTATCTAGCCAGGCCGGTCTCCTTCCCCGCTTGCTAGTTTTCCGGCACACAGGAACAGCCTGCTCCTGTGCCCTTAGGACTTCTCTCTTAAAGTATGTCCAGCCTTCCTGGACTCCTGCATCCTTCAAGGCAGCCTCCCAAGGGATACTGTCAAGCAGTCTTCTGAGCCAGACAAAGTTTGCCCTCCGGAAGTCTAAGGTGGCAGTTTTACTGGCCCGTCTCCTTGTTTCTCCAAGGATCAAGAACTCAATCATCTCATGATCACAATTATTAAAATAATTATGTATTATTGAAGTAGGGAAGAAATTTCCCTTTCAGAAGAGGTACTGTTGCTTCCCACAAATCCTGAAATATGACCTAAACCCAAATACACCTAACACATCCCACCCAGCAAAATTCTTGTACTGAATAACACAGACTTAACAAAGACCAAGGAAAGCAGCTGTGAAGGTGTGCTGTGTTGACAGACAATGCATTTTTAGCAATGTAATTTACTCCTGTTCAGCTTTACTGACCTTTTGAGAGATTGAAATAAAAATATTATTCTCTGTGGTCTGAGTGATTTCAGCTGTTTCAACTACTGTACTCAACCACACAAAGGCTTCATATAAAAGAAGCCCCAAGGGGATACAGGGTTGAAGAAATTTCTAATAGTTTGAGGTCTGATTGTTATAACCCCAAGTTATAATGGTATGCGAGGTGCAGAAGTAAGAGGGTTGTTTATTTTGTCCAAGCTCAAGTGGCATATTTTCATTGTATTTTTGTTTAAAAAATTGTTTTCAAAGCCCTGTTCTGGGAAATACAACCTGGGGATCAAAACTGCGGAGGAGTAATATTGGTTTTACCTGAAATTTCAAGCTCTTTTCTGCAGAATCACTACAGAACAAGTACCGTGTGAAGGGAAACCAGTTTCCCCTGCTGTGTAACTTGCCTGTGGCATGTGGTACCATGCACATCTGCTGGGCAGCAGCCTCTGTGCGGATCCCACAGCTGTTGTTGCACAGTTGGAGCTTAGATGCAAGTTGTTCAGAAGTATATGGCTATTATCCTGTATTTGGGGTGGAGAAAGAAAGGAAGGAAACTTTTTTAACCTGGATCATTTTCCGTCAGTTCTCTCCCTATTCTGACTACAGCCTTATGAGTTTAACTTTGAGGAATGCTCCTCTTATGGTGATGTGTTCACCAGATAGCATGCAGCACTTGCAAATACAATTTTGCCAATTGATGGCAAATGCACTTGCCATTGCACAGAAATGCCTGTTAAAGTCAACACTTTATTAAACATGACCAAAATATGCATGTAACACCTGATCTTCCACCACCAGAAAAAGCTGCTATGGAAAGGCACAGTCTTGTCCTTCCCCAAGGCTAGGAGAGCACTGCCACCCTTGTGTGATGGCCCCCTGCTGCCAGTGCATTCACGTGGCCTAGGTGAGCAAGATGATCAGGATAAAAGATAATGTAACAACAATAAACTCAGTGCCCCAGTTCAATTTTTCACACTGCTGTACAAAAACTTTTGCTAGCAATGCTGGGCTATGAAGGAAAAAATGTGATTTCCCAAATATAACACACAGACAAATTCAGAATCCACATGAGCTGTTAACCATGTGACAGATCAGAAAAGGTAAAATATGCTACAATGCCCTAGTATTTGTTGTTCTTAATATTGGATTTATTATTTTTTAACATTTTCTTCTCTGAAGCTCAAAGCTCTTTAGTGTTCTACCCTAGAAAAATTGTGACATCCTTTGACTAGGAGTAACAGGAGCTTAATGTTATATTTAGGTATTGCAAGTAAAATGTTGGGTTTTGGTGGTTTGGGTTTTTTTTGAGTTAAATCCGTGCTACGGAGAGAGGTGAAAGGAGATGAAATGAAGAAATTGATGTACTAAAGCATAACAGAAATCAATCTAATTTAATATCTTTCTCTGCCAGTGGCCACTGCTGGGTACTTCAGGAGCAGATATGAGAAAACTGTGATAATTGCCTTCACAGGAAACACTTCTTTTCTCTTATATTTGTGGATTCCATATCTTGAAATATAACGCATTAAATGCTTTCCAAAATTCTACTTTAAGAATCTTTTAAAAGCACCTCTAGAAGTTCTTTTTACTGAAATAAACATCTCTTTCCTTTTAAAAGATTGCACTGAATTTTGGCCTCAATGATACTCATTCCATAAAATTTCATAGGATTATTATGCTTTGAGTGGAGAAAGTATTTACCTTCACATCTTTTTAAAATTACTGTCTTTCAGCTTCACAGAATAGATGACAAGAAGTATATATAACTCCTGTATTGCTTAATGTTCCATATAAATTTTTGTGTCATAGTACTGTGGTGATGTACTTAAAAGGATTCTGAAGAGGATTACATTTTTCTGAAGCTGAGATTTCTTTAAAAAAAATAATTAATCAAAGAAATAGAAAGCTTCTGGGAGGAAAAGGAAATTAGTATTTCATGTAAAAGGACATTAAAACATTGCTATTTCAGTTGCTATTTCATACTGTCTTTGCTCATTGCAGATTATTACATTTCAAATTTTTTTGGCTCTGAAGTTGTACCCAAATGAACACGTCCACATGTTTTGATATGGATGGATATTGTCATCATCACCCATGTCATGCTGACAGCCGTAGAAGTGTTTGTCCTCAGAATACAGTAACCACTAAGAAGCAAAGTATGTTGCTTTACAGATCATCATGGTGTTGGCAAAATATGTCTTTTCAGAAAAATAATTTTCTCTCACAGATTTTGTTCTTTAATTCCAGAATGTGCCATGGCTAGATGTGCTTTGCAACAGCTGATGGATCGATATGTGACCAGACAACATTGGCATGCCTCAGCAGACTTTGGGCATTTTGTGATATCTAGAAAAAGACAGCTACGTGCTGAGGTGGACATAATACACTATAAGACCTGGAAAAGGAGGATTCCCATTCATAAATATACAATTTGTAATGATGGAGCCTTTAAGTGTGGGAAAGTTAATGCAACCAGACCAGTTAACAAAAGCTGTAAGCATTCGCAGACCTGTGTGGTAATTTGAGACATTAGCTGCCCTGACCTGCCTGTTCCCAAGAAACTGACAGCTATCTCTTGAAGTCTGCATCTCTCAATTTTGTAACTACCATCAGATCTGCTGCCTGATGGAAAATGTCACACGCAGCCACTTCTTCCCAGATATTGCTTCCACAAAGAGAATGCGTTCTCAAAGCAGCAGCACGTATTCTTACCAATAATTTTAGGTTTGAGCCAAAGTATTGTCCTACCAAAACTCATTAGACATGGAGTCTGTGAGCATATGAGCTATGTGTTACACAATTGAACTCAGTGGAGTTTTTGTCTCAAGGGATTTATGCTGGTTTACATCAGCTGAGACTTGACTTTTTTTATATATTCTCATAACAACTTCACAATAAAAAAAATACATTCAATTTTTCTTATTTCAGGGACAATTGTACTAATTTGAGCACTTGAAGTACTCAATACTGCATTTTGCCTGAATGGTTTAGTTGTACTCTAACACTTTGTTTTCAAACTGAAACACCAGATTTGTCCTCACAGCCAGGACATGAAGACAAACTATCAAGCCACCCTGCTGTATGTAGTTGTGAAAACATAAATTAACCTCAGGCACAGTTATTTGCCTGCATTTCATGACCTTTTTTTAAAACATTAATGAATGTTTAAACTCTTTTCCCCATGTGGCTAACACTCTGTTAGTTCAATGCTAGATAAGACACCACAGTTTTGCTTTATCACTTGAAAAAACATTGAGACAAAACCCCAGCCGATTCTCAGGAGATGACAGCCTTTTACGTTCATGCCAAGAAGATTAAGACTAGAGTGTTTGTGATGGCTAAATATAGATTTTGGACAGCCTTTTCCAAAGGGAAGGTACGTGATTAAATACTTGCTCGAGAATGCTATAAGTGCACAAGCAATTGTGTTTTTGACTAGGTGAAAAGACAATGATTTCTGAAGCTCAAGCATATTGAGCAGTTGTTATTGTATTAAGGCGCTTATAAGCTGCAGTTTGGTGTGTTTACCTGTCTTGTTTGAAGGCAAAAGGGTTTGACTTGGTGGTGTTTGTTGTGTTTTATTTTGGTGTGAAAAAATGAAAGGACAAGGAAGCTTTTGTATTTCTCTGTATATTTCCTTCAAATAAAGTCTACCAATCTTTTTTAATTTAAATACTGCATTACAAACAGTGGGGCGAAATCACTGTTCCCACAGTGTTCCCACAGGAACACTGGCATTAGGTTTTTCTGACAAACATTTAGAACAACAGATAGAAAAAAGGTGTTAGAAAGTCAGTATAGGGTGATTTTTCCCACACACTGATGACAAACACAGTTTCTTCCTCTGTGACAGACAGAGAAAATCAATCTGGAAGTCTGACTACCACTCTAAATTAATTCCATGTCTTCTCTTACTGTATATGAAGTACCATGCATCATCATGTATAGGAAAACTATAATAAATATTATATAGATTAGAAAAATGTTCACAGGCAAACAGAAATCATCTGATCCTGCAAGCCTGTCTTCTCTTGGAAGGAAGGAAGGAAGGATAACATCCAGCTGCGAGTGAAATTGTCCTACAGATATTGTTGTGCTCTGGGCCCTGGGATTGATGTGTTTGGTGTTCAAGTTGTCAGTTCTGGTTGCACAGAGATTTTCTTGGCCGATCTGCAACAAAGGCTAGCAGAAAAGATCCACTAAACCTGTTCTGCATCTATTAACATTTGACAAAAGGAAGCAGTTTTTGCTGTATAAAGTTTTCAATTTTTTTAAAAAATACTTTTTCCCCCCAGGCTGCACATAA
Organism: Jacana jacana; assembly: GCA_013400555.1. NCBI lineage: Eukaryota > Metazoa > Chordata > Aves > Charadriiformes > Jacanidae > Jacana > Jacana jacana. Next base: position 21,853 of record VZTM01016177.1, on the reverse strand, counting down.
ACATTTTTACTGTGCTTTGCTCTATTTTCTTCAGTTTATCAATCATGCTACGTATTTATTAATTGTCACAAGACTGCAATGAGCACATTTCTCTTTTGCTCTTTCTTTCCTAACCTTAAACTTGAGGCACTCCTACTTTGAAGGCAGTGCTTCCTAATCTCAGTGCACAGGTTCTTGACTATTTGGACACATATCCTATGCTTCAGTGGTACATTATATGGGCTTTCCTTTGCTAATTTCTCAAGGTTGTCATACAAGGAAGATTTAGATAAAAACTGCAGAATAATTTAGGCAATTTTTTAGTGATGCATGTTAAAAGATTTGTGTTGCCACTATGGAGAACAAAAGAAGAGGTTAGCTGTTTATGACAGACTTCTTTCATATATTTTAATTCTTCTATAACAGTAGTGCAACTGAATATGTGGAGATGCCCAGGTAATAGTGTGTTTGCCAGCTTGGCTGTGTCTGCACTGAGAGTATGTATCCCCTCTGCAGTTCAAATGCCTATCAGCCTGCAGATCAGATCTGGTGCACAGCACATCTTGTAAGATCTTTTCTTTTGAATGGGACACAAGGAGAGGGTATTTACAGCGATCTAAGGGAAGCTATGCTAAGAGAAAAGACATTTTAGAATGCAGTTTTCAGCAGGTCCATTCTGACAAAGTCTGTGTACCATAGTGACCATGGGAGCTTTTTGTGCTTCTAAAAAGCTGTTTGAAAATGAGGGTCCAGATCTATTCTGTTAATGTTAGGACTGCTTTTTGCCATTTAATGACAGAAACCCAGCAATATTCAGTCAAAGTTATTGCAGTTTGCTGGGTTACTTACAGACTTGTCTTAGTCAAAACTAAGAATGATGGAGGTAGTGAATGTGCTTTCTTGTGATATAAATTTGAGAGCAGTAATTCAAATGAGTTACTATACCTTCCCCTCCCTAACTATTTGTTTTGTAGGTACACTGAATGCAAGATGAGCTTCATCTGTATACTGTAGGTATGAATCCAGGTGGGGAATGAAAATTACAAAATATGCTTCCTGAAAGAGATTTTATTCTTGCTATCAGAGTGCTTTTTCTCTTTTTTTTTTTTTTTCTTTTGTTCCTTCTTATATATTTTACTCTCATATTTGTCTGCTTTTAATCCAATCTTCATCTCTTTTCTTCAGCCTCCATTGGAATCAATGGATTTATAGTGGAGCTGGAAAAGGCTTGGCAGAAGATACTCTTTAGTCATAGGCCGTGTACTGGTGACTGGATTTTCACTACTTGACTGGTCCTTTCTTGTCTATCTTCTTCGTATCTACTATGCCCATCATCTGTCAACATCTTGATTATCAGGGCACATTTCTAGATTAATTTGTGTATATCTATAAAACCACAGGCCTTGCTCTTCATGGTATTGAATTATCAGCCTACTCTACAGTCTCTGTGAGAGAGACAGTTGCTGACTATGCTGACATTTACTTATTGCATATTTGTTCTTTCCATATTTGATTTTTGGGGGCTCCATTTTGTCTGTTGAGGGTTTTCTTCATAGATATTTGAAAGAAATCTGTAATGTTGGTTATCTAGGGGTAAAAATTCCATGACAGCCTTAGCCTGAGTCTACTATCAGAAGAGCAGTGTGTGTTTATGTAGAGTCCAAACTCTATCATGAGTTGCTCTGACATGGGTAGCAATGGTTTCTTTTTGCAAGGATGCACCTTAACACAGGATTCCAAACCTGTTCATGGAAACAAAAGATAAATCTTTACACCTTCTGTGTTTTCTTCTGCTATGATTACCTGCGGGTACTGGAGTCTGCTTATTTCAAAGCTGATATTTTTCAATCGAAGCCTGTAATTAGTACTACCGTTAAAATTCATTGTGTTATTAGAAGCTAGGTCACAGTAAAGAGAACTTTTGAAAAATCCTGAAAAGTGCATACCTGCTTTTGTATGCATCTGGCTATAACTGTATTATTTGTCTTGCTGGATCGAGCACTGGCTGGAAGGACAGTCCCAAAGAGCGGTGCTTAATGGAATTAAATCCAGCTGGCAGCCAGTCACAATTCCTCAGGGCTCAGTACTGGGGCCATTCCTGTTTAATATCGTTATTGATGATGTTGATAGGGATATAGAGAGAACCATCAGTAAGTTTGCAGATGACACTAAATTAGGTGGGAGTGTTGATCTGTTTGAGGGCAAGGATGCTCTACAGAGGAACCTGGATAGACTGGATCGATGGGACAAAGTTAATGGCACGGGCTTCAATGAGGCCAAGTGCCAGGTCCTGCACTTGGGCCACAACAACCCCATGCATTGCTACAGGCTTGGGGAAGTGTGGCTGGAGAGCTGCCTGGCAGAAAAGGACCTGGGGGTGCTGGTTNGGGAATAGCTGCAAGCTGCAGCAGGGTAGGTTTAGGCTGGACATTAGGAAAAAGTTTTTCACAGAGAGAGTGGTCAATCAGTGGAATCAGCTGCCCAGGGAGGTGGTGGAGTCCCCACCCCTGACTGTGTTTAAGAGTAGATTGGATGTGGTGTTGAGGGATATGGTGTAGGGAAGAACTTGTAGATTAGGGCAGATGGTTGGACTTGATGATCCCAAGGGTCTCTTTCAACCAAAATGATTCTATGATTCTATATTTTACTGTTCATACAGGAAATGGGCTAGAATACCACTAGGAAAAGTTTGTTACAGCTTAGTGAACAAGTCTTTTACTAACCTGTTGGAATTAACCACAGGGTAAGAGCTAATTGTCTGAACTTCCTTGCCAGCTGTGAGGGGTCAAGTGAAAAAAAAAAAAAAAAAGAAAACGAAAATATGTATGCCATGGAAGTGGCAATGGGCAAAAAAATCCGATTTATGGTTTGGATGTCAGATCTAATTAATATGATATGACAGGGCCTATGGTTCATTGTTATAATTCAAAGCTCCTGTTATAGTAGGCACAAAACCTAAAGCACAGGGCTGTCAGCCAATTAGTTGTGAATTAATAAAACTTCACTGAAGTGTCAGAAAAAAAGACAAAACACTAAGATGTTTTATATATGAATATGTGATATTTATATGTGCTAACTACCATGCGATCCATGCCTATTCTAGCCTCTGCTCTCCGAACACTGATTCACCAGTGACATCACCTGATTTTTCCTTCTTGTTTTCTGTTATCTGATGGAACTCAAACATCCCAAACCCCCAAACTGTGCTGTTACACTCATTACTCCTGCAAGTTTTACTTTCAACTAAACTTATAAGTATCTTAAATTTCCTGCCACGAATTTCCATGTGTTAAATAGGTATTATAACACAATGGGATTACTCAATTTCTTGTTCTTTTTCATAGCTATGAGTAATGAGTTTTAATTTAAAATAAACGGATAGGGTCATCTGAAGTATACTTTCACAGGTTTTCATAGGCGCGCTTAACTATTATATCTCTGTGAAGATGGCACACTTAAGTGTTTAATGCCTTAGTTTACCTCTTTAAAAAGCAATGCAAGCTGTTATGTTTGACACTGGGATTTCATAAGGTGAGTAAAGTAACTAGTACCTAAATTCCTCTGGCTTAAAAAGGGAATCATCATTAGGACCTTTTTTACTATTTCATTGTTATAAAAAATGTGCTATTACAGAATTGCTGTACATTATGAATGTTAGTAAAATGTTGGTGTTATATCATATTAAAATAGATAATAAAACGTAGAGAGCACAGGAGCCATCTGCCTCATGGAAAGCTTGAACTAAACCTGACTCCCTAGTGTCCACACTGATGGTCGAGCCTGCTGCTATTTGAAGGCATTCCCCCATGAATTGGTGACAGGATGAAGCAAATCTTCAACAACAGCAGGCAGGGGGAAACTAAATCCCTTTCCACCCCGCTACACACAGGTTAAGAGAAAACAGGACTGACTGTAGAGTCCAAATTTCTGTTGGTATCGGTAAAATTTGCTGCTGTTGCTAAAATTTTACATTTTGTTGCTAAAATGCCACATTTTCTACAACTAGAGAAAAAAAAATCATCTCTCTTCAATCTAATTTTCTGTGAATGTTATTAGCTGTAGATTTCCCCTGTTATCTCCTTCTGCTGTAGCCAAAGGGAAGATGAAAAATCTTTTTGGTCCTTTGGGTGCATCACCAGGAGTGTTCATAAATGAAAGTGATCTCTTCAAGAAATGTCATGGTCAGGAATTTTGTTCACGTTCAACACACAATAAAGGAAACAAAACCAGTGGCAGGTCATTTCTACAGATCCTCTATTTCTTTCCCAGCATACCCCCCAGAAAGTGATAAATATAATGAAACATATTTAAAAATAATCACTCACATTGATGACAAGAAAACCCTCAAGCCTCATTTAACATCTGACTTTATTGGCCCACTACCTTTACCATTTATTATACTGTGAAAATCTTGGATGAAAGCCCAAAGAGGAAAGTCACAGTTGTATTCTTAAAATAATGGAAATATGGAGTGGTTTGATACTCACCAGCCACTGAAATGAAAATGAAGGAAATTGCTTATGAGAAGACCACTGCTGCTATACACCAATATCTCCTATGGAGAGTGTTTGGAAGTACGAGCAGAGAGGCAAAGCTTTTGAGAAAGCACTTCTGCCTGCAGACCAATCTTTCCCTAAGTGGAGAATAACTATCTGGCTTCAAGAACAGCACCCTGCAGCAACACCATTGCTCAACTTGAAGCCACTCAGAAGGCATCAGTTAGAGACATCAAAATTTGCTCTGAGATAGCTCCTGTGTCTACATGGCAGTGGAAAAAACCTATACAGATGTACCCAAGCTGGCTTTGAGAAAAATAGTAGCACTAACAAGAATGGCATGTTTCAAGGTAAAACAGTGTTACAATCATTTAATGACATCTTTGGTTAATTCATTGCTGTGCTTGGGGCTCCTTACTGTGTTTTCACTCCTGCTGCATTTTAGCAGCTGGTGTAAGTGCTGGATGTCTGTGGCCTGAAACCAGCTCTTTGCCTTCTCAGTGCTTCGGAGGAGCCTTGTCCTGAAGTGGCAGTGTCGCTCATACTGGTGAGGTGAGGGGAGAAGAAGAGCCTTGTTGTCACTCTATGCCTTTTTAGGAAGCCAAACCAAAGTGTGCAAATTTATGGATTTGTGTTTTTCACTACACAAAAAATATGTGTAAGATGAAGAAACCTGTGAAGCACTGGCTGCAATTAAAGAATAATACAGTTTATGGAGCAGTACAGACATTTACTTTTTAATGATTTGTGGAGGGACAATTTTTAGTAATTTCCTTGGGGGAGATGTCAACCCCGATAAGTTTCCTGATGACTTACTCATCTGTCAGTGCTCTGCACTGGATCTCACAGGAAAATTTTCAATTACATGCATCTCAATAGCAGTTTACTGTTGTTGATGGTGCTCCCTCTTTCTTACTGATCTCTCTCAAAGTCATGGTTTGGGCCAGACTGGCTGATGAGACCTCAAAACAGGACACTCGGGCAAGTGGGGTGGCTGTAGCCCCCTCTGAATGAGAAATAGGGGACGATACTCTGGTGTTCTGGGCTATGCAATAGCATGTTTGAATGTGCTGGAGAGATTAAGAGGGAAGAAAGGGTGAATGCTGTAATAAACCTGCTTTGATAGGTTTCTCAGAGATAATCAGTATATTGTCTGTATGGTACCTGACCTATTGATTCTGTATCAGCAGCAGCAGGATATTCATGCATGTTATCATTAAGAACTGGGTAAAGCCCTGCTTAGGGAGAGTGTGTCTTTTTTTGAAAAATCTTTCTTGTTATTTATTGAGTGTTTTTATCCAAGGAGGGTACTGATGGTTTGTTTAAATAGACGCATACACACAAACATATATATCCCAATATCTAGAGAAACAAATACTTTATTAACTGTGTTGTTCTTTTTGTGAGTTAATTTTTATATTTTGCTTTCCAACCCCAGAAAATCCTGGTAAATAGGGATTACGTACAGCAGGGAGATGGGATTCCATCCTGCAAAAGCTGCTGTAAGTAGGAATTATGTGTGTGAATTATGCAGGATGTAATACAGAGGAAATAGAACAAAGTAGTAATAGTCACTATGAAAATCTTTAATTATCTTTAGATGGCAAAAACAGTTGTTGCTACAGTTTATGGCTCAAGCTAAGTCAAATCCCTTTTACACCATTTGTCCAAAGTGGTAGGAGTGAGAAAATGAGAGCATAGAATAGCCTCTGAAGGCATTTTCTGTGCATGTAGTTATCGGAGAATGTACAAGTCACTAACAATAAGACTATAGAAAATAGAACATTTTAATTCCTTTCCCTAAAAATAAATTCGATGTGTTCACATATTTGTGAACATATTTCACATATACCAAATCACATATTCAAACATTATTGCTTCATCAACAAAGTCTTCAGTACTACCTAGGAAGAAAAACATGTACGTACAGCTGATATGAAAGTAAAACTCATCCTAATCCACTATAATGACCAAGGCATATGTGTATCCACAAAGTGATAGATTAAGCTCTACTAAATATTTGCACTTTCTTCCAATGAAGTTTAAACTGGTTCCAGATCTTATTAAACTTTTTCATGTTCTTCTCTAGGCCATAAATTACTTCTTCATATGAAGACGTGACTGCAAAATTCATATAGACATTCTAACGCTCCCCAGATGAATACAACAGCAGCAATGTCAGAAAATATATTCATTACTTATATTTGTTGTTAGTTATTGCTAGGAAGTAGTAATCTAATGTTTGGTATTTTTTCTGCAACTGCAAATATAACTCCGGGTGAAGGTCTTATTTTTTTCATTGGGAGTAGGGAGAGAAATTTTAGCAATAAAATAGTCCCAGACTCACATGTTTATATATTAAATTTCCTCTATTGACTCAGTTGCATGAGTTGGAAATTACAACTATTTTGCAGTTAGGTGCAGGAAAAACTTATTGCCTCAATCTCAGAAAGTCTGCACATAGAACTTTGTTCATGACTTTTGATCTGTGCTCTCTGGTTACAGGTAAAGACAGTCTTGGGGCCCGGAGGGGGCGGGGGGGTGAGAAAAGTTACAGCTCGGGTGTCTTCAGTTTGCAAGGAAGCAGCATTTAGTGGTGCTCTGAAGTGTGGGAAGAGAAAGAATGTGTCTTTATTTCATGTGAATAACCCTGTGCTGACTCTATATATCAGTACAGAAATCAAGGCTTGAAAAGAAAAATCAAAATCGAAAAAACTTTATAGAAAACAAAATATAAGTTGTGATCTTACAAGTCTGAAGAGATTTGTAGTAAAAGGCCTGTAAGCAAGGAATTCTAATTTTTTTCATGTTCATTTGGATTTTCCCCAGTTTTAATTTCTTCTCTGTTTTTTGTACTCTTTGCCATGTTGCCTTGCTTAGAAATGACTAAAGATAAATGAGAATCATTAAAATTTGGACACAAAGAAGCAAAATGCTTGTATCTGTATCAACAGCAAATGCAGTAAAAATTATCATCTTTAATGAAAATGTTTAGTTTTAAAGTTGTGTCTCTAGCTTACTATCGAATAGCTTACCACTATTCACATTAATCCAGGTTCTAAATTAATACAGCATGTATACAGCATCTCATGCAAAGATTTAATATCTCTGAAATTACATTGTAATGTATCTATTTATTCATATATAAAATACTTCTAAGTCCAGTTTTCATCACTGTAAGAATCACAACCACGCTCATACAAGCTGTATAATTTTCTGACTGTTTGTATGTACTTTGACATAAAAGACTGGCATGATATTGATCCTGGATAAGGGCTGTTCACCAGGTGCTGAAGTTTCACAGAGAGCAAGCAGGGAGATGCCATAACTTGCTGGTTGAGAACAGGAGGGCTTTAGCCCTTGTGTACTTTGCAGAAAGATAGAGAAGCGTGCTCCCACTTAAGGCAGTTTTGAAAATTTTTCATGTTGTCTGTTGTCTGTATCCTGGGAGCTTTGGGTATGTAAGTACTGCTGGCCAGGACAGCATTCTATGACCCCTCCAACTGCATGTTGGTCTCCTGAAATTATTTGTGCTTTCACTTTAAAACTTCCTTATTGAATGTAGATCTTCAACAATAAACACAGAGTTGCTAACTAGACCTTTTGTTCACTAGCTTATTCTTGTTTCAGGCCTTCATGTTGGTTCTATGTATCTATCCTTTATTTGTATTGGAGAGGACTAGACAGAACCATGGGAATAGTTTGAATTTGTGTTAAGAAACTTTTACAGAAAGAATAGTTTCTTTAGGTAGGACTGTTCTAATTTCCTTATTCCCTAGGAGATGGTACTTGAATCAGACCCCTTTTTCTCATCCTGAAACATGGCAAGGAATAGGTACAGAAAGGCATTTATATATGTGAGACCTGAGTGATGTAGAATCATAGAATCATTTTGGTTGAAAGAGACCCTTGGGATCATCAAGTCCAACCATCTGCCCTAATCTACAAGTTCTCCCCTACACCAGATCCCTCAACACCACATCTAATCTACTCTTAAACACAGTCAGGGATGGTGACTCCACCACCTCCCTGGGCAGCCCATTCCACTGATTGACCACTCTCTCTGTGAAAAACTTTTTCCTAATGTCCAGCCTAAACCTCCCCTGCTGCAGCTTGCAGCCATTCCCTCTTGTTCTGTCGCTAATTGCCCGTGAGAAGAGACCAGAACCAACCTCCCTACAGTGCCCTTTCAAGCAGTTGTAGAGAGTGATGAGGTCTCCCGTCAGCCTCCTCTTCCTCAAACTAAACAGTCCCAACTCCCTCAATCGATCCTCATAAGACTTATCCTCTAGGCCTCTCACCAGTATCATTGCCCTCCTCTGTACTCGCTCCAGCACCTCGATATCTCTCTTGTGCTGAGGTGCCCAGAACTGGACACAATACTCAAGGTGTGGCCTCACCAGTGCTGAGTACAGGGGGACAATTACCTCCCTACTTCTGCTGGTCACACTATTCTTTATGCAAGTCAGGATGCCATTGGCCTTCTTGGCCACCTGGGCACACTGCTGGCTCATGTTCACTGCCTGTCGACCAGCACCCCCAGGTCCTTTTCCTCCAGGCAGCTCTCCAGCCACACTTCCCCAAGTCTGAGTATGTAGCTAAGTATCTGGGTGAGAAGCCTGTGAAAAAGGCATACAGTGGCTCTGGCAGTGCTCTTTGTAATACTTTTCAGAATTCTCTGAAGTACCAACTTCATCTTACCTGCTTTGTTCTAGTGTTATTTAGTACTTGGCTTTTTTCATAGGCAATTGCTTCTCTAACCCATTGCTATATACATGAAACTACTAGATTTATGACATGAGTCCAATAGTTTTAGCATTCAGACACTGCGTTGTAATACAAATGGTTCTCCCTGAATACAATGGCAAAGCAAGGTGGTTGTTTTTCATGGCTTGGAGCAAACTGAAAGCTAATATTGGCCCAAAAAAGGGAGTTGTGTTAGGGCTTACATAGGAACAAAAATGAGATATGGGAAGAATTCAGCAGAACAGAAACGGCATTGCTTACTGCTTAACATAGATCAATCTGGAGGAAATAGTCTGCCTTTTGTCAAGTTGACCAATCTTATTGAAAACAATGCACACTGTATTGTAACTAAGGTTGTCATGGATAAGAATATCTGTGAAGGATCCAAGAGAAAACTTCTGATTCGTATCCGTATGTCAAAGGGAACAAAATTCCTCCCCCTGAATTTCAGACCCCTATCACTTGAGAGACTCACAGAGCAGCAGAATCCCTGACCTGTGCACAGACCTCCGCACCTTGTCTGACAGCTTACTCAGAGCAGGGTCAGCTATAGCAGGTGGTTCAGGCCTGTCTCTACTTGGGGTCTGAATAGGAGCCCAGGGAGGAGACTGCTCAGAGTCTCTCTGTGCTTGACCACCCTCAGAGTAAAAAAGCTTTTTCCTTATGCTTAAAAAAACTTACTGTATTCCAGTTTATGTCAGTTGCCTCTTGTCCTGACTGAACGCCAGTGAGAAGACCCTGGCTTTGTCTTTTTGGTGAGATCCTCCAAAGCCTGCCTTTGGCCAGGCTAAATGATCTCAAGTCTCCCCTTATGTAACAGGTAACAATCTCTTAACTATCTTCATGGTGCTTTGCTGGACACTGTCCATTGTTAACCCAATTTTACTGCTTATACTGGGATTCTAATCTAAATTAAGCTCCAGGTATAGTTTACTTTGTTGGGTACACTATCAGGGGCTTTGTTTGACAACTTGAAGTATTTTTAAGTGTTTTTTGCTGTTTTACTGCATGTAGCAATGCTCTGTGGAGCAAGTACCTGTCCATAAATTGTATTAGCAAGCCCTGAGCTGCTGGTTTTGAATCTTCCCCAAAACCTGCATGTACTATCAGCAACATCTGTGAGCTGTTTCAGGAAAGTGACCACTTCTGTAAATCCATATGTGGCTCCTTATTGTACAGTGTGCCTTCATCAAGAAGAATTTGACTAAGCAATACCCAGGCTTGCTCTATGCTTGTACCAGAACTGTGCTGTTCTGACCGTTGTGGGACAATTACTGATATCAGCTCCATCCACCATGCCTCTGTTCTGCCCTCATTGTTGTCCCAAAGCATTGTTGTTGTCCCTTGTCATTGGCAAGGACACTCCCTAACCATTTTGGTTAAATTGAAGTCTGACATAGGCATTTCTCAGGCACTTTGAATAAACTAGGAGTAAATGTCTTTCACCTGTTGTTGGTTGGTTTGTTGTTTTTTTTTTTACTCCTGTTAAATACCTAGGAGTGTACTTATCTCACTGAACCTTTGATCTTTTAAAATTCCTTTAAAACCTTTGATCCTGCTGGACCAGATTGAAAAAAAAAAAAAAGAAAAAAATATAAAAACAAACAAACAAACAAACAAACAAACAAAGGAACCACCACCCCCTACCCCCTGCCTTCAAATCCCCAAACCTTGTAAAGCAGAATAATTTTAGCTTGTCCTGGTTTTCTTGATTAACCACTATTAAGATGAATGATCTTCCCTATGTGAATTATTTCCTTGAGGTCCTCCCTGTTCTACTGCCCTTCAGCTATTGTAAAAGCTGCAAAGTGATTCCTTAACATTTCTGTGTGTTTCAGAGCTTGGAAAGACTTGTTTCAAATGTAAATAGAGCCCTTCCACTAAAGTAATCATAACTTCTCCCCTGCCCCCAAAAGCTTGTCTTAAAATGCAAATGATAGACTAACGGTCCAAACACCCCAACAAAACAAAGGCAAAAAAAGCCCCCACCTTTGTTTTGTAAAAAGATATTAAATTTGGGAATTTTCAAAAGTAGAATAAAAATTCATTTTATTGCAAAGTAAAAGTTCTGCTCACCAGCATCTTCAGTCCCAAGCAGAGCACAGTACCTGACTATATAGTTATGTATCACTTTTAACCATGCAACAGTGAGGCACTTGGTCCTTATGAGACAGACCCAAACATCAGTCATTCACACAGGTATTAGTGAGTACCTTTGATCTTCAGGTTTCCAACATGTCACTAGTTTGTTTTTTTTTTTATACGTTTCATGCTGCAAATCCCACAGTGAAATTCCTGTGCATGTCTTCCCTGTGTGTATAATGAAAACAACTACTTAAGTATGCTTTCATGCAACCCTTTGTATATTGGATTATAGTGCAGGCATTTAGTGCAATCTCAGTTACAATTAAATACTAGGGCATTTTCCCTTTCAGAATGATTGAGAAAGTGGTTGCTAATTGCTATTAAGATAATATTAAATCTACTAATAGAAAGGTTAGCCCTCATCTGAGGCTCTCCAGTTTTATCAGTGAGGACAGTGTATTAGAGGATAAAAGCTAGGTAGAAACCCCCTCACCAGCACTGTAATTGTACATGCCAGGATAAATTTAGAAGTGCTGGTTTACTGTCTAATCAAACACTGGGGCTTAATCTCTCTCATATAGGTGCCTAGCTTGGGATCCCTGAACTGCATGTTAGCCTGCCTCTGTAGAAACTTCTAGACAGAAAGCTCTTTCCGATGTTTATGTTACACAGAAATATAGCTTTCTACCTTACATTAGGGCCCATGTAAATCTTACATATGAAAATGTTTCTGTGACTGTTTATGCTTTTTGCCATCATTGGTGCAACCCGTTTTCAGAGGGAGATGTGAACCATAAGCAGCAGCAGCAGCAGCTGTGACTCTTCTGCTCAGATTGTCAGAGCAGACGGTATTCTGTGCTTATCATGGCATAGTTACTTCATTCAAAGTTTAAGGATTCAGCCTATGCCAAGTAAATTATTAAGAAGAAATTTGATCAGCTGAGGCCTAGTGACCTATTTAGAGAATTCATCATTCTCACCCTAAAGTAATGCCTCTGTAAATTGAAGAACAGTAAATTTGGCAGTTAAAGACTTCAATAATTTTTTGCTTTAGATGCAATTATTCAGGCTTGAATTAGTCTTGCATTTTTTTAGAAAGTCATTAATATAGGACAGAAGTTTTGACTAGAGACAGCTCTTTGATAATGATAAATCTTTTCCATCATTAGGAAAAGTCCCTAACTTGAACTACTGTTTCTGTTTTGCACTCTGCTACAGGAACAGTAAATGCCATCTCAGGCATAATCTGTCCCTGAGACAATGCCCTCAATTAAAATTGTAGAAAAATCCAGAAAATCTTAATGCTGATTTTAATGGATAAGTTGTAGAAAGCCCTATTGTCTATTGGTGACAGAAGATACAGACAAGGCTGAGTTACTGAATGCCTTCTTTGTCTCTGTCTATACTGTCGGAGGCTGGCCAGAGGAGCCCCATAACCCTGAGGCCCCAGAGGAAGTCAGGATAAAGAAGGAGTTTGCCTCAGTTGATGAGGACTGGGTGAAGGACCAGTTGAGCAGTCTAGACATCCATAAATCCAAGGGTCCTGATGGGATGCACCCACAGGTGCTGAGGGAGCTGGCCGAAGTCATTGCTAGACCACTCTCCATCATCTTTGGCAAGTCATTGGGAATGGGAGAGGTGCCTGAGGACTGGAGGAAAGCAAACATCATTCCAGTCTTCAAAAAGGGCAAGAAGGAGGACCCGGGTAACTATAGACCGGTCAGCCTCACCTCTATTCCTGGGAAGCTGATGGAAAAACTTATCCTTGGTGTTGTCTCTAGGCATATCAAGGATAAGAAGGTCATAAGAGGCAGTCAACATGGCTTCACCAAGGGGAAGTCATGCTTAACCAACCTGATTGCCTTTTATGAAGATGTAACCAGGTGGATAGATGATGGTAAAGCAGTGGATGTGGTGTACCTTGACTTCAGTAAAGCATTTGACACAGTCTCCCACAGCATCCTTGTAGCTAAACTGAGGAAGTGTGGCCTGGACGATAGGGTAGTGAGGTGGATTGTGAACTGGCTGAAGGATAGAAGCCAGAGAGTGGTGGTCAATGGGACAGAATCTACTTGGAGGCCTGTATCTAGTGGAGTCCCTCAGGGATCAGTACTGGGACCGGTACTGTTCAATATATTCATCAATGACTTGGATGAGGGAATAGAGTGCACTATCAGCAAGTTTGCTGATGACACCAAACTGGGAGGAGTGGCTGACATGCCAGAAGGCCGTGCTGCCATTCAGCGGGACCTGGACAGGCTGGGGAGTTGGGCAGGGAGAAACTTAATGAAATATAACAAGGGCAAGTGTAGAGTCTTGCATCTGGGCAAGAACAACCCCAGGTTCCAGTATAGGTTGGGAAATGACCTGTTGGAGAGCAGCGTAGGGGAAAGGGACCTGGGGATCCTGGTGGACAGCAGGATGACCATGAGCCAGCACTGTGCCCTCATGGCCAAGAAGGCCAATGGCATCCTGGGGTGTATTAGAAGGGGGGTGGTTAGTAGGTCGAGAGAGGTTCTCCTCCCCCTCTACTCTGCCCTGGTGAGACCCCATCTGGAATATTGTGTCCAGTTCTGGGCCCCTCAGTTCAAGAAGGACAGAGAACTGCTGGAGAGAGTCCAGGGCAGGGCTACCAAGATGATTAAGGGAGTGGAGCATCTCCCATATGAGGAAAGGCTGAGGGAGCTGGGTCTCTTTAGCTTGGAGAAGAGGAGGCTGAGGGAGGACCTTATTAATGTTTATAAATATGTAAAGGGTGAGTGTCAGGAGGATGGAGCCAGGCTCTTCTCGGTGACATCCAATGATAGGACAAGGGGTAATGGGTGCAAGCTGGAACATAGGAGGTTCCACTTGAATATGAGGAAAAACTTCTTCACAGTGAGGGTGACTGAACAGTGGAATGGGCTGCCCAAGGAGGTTGTGGAGTCTCCTTCTCTGGAGACATTCAAAACTCGCCTGGACATGTTCCTCTGTGATGTGCTCTAGGTGTTCTTGCTCTAGCGGGGGGATTGGACTAGATGATTTTTCAAGGTCCCTTCCAATCCCTGACATTCTGTGATTCTGTGATACTTTCAAGTAGAGCAGATGACTCAGGTACTTTACAAAAACCTTTCCTAAAAGTTAGCAATAAAATTGAACTACCTCCCATGAGTAGAAAGACCTGCAGATTTAGTTCTGTGGTTTTACAAACACAATCCTTCTAAATAAAGAGATGTTTATCAAGGAAGAGCAGTTTGATCTTTTTCCCTATAAGCAGAATGCATGGCGTAAGTATTAGGTATTAATTATTATTGTGATTTTAGAGCTATATTTATTTAGATAAGGATACAATTAAAATGCAATAATATAATCCAAACAAGTAGTGGAAAGCAAGCCTCTTGATTATCTCTTTATACAGAGTAAAGTAATGTAGCAGGCTACATTTTTAGAAATCAGAGTAATTTATGAGAACCTATGAAATCTAGAATAGCATGAAATTATTTTAAAAACATGAGAGCTGTCTTTGTTTTGCTGAATGTTGTTTGATTCTGCAAGCTTAATGAAAGCCAGATGGATTAAATTCTCTTCAGTTCAGTTCTGTTTGGTATAGAAGTACTTAGGGTACCTCTTGGAAGCATCTCTTTGGGCTTAGCTACACAGACAAAAAAAAAGTTGAAGAGCAATCATTCCACAACTGTTCCTCCTAAGTCTCCGTTCTGTTTCACTATATATTATTTTTCTTCTTAGGATTATGAATAAAATAAATTCTGAAATTAATAATGTATATCAGACTTTAGAATAACACCAAGAGCAAGGCAAATAAATGAAACTTTACTTACAACCTCTACATAACCAAGCTGCTGTTAATTTTCTGAGGTTGATCAAGTTGGAATATTTTCAGTAAAATCACTGAATAAACAGAGCTACACCTATGTGTGTTAAAATGCTGATAAAAATACAAGTCTCAATTTCCTAAAGAGTTTTTTAAAAAAATAACATTCTGAGTTGTACAGTTAAAAAAAGATCACTGGTACGAATCTTTTGATGTTTACACCAGAAATCACAGCATCATCCAATGTGTTACCTTCCCATGTGTAAGGTTAACACACAGAACATTGCTTAATACTACCCAAAATAAAATGATTGCTAGTAAGAGTTGAATAAAAAAAGTAGCTTCTTGTCAGATTTAACTCCAACTCAATGCTAAATAAAAATTTGTCTTGGCCTTTTCTCTAGCAACTTTTCTTCTAGGAACAGTCTCAACAGATTGAAAGGATAAAATATGTCATTCCTCTTTGCAAATTCATCCCAAAGTTAATGCTAACAACAGATAAATATTATTCCAATGTCAACAGGAATGTAGTCAAAAGTTGCAAGTACATCAAACTAGTAGGGCATCCTTTTCTTTGGATACTTTACCTTCTTTCCTACTTAGTAGCAAAGATGAATGAAGGGTGTGGTCAATAACACTTACATGCGGTAGGTTTCTGTCTTGTGTTTATTAATGCGGTACCTTCTACAAAACCAGCAGGCAATACCTAAAATCTCTCAGAACTCTCTCAGTTCTTATGGCAGATGCTTATTGTCAAGCAAATACACCCCAGTTGTTATCAATGGATACAACAGGTGGGATCTATGGCAGGATTTTATTTATTGAGCCTGTTCACAGAGTTTGCATAGAAAAGCATAACGTGAAAACAGAAAAAGGAGGCCCACATAAACGTTTATGCAGGTCCAAGCCTAGCAGCTTACAAACTGCTGTTAAGAAAACCCAGAGTTAAAACGGTAAATATTAAAACACCAAACAGGACTTTTGAAAGAAAATGAGATTTTTCTTGCTCTAGGCTATGACTTATACCTATCGCATGTTCTGAGAAAACAGTAGAGAAGAGTAGTTTCTGGAAAAGAATTTTCTTCTTTTTCACCAGAAGCTGATTCAGTGAGATCACTGCCTCTTCCAAACAGTGGGTTTTCCTTGGTGTCCGGTTCCAAGCACAGCATTGATTTTGTTTGGCAGTGTGCTGCTGAGCAGGGAGAGCTGCTAAAGGTATTTAAAGGAATAAGTAACATCCTTCTTCATTCCAATCAGGGCATCTCTGTTTTCTAAACAGAGATAGCATTCCGCAATATATCTAAATATGACCTAGTGTACTCCAGGTTTTATGCTAATAAATATACATAACATACAAAGTAATGTAGCATGATATGAATATTTAAAGAATATTTTTTTTTCCTACATTTTTGTTTCAGAAAAAGCCTAACCCAGTAACCTGTGACCCAGTAACCTGTGATCCAACTCCAACAATTTGGAAAGCTTTTTAGGAAATAGTTTTTCAAATTAACTGTGATTCTAGATCCAAGTCATATTTAAAGAACGCTACTTTAAGACAGATGTCAATCTGCAAGTTAATATTGAGAGTTTGTAAGTGCTTCAGACCATGTTTGCAACCTGCTTTTGCCAAAAAGCATCTAATTGTTGAGACAAAGAAATCAATGAAATGGGCAACCTTCACTTTCAAGCAATGGATTAACATGCAGTGATGAAATGCATCCTCTCCCTGGAATTTGACTTGCTCCAGGTTTCATTTTCTGTGTGTATTTTCTGTCCTATCACCTGTGCTTTGCAAAAAACAATAACTAGCTGTGACATTATCTCCACTACTTACATTTCTTTAAAATTGCATTCTGCTTCTGGATGTTTTTTTTTCCCAGACTTTATCAATTAGGTTGTTCTTTTAACCTTCCTCCTTCCCTTCTGTCCCCTCTGCTTCCAGTTCACAAAGTCTTTGCTGATCGTTTCCTAATCAAATACTTTGGTGAATTTTAAATTTATAGTGAGAACTCTGCAGACCTCACCCAGACTGCACTACTTGCTAGATGATAACCTGCCTGGGGATTGTGTGTATACATTCAGCTTGGAATGTTAGGCTGTATGTTCTTTTTAATGTGGAAAGGATTTGACCAGAAAGTCACATTTTTACTTCTATAAATCTTATCTTCCTCAGAAATCTCCAAATAATTAAACAAAGGAATTAGTGTAAGTGAAATATTATTTCTTTTCCTGTTGTTGTTAGTTGCAATGCAGATAAGAAAAATTCTGTTTCTGAAAAGCAATGATCTAAATAATGATGGGAAATGTGCTTTGGAAGGAATATTTTAATTTTTTACAAATAATTCACTTTCGTAGAAACGGGATATTCAGTTTTGAGAAATGGTCTGTATTTACATAGAGAAAAGTTCCTGAAAAGATCTTAACTGTAAAATTACCATCTTAGAGTTATTGTAATTAGTGCTTCCTACACTACATTCATGCCATCCTGTCCTGGTTATTTGACAAATGCTGCTGAGTTGGAAGCCTGAAAAACAAGTGTTGCTTTAGGCTTTTTAAGTAGGAGTTTAACAGTTGTCTCATCCCATGTTTATTGGAAATCCATATATAATCTAAATACAATGTATATAAAACATGCAAAGTGCCGTTTTTACCATCTTTAAGAATGCTCATTCATTTAAATACTCTACGGTGCAATAGGATCAGCTATTTAATCACTGAAAGGTCAGTGAGGTCCAGAAACAGTTCTTAATGATTTATTAATGTTGAAAAGGTAGGAACAGTTGCAAATGATTATTCATCTCTTAGGACTGAATCAATGAGTCGGTTGTACATATATAGGCTCTTGTTTGTTTGTTTCCACTAAGCAGTATTCATGAAGGCTGTTAGAGACTGAAGACAAATGCAGTTTTCGTTGCTTGCACTTGCTCTTGCTGTATCTCCCTCCCTGGTGCAACAGCAGCCTCAGTGTGTCTAATATGTATTTTCAGTTCATGGTGCCATGGTGAATTAGAGAAGTATATGTTCAAGGCATTTTCAGGTCATGAATTTCAGATGCAAGGACTGAGAAACTTTTTAGTCATATGTATTCTTTTTTCTTTGTGTATGTTGTTGGAAATTACAACAAAATAATATTTCTGTTATGAACATAATCCACCCTAAGGTGTTGTGCCCCACTAAATAAAGGCCCCACCAGAACATGGTGATGTGAAGAGAGAGTAGAAGACAAGATTTATATCCCAACTGTGCTTATGGGTCTTTAAGATCTGTGTATGGGTAGCTCACAGACAGAAGAAATGAGAGAATATTTCACTTATGCTCACATAAACACGTTTGTCACCTGAATCTTTTTTTCTTTGGAGTGACAGAAGTCAGATGCTTGAGATTTGACTGTGTTGGAGAGTCAAGGTTTCTTCTCCCTGAGTTACGTGGAATTAGAAGATCTATTTTCCTACCTTCAACTGCTATTTTCATTTTACTATAAAGAGGCTTAATCAAGAGAACTGTGCTTTTATCTAACTCATGACCAATTAATTCAAAATGTCTTTTGAAGTTTGTTTCTGAGTGAACTCTTAGGGACATTGGCTGGATAAATGAAAATCGAAAATTATTCCTTTGAAGGCTGTGTTAGCTGTTGCTTACAAAACAATAACAATAGAAAGGAATCCCATATATGAGTAAAGCAGTTCTGATTATTTTGTTAAAGTGGCTATTAGTAGCAATTCATTTGAGGTACTTAGTTCTTACTAGCTTACTTGCTGTAAACTCTGTTATTCTGGCCTTAATTGTGTCTTGCCATGTTTGCTATCAACATAGTCACAGCTAGTCTTGGTCAATAATCACAGTTAATTCTCATCCCTAAAAAGAATTATACATTGTTAATTCATCTACTATATAAATCATCAAAAAGAGTCTTGGTGAAATTTGAATAGAAAATGGTTGTCAAAAGAAGTTAAAGAAACAAGGTTCTATAGGTGAACAAAGCAACAGTATGTACTACATCACTGAAAGGTGTTTTAAGGAAAGTGATCAGTGTTAGACTATTGGGTTTGCAATAATAATAATAATAATAATGTGGTTGCTATTTTATATGTAATTCACAAGTAATTGAATATGTAAAATCTAAAAGCACTTGCTTTTTGGCCTTAATGGAGAAATGTGATTAAGAACTTTCCCCAAAGTGGTACCCATAACAGCAGCTATTGGCTTATTCTTGGGCAAGTAAGGTAATTAGTACATAGAGGGTAATAAACATGTAATAGTAAAGGTTTTAATAGTTCTAGTCATAAAAACATGTTAATCTTGTCTCTCAATTCTGTCAGATAAAGCCATATAAGCATGTGTAGTCTCCATAGCAGTTTTACAGTGAATGTCAGAGTATTTTCGCAAAGCCATAGATGTACTGCTATATTATTTCAGTCTTCTTTCAGTCTCCAGCTGACCTAATTTTAGATATTTGGAATGTAAATGCAAGTTATGGGCCCTGCTTATGTGAATGTAGAGAAATCTGCTTCTAGAACATTGTCCACTTTGTATTGGTGCTTTCACCAAGGCATTGAATTATGGTTTGCAAGACACTGTTTCTCACTGCAAGAGATGACATTTAGCAAACTGTTACAGAGGCTTATGTATTTAATGCTGCAACAGTTTAACTCCACTTTCCATGTCAACAAGTAAGAGGAACTGTAGTAAGCATGTTTATATTCTCTACCTTTAAAGAGCATTTGATCTAATTAACCTACGTATATAATCTGAAAAAAAGATCTAGAAAAGAACTTAAACCCCAAATTTTGATTGAGCACTGAAACAAGTTGTTCACAGAGGCTGTGGAGTCACCATCCTTGGAGATACTCAAAAGCTATCTACACATGGTCCTGAGAAACTGGCTTTAGATGGGCCTGTTATAGCAGGGGGACTGGACAAGATGACCTTCAGAGGTCCATCCTGACCTCAACCATTCTATGATTTAGTGAAATTTTAATTAAAATGCTTTTAATGTTATATCTTTGAACAATTTACTGATAGCTCGGAAAGCATCTCACAGTAGTAAGACCTATTGGACTTGTCATTTAATCATTCTGAATGCAAGAACTGAGTAGCTTTACACCCTCATGCAACCCTTCAGCAGCTCTTTTCAAAGAACAGATGACTCTTTTAAGAAACTATGAATAACTAGGTAGAGATACTTATACATCTCATCAATATTAGGCCTGTAAATATTGAAGGCATTTAATCCAACAAATTGCTTTGAAAATCAGGTCCCGGCTAGCTCCTCTCCCCCCCCCCTCCCAGCCAGCTCCCCACTACCCTCTGGGCATGGCTCACATGGGATGGAATACCCGTGCCCTGCTAGGAGAATTAACCCTGTCCCTCCTGGAACCAGGACATTATCCACCCCTTATTCCATACCATCTATGCCATGCCCAGATCTTACAGTTCCAAATTAAGAGCTATCACTTTCTCGTGATGTATATAAACACATATATATATATCTCCATACAGATATAATGTCCTTAGTCTGTGGGTCATCACTGTCCATTGAGCTCATTTAATTCACCACTTTGGGCTTCATTTATCAAGAGTCTCTCAGAGCAGGAAAGATGGTGTGTGTGATGTTGGACTGCTGCATGCTCTACTTGTGGGGCTTGCAGCTGATGTAACCAGTACAGCTTATATGAATCTCTATGAAATTGCTGGGTGCCTGCTGTTAAGGTCAGGTCTCCTCCCTTCACTGCTGCACTTCACTCAATCCTCCATCAGAGTCCATCTTCATTGAAATCTAATCACCCATTAGTTTAGGTGATTCTTACCACAGTACAACCAATAGCAGTTAAAGGGATAAGAATGCACAGGGGCAGGGTCATTCAGCAATTGCCATCATACCATTTCATTCATTAGCTATTCTCACCCAAAATCAGATCCCCATGAGGGACACACCGCACTTCCCCATCCTTCCGCATCATTCACCAAGTGCACCCAGGTCCTAGAGCAAAAGCAGTCCCATGGATGGTTGTGCTTTTTCCTGAGGCAGGACTAACCCAGACGGTCTTACCTAACATATTCTTCATGTGCACCACAGGGACTTTATCACCCTCCACTGTA
>VZTM01016175.1:1671-12231 GCA_013400555.1 Jacana jacana | reverse complement strand
AGGCAGGCTGTTAAGGGGGCGGCGAGCATGGCGGGGCAGCGTCGTGCTGTGCCGGGCGCCGTTAAAACCTTGCGCGCCTGCGGGGCGGGGGGTGGCGGGACGGCTTTGAAGAGGGGCCGTGGCACGTCTCTAAGTCCGAGAGCCGCTTGCCCCGTTCGTCGGGTAGCATCGGCCTGTGAGCTTTCGCTCACAGCGGAGTGGTGCGAAACGTGTCAAGTAAACGAGCTGAAGTAGGTCATCCGAGTGCCCACCCCGAACATGACTATTTCGCGGTCAGCGACGTTGTGGGATAAAACAGGATCTGTGAACAGAAGGAGTAGACTGCCTCTCAGGAGTGGTACTGGAGCTTTGAGCTATTTGGTAAATTCTTAAATGCCACTTAAAAAAATTTTAAAAATCATTTTTTCCCCTTTAGAAGAAGAATAGGGGAACTATAAAGCTGTTACTGCATAAAAGGGCAGAACTACTGAAGTCTGGCTTCCTGTTGACTTCTTTGTTGTGTATACTCTTCCCTAAGTTAATAGTCCAGCTCTTTCACCACAATTGCCCCAGTTCACACTCAGATCCCCTCAGCATACCACCATGTGCCAACATTCTTTCTGTCTTTTTCCTCCCAACACCTAGTCAATGTGTTTAATTTCTACCACATGGCCTATAAACTTGCCCACTGTCACTCATCTCTTTTCACTTTCCTTAATTACACCCTATGGCTGGTTTGGATTTACACATGTGTTGATTTGCTTTTCAGCAAGCAAAGCAGAACAGATAATTGTTGAGCTCATACTGGAGATGCTGGGTCCTTTTCATTTATCTGGCTGCCAATTTGAGGGAAATTTTTAGAAATTTTATATATTTGAGATTTCTGTCTTTCAGACAAATGAGGTTGACGTTTGGCATTGAGGTCAAAAGCCGTGTGTCTTGAACAAAAGGGAAAATTTCAATCTGATTTTTTCAGATATTAAAAATATTAAATAACTAAGAAAAATATAATAATGATAAAAAGTAAGGGGTAGTTCAACTGCTTCATTTAGATTGAAATTATTTTTACTAATATAGTTTAAGTACCACTTGTAGCTCCTTACCTTTTTATTTTAAACAAGTGTAGGATAGAGCAATTCTGTCTGTGTGGAGAGCAGTGCCAAATCTCTAGTTTTCAATACTGCTATCATTTAACTCTTAAGTATTAGCAATACAAGTTTTTCTAGCTAAAGATTCATGGATACTTCAAAAATATTTTATACTGGGCACCCGTTCTGGAATCTAAGTACAACTGGTGGCTAGTGTTGTACAGTGGGAAGTCTCTGACATAATCAATTAGTATTCATCCAAATTCAACATATGTGGAAACTATACTCTTTAATAGTATTTTTTTTTTAATGGTTCTTTTATTTTGTGTCTGTGTGTGCTTGTAACATTTGGATAATTTTCTGCAGAAAGACTGAATTTGATTATAATGCAAGCTTTTAGGAACAGAGTAATACAGAGTTTGAGAACCCTGTCCATTATAAATATGTGCATATGAGAGTATCTGCTTGAGTTAACGGTTTCTCAAAAAGAAAATGAAACTAAACAGTCTCTCCTAGTACTCTGTGAAAACAGCTAAAGGATCCTTGGCAGGGGTCTACCATACTTACAGGGTGATGTATAACCATACTGAGCTGAGACACAACCCATACTGAGTTTTAATATGTTTGGTTCTAACTAGTTCTGATAATGCTTCTAGAATAACCATAATGACCTTGGAGACAACTGATGTGTTATTAAAGTGCCACTGCTGTTATGAACTGATGCAGGTCACTCAGAGATAGCAACATGGGTAGAGATTGTAAGAGGGATCTGTCATGGTCAGATGTGTGCCCCAAAGAAATTCTTCATACAGTGTGGACAGTTTTCAGTGGTATCCAAGTTTTAATTTCTAGAGTTCTGGCAGTCTGGTTCCTCTGACTGGCAGCAACTGGTAAACTCCTAACTTCTTGCTTCTAAAGGAATCTAGTGGGTTTGGAATTCTTAGCAAGGATTGGGTGAAGTCTCTAGTGTGAACCTACCAATGTGTTTAAGATAAGTTGTTTTCCCAGTCTAGTGTATTAATTATAAAGGATTTTAGATAAAACACATGATCTTGCTGTGTTTCTTTGTTTCCTACATTTGCAGTTGGTATAGCAATGGAGTTTTTCGATACCACTGGTTATTGATATATCTCACTTTTACATCATTCCTTCTGTTCCTGTTCGTGAGGAATTATGATAAGAATTGATGGTTCAGACAAGGTTTAGTGGTTTGAGTGTCAAACCACATAAACACAGGTTGAATTTGGGAGATAAGTTATTTACACCGTGTAAGTGTGTGTTTATACACTCATTGCATTCTCACGTATTGCAGTACACTGCATTTAAAGGCCAGTTTTTAGTGATGAATATGTGCAGTTGAGAATGAACAAACGCCTGAGTGTATTGTATTTTCATACAGATATATATATACCATTTGACTATGGAGAAGTGTCCCATTTGTGCAAGAAAGTGTTTTAGCAAAATGCGGGTCAAAGAGTTCTTCTCAAAGCAGTCTTTGCTAAGCATCTCACTAAATAAAGCATATGATGTAATGGCTTTAAAGTTTGCATTTAAATGCATGCATTTGATGGATAGAAGGAATGGGATAGATGGAACAGATGATCAGATTCTGAGCTCTGTTTTAGTTCTTTGAGTAACCAAAGTATGGTACCGTGTGTCTGGTAAAATCTTTTCTTGTAACTCTTAGATAGTGTTCTATTATGTGAAAATTTTTTGTTCAGCTGTGTTCACATAGGTGCTTTCTCAGAATTTCTATGAGGTAGGTAGAATGAACAAGTACTTCAAAATCTGTAAACAAAGGAACCTGCTAGTTCTGTTTCAGCATCTCAAATGAGTTATTAAGGAACAGAATAAAGGAAAGCAGGAATCTGCCTTTCAGCTGGTGTGCTAGAGCTGGTATTGTCAATTACTTTCCTAGAACAATACATTTCTATTCCTAGAAAGTGCATGTAAGCTTACATATTACATAAACACACTTATTAAAAGGGCACTTTTTCCATAAATACTGCTTTTGGATAGATTTTTAAATCAAGCAGGATATGAGCCAAAACTGGATATTCCATAACTTCCTTCTAAATAGCCTGCACATTTAGACTCCATTTCTTCTGTTTGTGACTAAGAGCCTCAGACACCCTGAGGAAAGAAGGTCCTCCTTGTTTAGCAAGAAAAAGCAGTCTGGAACAGGCTTTTCAGACTTTTTATTACAGCTGCAGAATAAAGATGAGAAATCAGTGTTCCGAGTAAGTGCTTTTACAGTCATGGCAGAGCAGAGTCTGTAATGCATTATGTGCTAAAAGAGGAAGAAATGTCAGGGAAAGCTAATAAGGTTAAGCGCGTTTCTCCTTTGGCTTTTCAGCAGAGAATCTTGCTTCCCGTGCTGCATTATACTGATCAGCTCTAGTATGCGCAGAACAATGCAGAACGTCAACTTAGAGGGGTTTTTTCCCCCATTTTTCCCCTTTATTGTTTATCATTTTTTGTTCCAGTTTTCTTATAGATCACTGCAGGCTACATGTCTTCCTCAGGATTGAGTATGCTATTGTGATTTGCATGGATGAAGAAAATCTACCTCTGAATTTTGCATTTTTATTGAAAGCATGAAAAAAATCGTTATGTTATTGTCCTCTGGGAAATAAGCTGCAGCATTCGAATAGTGCATAGAATTCCATCTAAGATTGCGAGTCTGTGTGTGGGAGGAATGGCATATCTATGCTTTAGAAAAATGACTTAATTTGAGAGTATTTTGTATTGCTTTTTTTAATATTCGAACTACCACATTGCTATGTGCTTTTGACTAAGCGTCCTAGCTATAGAAATGAAGATTTTTACCAGCTGATCATAAATAAGCATTTACCTATCTAGTTTCCCAGTCTCTGTGCTATTTTAACCTCCTGTGTGTTCGCCCTGGCCGATACATTTTTGTGCTGTAAAGAAAAATATATCTGCTGATGCTTTGTATGGGGGCTTTATGCAAAAAAAGGATATTTACTCCTTTTATTTTATGTAGGAAGACAAGAAGTCTTTTGTTTTTCACTCGTAGAATTGTGAAACTTCATTAGTGGTTGTTATGGAGAGGTCTTACTGGTTTTGTCTCTACTTAAACCATTAAATGCTGTCTGATATATGAGAGGAAGAGTATTTTGAGATTGAAAACTGTAGATTTACTAAAAATAATAGAAGCAAGGATCTGAAAGGAAGGACTAAGTGACTTAAACCACCCACACCTTTTAAATATTCAGAAGTAATAATTTCACTGTTGACCACTTTGTTACCATTACAGGGTTTTGCAACTGGCTCTGGATTTACTATATTTTTATGGAATAGCAAGTTCTAGGGAGATGGGAAAATTAGAACCCTTAAAGTTGTTCACTAAATGCACAGGTTTTTAAAATATATTTTGGCGATTCCTAACACTTCATTTTTTGGTAACTCTTAGATGTGAAGGGTAGTAGCTTCTATCTGATTTGTGTGTGTGAGTATTTTATTGCTTTTTATTCAGAATTAAAAGGATGGTCATTAAAAAAAAATTAAAATCAGTGCAGTCTCTACTGAAAAGCAGCATGATCACAGAATTGCAGACTGGCTGAGGTTGGAAGGGGCCTCTGGAGGTTACCTGGCCCACTCCCCCTGCTCAGCAGGACTACCTGAAGCCAGTTGCCCAGCACTCTCTTTGATGCTGGTTTCTTGTATTTGTGTGTTATTTATTTTGTTTGATCTGTAAAACTGGAGGTGCTTCTCTGGATTTGGTGCATTTACTCTCTACCATTTGTCTCTGCTTGCCTTCACTTGCCAACTTTTCCTTTTGGCTTCTTTGAAAGAGGCCTTCTAAAGCCATCCTATGTAAGAGTTATTTTCTTTCCTTTTATTTGCAGAGCACCTGTAATGTAATTATGTTTCTCAGGTTAAGGAGAAAGACCCTATTATGTGCTTGGAGCTTACTGGTACAGTTCTTACATGCACACTAATGTATGTCCTGTTTTGAAGAAGTCCCTTCTGTGAGGTTGCTGCCTGCAGGAGCCCGTGTGATGGGAGTTCCCGTTATTTTCAGATTAATCTATGTTGCTTAAGTCACCTGGTGAATGTTGCTTCTTTTCTGACACCCCTCNCCATTGCTCCTGGAATTAAAGCTGAGCCCTGTGTTTCAGTTGGTCTCCTAAAAGAAATGCAACTTAAACAGTTGTGCTGTCTGAGTATCCTGGTGACCTTTAGACCTCTTTGCCAATTTCAAACAGAATTGAGACACAGTGGTTTCAAGTTGCTGTATAGTTTATGAAAACGGGTGGCTCTTTTAAAGGCAAGTGACCATTAAGTCTCTTAAACAGGAAAGACTGAAGTATGACCTCAACTGCTATTGAACAGCAGCAAACTGGGGGTGGGGAAGGGAGGTGTTACAAGTGCTCTAGTGAAAGAAAAAAGCTAATATTAGTGTTTACCTTGTATTTGTTCTGAGAAATCCAATCAGAAAGCAAAATCCTGAAAAGTGAAGCTTTATGCTTCCTCTTTGGTTTGTTGCTTCTTTTTCAAGTGCTAAGAGTTAGTAAAGTAATTCTTTCATTGTCTGTTTTTATGCAAGATTTAGCAACAGCTAAGAAGAATATTTAATGGTAGACTTTCTGGTAGGCATGTGCTGTGTTCAGAAATAAGAGATGCACAATATGAAGCTTCATAGCAGTTTGCATTTTTTCTCTCATGACATTAAGAGGAATGTGCTATCATGGATGCTGGCAATAAAGTGATTGGACTGTCAGCTTTGTTCTCTTGCTGTTGCTCTTACTTTCAAGAATTCAAATTTTGTCATGAAACCTTAATTTTCAGGAATGTTCCCAGCATTAACTCTATTGTGCGCAGAACCTGTCAGCAGAATTCAGCAGTGTGGGAGCAGTGCTAATTCCGTGAGGTGTGGCTACAAACACCCACTCACCATTTTAGTTTTGCATAGACAAAGAGTATCTCCAGTTTTGTTTTCCAGGATGTGTGTTGATGAATTGAGGAGGTAAGATGATTATCTGTTGATGGAGTCTAATAAAATATGTTCCAGTTAAAATGGCAGCAGTCAGGATGAGGAAGTGGGAGTAGCATGGTAACTGCTTTTGCAAGCTGTGAAACTGGGGCCAGTCTAGAGTCACTCTTGAGTCCATATACAGCTGTAAAGTTTGATAACCTCGACAATTGGCACAATTTGCATTTTTTTTTTAAATGTGTTGACGTTATTAAGCTTTTAATGTGAGTTACCAGTTACATTGTTAACTTAAATTGTTATAGGAAATTCAGGTTTAAATGCACGAAATAAGTGAGTGAATGCTGCAGTGTAATTCAAGGTGGGATAAAATGAAACAAAAATGGGTGGACCTGTTCTGGTAGCTGATTAATGCCAAAATGGGAAGATGTGACTCTTCTTACCTGTTCCTGCTCATGTGTGATGTCCTGCTGTCTGCATCAGGTTGGTTCTTGTGTGATACCCCCTGCAGTGTCAAGTTAAAAGCCAGCTCACCAATAAATAGAAAGCTCTCTGGTTTTGAGGTTCTGTGTGTGACTGGAGTGTTGGTGTCAATGCATGTGTCCTGCTCCCCTCCTTGGTTTGGTTTTCTGCCAGGACTGTGAGTTGAATTGGTTTTCTAGAGCAGTCCAATGAGCCCCAGAGATGGCTTAAAGTAGCAAGCAGTTCAGACCCCAGAATGACAGAGAAGGAAAATGCAGTACACCACTGCCCTTTCATTAGTTATAAATTGTTAGATTGATTCAAGGTGCCTTATGCAGCTTGACCCTACCTGAACCCGAGGAAGTTGAGCAAGTGACAAATTCCTGGATTTTTGAATAGCTTTTGATAGAGATTTTTATTGAGTATTTATCTTTCTTAACTTTACCAGGGTAGGATCCCGCTAGGCTTTAATTTATTTTTGGTTTATTCACAGTTTGACTATAGCTTGCATGTAAGTAACACTATGCATCAGCAAATGTTCAAATGTTTAATAAGCAATTAAGCTTAACTAAACCCAGTATAGAGGATATTATTGTGACCTCATCTTGTCAGTGCTTTCTCTTGCCTGAGTATATTGCATTTTATAAATCTCATCACCTAATTAATTCGGATAGTAAGAAACAAGCGGGGAAAAAAAGGACTATGTTGCTATAGGAGAAGTGAGACACACAAACTTAAGTAGTATCTCTGAAAATGTTCAGTTTCCTAGAAATAACTTTGGAGTAAATTGACATATATTTTTAAAGAGATTAAATTTTTTTTTTAGGTTATACCTTGTACAAATCTACTGGAGCTTGTTTCTCAAGTGAAGGGAGTTGGGCTTTCTTTCCAAAACCTTTGATATTTGAGAATGGGTGTTTTATTGCTCCCCTGAGATAAAATCTTTAGAAAGACTGAAGGGGAATAGGAAGAAAACCATGGCAACCTTTTTCACTTTGCATATTCATTATCTGACCATTAAGTAGCTTGGAGTAAGGAATCACTTTGGCAGTATTGCATAGTTATTCTTGTTCATTACCCTTTCTTTAAAATGAGAATATTTTGGGGGGAGAAACGTTTAAAGTTTGTGTTTTCAGTTGTTTCTTAAGTTGATTTTTTCAAGAGAAAACAAAAAGGATGATGCAGACTATTAAGTCTTAATAAAAGTGATCTCAGGATTTATCTGGTCAGGAAGCCCTTGTGATATGTTTATTAGAAATAATAAATTGTTTTTATTAATTTTTTTCTTTCCCCCAGGTGATTCATGGCAGGGGACGTGGAAGGGTTTAGCTCCTCCATCCATGACACCAGTGTGTCTGCTGGATTCAGAGCACTGTACGAGGAGGGATTGCTTCTTGATGTCACACTTGTCATTGAAGACCACCAATTTCAGGCCCATAAAGCGCTGCTTGCCACCCAGAGTGATTACTTCAGGATTATGTTCACAGCTGATATGCGAGAACGAGATCAGGACAAAATCCATTTGAAAGGTCTGACAGCTACAGGCTTCAGTCATGTCCTCCAATTCATGTACTATGGAACTATTGAACTGAGTATGAACACTGTTCATGAAATCCTTCAGGCTGCCATGTATGTCCAGCTTATAGAGGTGGTAAAATTTTGCTGCTCTTTTCTCTTAGCTAAAATCTGCTTAGAAAACTGTGCAGAAATCATGAGACTTCTGGATGATTTTGGTGTAAACATCGAAGGAGTCAGGGAAAAATTGGACTCCTTTCTGCTAGAGAATTTTGTGCCACTCATGTCCAGACCTGACTTCCTTTCATATCTGAGCTTTGAGAAGCTCATGTCTTACTTGGATAATGATCATCTGAGCAGGTTTCCAGAGATAGAGCTGTATGAAGCTGTTCAGGCCTGGCTGCGCCACGATAGAAGACGCTGGAGGCATACGGACACCATCATTCAGAACATCAGGTTTTGTTTGATGACACCATCCAGTGTTTTTGAGAAGGTTGGTGCATTTGAAAACCAATAGACAGGATTCATCACTTAGCTAGGGCAGCATGTCATTAAATAGGTAAGATTCCCAAACCTATTAGGGGGAACAAAAAGATAGCATTTATTTTTCTATTGAACCCATAAAAGACAAACATCTAAAAATATCGTCATCTGATTATTAGACAATAGTATGTATGGTGACCAGAGAACAGGTAGGTTTACAATACTGCATTACCTCATATGAGAGGACATTTTAAAACAAGGTCACTTGTATCAGGTTTTATTTCAGTTGTTCTTACTGTTTTCCACAAGTTGCTTCTTGCTTTCCAGAGATTTTAGAGGTGCATACAGTATGTAGGCCACATGTCATGTTAATTGTTATCAATATAATCAAAACATAGTGACTACAGATTTTATGGTTTTTAAGTACAGATTTTTTTTTATTTACAAGTGAAAACTAGCATGTGCTGTTAAATCTGCAGGGTGGTTTTGTTGTTGTATCTTTAGTTCTTCTGCTGTTATACAGCAGTTGGAAGCAAGCCCTGATCCTGCAAAGTTACACATACATTTGGTTCTACACAAGCCACGTAATACTGTCAAAAGTTACTGACAATGTGAAATGTAATTATTTACTTTAAGTATCAGAGAAATCTTTGTAACAGGTGATCTAAAATTCAACCGGTCATTGTATATATTAAGAGGTTAAAAGAGAACATGCTTTTTCTACTGTTCTGTTGAAGAGTAGACAAAAACTGGTTTATAGTTCTTGGGAACATCTCAGTATTTGTCAACAGTAGAGAACAGGCTAATAATAGTAAGTGTATTTAGGTTAGGAACTACTTAAACTGTGCTGGTTTGCTTTAACAATGTTAATTTTGTGTGATAAGGTACAAATTTAACTCGTGTATTTTTCACCTGTCAATGAATTAATAGGATTTAAGACCCTGTGTTTTTTGTTGGGCTTCTTACAGATTAATTTCCTATATATTTTTACATTAGTATCTAGTGAATATACAGGTATGTTTGTATTGTTCTTTGTGGTTTTAAGGGCTACTGGATCATTTAAGCAGCAATGCTTACATTACTTCTATTTTAAATTATAAAAGCTGTTAATTACTTCAGAGACTAGTAAGTTTTTTACATTTTGGGTTTTTTTTGTATCTGTGTGAATTGAGTAGAAGACCTAATAACACAAAAAATGTGTTTATGATCCTGTATTAGCCTATAGATATAAACAAAATAAATACCTAGACATATTTTAGAACAGTAATGTAATGTTTATATTGGGTTAAAGCATTTCCAGCTGGTAAGAGCTGAACTCTGCAAGATGCTGATAGTGTCTTGTTTTTAATAATGCTTTTGTCTTGTTGTTACATCATTTAAGCCCTCCAGTCGAAATACTAATCGGATTCACAGAGTATTCTTAAAGTCAATCTAATAGGGTAAGATTTGTCTGAAAGACTCTGTTCAAGCTCTTTGAGGTTTTGCGATAGAAGTTGTAGCATCAAGGTGTCTTCAGTTAAATCTCTGTAAGTGAAAAATATATGTTGGTCGTCAGCATTATGCTTAGCTATAACTTCTGGAGCTGGTTTTGTTATCAGTGGTATAAATCCACTGCATACAGTGCTTCTCATGTTTTATCTTGACAGCTACCAAATGGCCAGATAGGTACAACTTAAGGAGAGAAGTCGTTCTCAGCATCCAAATTTACATACCCGCACGTAAAAGCTTTATGTGTGAATACCCTTTCCATTAATTGTACGTGGGAGCAGAGAGAAGCCAGTGCAGATTTTGCAGTGGGACAACTCAGCAGAGGGAAGCATAGCTATATGTCTGCTGTTTGTTGCTGCAGCTAGGAATGTATTTGTGTTTTGCCCTGGCTAGAGAGCGTGGAGTAATCCAGCATGACAAGTGACAAAGGACAACTCCAGTTGGAGCTAATATCAAAATATAGAGCGTGCTTCTTTTATTTCCTTTTTTTTTTTTTTTTTCTTTTATTTTTTTAATTTTTTTTTTCTAATGCTATACAAAGTTAGGGAAAAATTGCACAATATAATAGCTTTTGTGTGTTAAGGTAGT
>VZTM01016172.1:1427-27122 GCA_013400555.1 Jacana jacana | reverse complement strand
CTCATTCTTAATGCTTTTTAGATTGCATTTAAATAAGGAAATGTAAAGCTGTCCTAAGTAATTTCTAAGATCTCGGTTATTAGCATTATAGAAAGCTCCTCTAGACATACAGAAATTCAAATCAAAGCTCAGTTACTTTGAAGAGTGCAATAATTGTAGAGCACCACTTAAGACAACCTACAAAAACACTTACTCGTCAGTTACTTTTTTTTTGTAGCTTTTGAGCTCTGATTCAGTTACAGCTGGTCTGTGATGGAAATAGCAAAGGCAGCTCATTTTTCACTTGTGTGAAGACTTACCCAAAGCTGACAAACTCCTAGATGAAAAAGGATTTAGGAGAAGTGGGAAGTCATTACAGCTCCTCCAGTGTGAGCAACAGTAGTTGTTGGTACTTCCCCCCCCTCATTGCTGCAAAGGAACATTGTTTTTCATGGTCACATCTGCAAACTAGCATTCCTTGTCCTCCACACTGGGATGGGCTATGAGAATGTTAGTTACTCAAGAGCATTTCACAGTTTATATTGATCCATAGTTTTCTTCAGTTTAACTCTTTTAGGCATGGCCTATGAGTAGAAGGTGGTCATCTGTGACATTTTCTTTTTCTATCTGGGGCTGCATTGGCTGAAGCAGCTTGCACTGGGGACAGTGAACATATCTAGCTGCAAAAGAACCAAAAGGAAAAAGCGGCTCATTTTCGAGATTACTGTCTATAATGAGGAGCGAGCAAGCTGCCACAGTTCCAGGGAAACAAAGTATATCTCAAAATGGGAGTCTCAGCCTGTTCCCCAAGGCAGTTCAGGTCTTGCTGCCAGGTCCTCTCTCTCTCATATTTCCAGTCACCTTTGGAAAAGCAGGACACGCAGTTACTTTAAAGATACTGACTCTCAGTTGTGGCTGGGAAAGTATTAGTGGTCCTTTGGCCCAGGACTGATGCAGGACGCCCATGAGCAGTTTTGGTGAGATGGCTTTTGCTCATCCAAGTCTCCTGCATAGACATGAAAACATAGGTACTGAATAGCAATGTAATAGTTAAAAATAGGTGAATTTCCATTCTTTTGAGATAACAACACACACACACAAAAAAAAACTAAACCAAAAAACCAAAACAAACAAATAGAAAAAAAAAACCACAAACACAAACCCAAACAAAAAAGCCACTAAGAAGAAGAAATAAAAAGGAAAATAAAAACAAGCTAGGTCAGAAAGGGAAATCATATTGCTTTGGATTTCTGTGACTTTTTCTTTTCTTAGAAAAAGGTGATAACTTTGGAATAAGGAAAACAAACTTAAGCTGCTGCTGACATTTCAAAGCTATTTGTCAGTCAGAAGGTACCTGCAAGCTGATCTTTAACAATTCTGTAAGTAGCAAGTAATTTCCATTTGTAATCTCTCAGTTTACTAAGTTAAAGATGTGCATTGATCTTGCATTTTTTTATGATATACTGTAAAATGCTTTAACCACTATCTTGCAGCCACATAAATCAAAACTAATATATAAAATAACTTAAA
Organism: Jacana jacana; assembly: GCA_013400555.1. Lineage (NCBI taxonomy): Eukaryota > Metazoa > Chordata > Aves > Charadriiformes > Jacanidae > Jacana > Jacana jacana. The sequence continues at coordinate 25,613 of VZTM01016172.1, read as the reverse complement.
GGCAGCACAGTTAAGGGGGTCGTTCTGAAAAACTGCAGCTGTGGCCTTTCTTATAGCTAACAAAGTCTATTTATTCAACACATACATGTTTTCACCTCCTTAGATGTTAAATTTAAAGCTTCTTAAGCCTTTAACCCTCTTTTGGAAAATTTGAGTCTGATGAGCATCAACTGCAAACACTAAGCCAACTGCACAAACACTATGATTACAATAAACATATTGTAATCAAAGGGTAACTGAATATTTCCTAACATAAAATCTTCTATAAACCGAGGTGTCATAAATTTCCATAATAGACAAATGCTTTAGGATTGACAGTGAGATGCTGAAGTTGAAGTGTTGTCAGACTAATATAAGAGAAAGCTCAGTCGTCTTGGACTTCACTAATGGGGAGCTGCTAGTAGGCCTGATTGATATGGCTTCCCAAATTTACAATAGATAAATTGTGCTTCCACTGGGTGAAGTATTTTACTCCTGACCTCATCTAAGCAAAACAATATGAGCTGCAAATTTGTCAATAATATTACATCTCTGCTGCATGTTTTAATTGACATAGATGTCACACATTTCTCTCAGGGTTATTCAACTTTGCAATATGATGGGTGGGTTATTCTATTACTTGCAGAAAAAGTTCAGCACAGGTAGTGGCAAGCAGCTTGATCCTGCTGTCCCACGTAAGGAGATGTGGAAATACTGATCACTGGCTTTAAAATAAAAATAAAAAAGGTTTATTCCAATATACTAATTGCTAATGTAAGTGAAGGACAATACTGAGCTAAGATGTCAGTTTGCTAATCTACTGGAGATAAACATGTGTTGAATAAGATGCATGTATAAATTAACAGGGATAAGATAAGTTACTTATTAAATAAACAATTTGTGGGTTTAGATAAAAACTTTAGACCACGGAGTATTAAAACTTGTTTGAGCCATTTGCTTCAGACTACACTGAAGAAATTGCTCATTTTGTATTTTGATTTAGTTCATTTAGCTGTTTGTTTTCAAAGAGTTCTGCTTAAAGACACTTTATCAGTTTAATTTTGCTAAGATATTAAGGACTTCATGATAGTTGGATAATCTGCTTTGCTTGACAACATGATTGAGGAGAGAATGACTAGATAAAATCTCAAGGAATATCTATGGGAGAAAAACAGTGATTTCACTGTAGGAAGAAAGAAAACTATAGCTTTGACAATAATTTTCAAACTAATCCTTATGAAAAATCTGTTTAAGTATTGCATATAAAGAACTAGGTAGATTACACCTATCTAAAAAATGCATCCTTTGAACTGAGACAATTTCTTACCTTGATTGAATTACTGAAAATCTGAAACCCATAAATTTAAAAAGCAGCACAGCACAGATAGTGGCTATTAAGAGGAGTTACCAAAAAACACTTCAAACTTCCTTGCTCTTAAAGATCTTACATCTCTATTTACAGCTGCTATTATACATAATTAGCTGTGCAAACTGTCCTGCTGTCAGCATCTGATAATTTATATCACAGTGGGTAAACTAAATGCTTAAAAAACATTCATAGATTGTGACCTGAAAGCGTTCAGAAAACATAGATAAAATTCAGCCTACGTTTTGTCACCCTACCTCCACAGCCACAGAAAGCTACACACATTTTAAAGAGACAGAAGGAATGGGAGAGGGGCAAGTGTGGGACCAAACAAAAAGCAGTCCACAGATGAGGTGTGAAAGGCATTTATTTTCAGTTGGAACTGTGGGGTGAAGTTTTATCATATTGTGCACTTAATGTAATGGAAAACAGTTAAATTGCAGCAGAGCACCAATCTGCTGTGCAATGCAGTTGCTGATACAAAAACACTTTGTGAGCTTCTGTTGGCATTTGTACACTTTGTATGCATGAAGCCATCACTGTCTACATGTGTAGCATTCTGATAAAGCCCCTGGTAAACAATTATCATCTACAAGACTGTGAATAAAAAGAAAGGTCACTAAAGACAACAGATGCAAGGCTACCCTACCATAAAATGGGAGACAGAGTCCTTCTTACCGATCCTTTTGATTTATTGGCTATATTACCCCGAAGCACCCCCATGTCTCCCAGTACGGGGGCACCGGCGCTTCTGGCTACTAGGACTGAAGTTCAGAGAACAGGATTAGCATGCCTGCATTGTGAGCTGCCATGGCTCCTCCAGCACCTGGCAGGCACCAGCCCTGGTAGAGAGAAGCAGCAGAGAACAAGATGGGCAGTCCCTGTGCCTGGAAAGACAGCTCTAAGGCTTGTGAGACAAAAGCAAAAACCTTAACCAGTGAGTTCCTGGAGGTTTTGTTCCTCTTTGCATACCTGGCAAAGCACCAGGTGCATCCAATGCCTTGTCTTTACTCACATTAGGAACAGCTGTATAATAATGGCTTGGGAACATGTCAGTGATGTGAAAAGCTTTCTGGACTGGTCAGCTTGACCGGTCCCAGGTGCCTTAGGTGAATGAATAAAAGGAATTATTTTTGCTAAGTTGTAATCGGTGCTTATTTTGTAAAATAAAAGCCTAATGAGAAAATGAACTTTAGGTTATTGCATCTTGTCTTTATCTCCACTGTTTTTCATATGATTTTGTTCTCAATATACTAAGAAGGAAAGAAAGAAGAAAAGCCAAATTTAATACAAATGGAAACAATGGTGATTCACTCACATGCAAAACTGGAACCGTAGAAGGAGAAGGGATGTAGCTTTGGGTTCTTATATTACAACAGATGAGGTCCTGGGACTGGGTGTATCTGAAATGTGGGATCTTTTTCTTTCTCTAAAGCCCAATGTTTTGCTTTTTCCTTTACTACTGTCTTATCTGTAAATACTTTAAGAACTCTGTCATGGCCCTGAGTGCACTAATAGGTTTCCATCTTGCTGATCAACCTCACCTGGGACCCCACAGCCCCACCTTGCCCAGGAGCCTTGTTTCAGTTCTGCCCCAGGCAGGCAGCAGATGTTCTCCTATGTTGTGCCTGCAGACAGCTTTTTCCTTGGACTGTTTTTTGATCTCCTTAATTTTGTCTCAGACCTGTCTACCTATGCCTGGTAATCACTGGGCTGTTAGATGGAAACTGCTGCTGTCCATCCTGCTCAGCTCACCCAGCTCAGATCTACTGGGATAGTGTCCTGTTCATGATGGTACTGCTTGTGCTGGTGTCACCCGTTGCTTCCAGTTCATCTGTTCTTCTGGTCTGACCTGCTCCTGTACCTCCATGATAGATTATCAGCAAATGTCAGAAAGGTAACTAAGTTTTTACGCTTTCTTTCCAGTACGTAGCGTGTATTTTGTTTCTAATATGCTTTGAAATGCATAGTCAATGTTCCTGCTTGACCTAAAATAAATTTAGGTAACTTCAAGGCTTCAACCACTTGAAATATCATTTATTTGGGAGGGTTACAATCTCCTGTAGTTAAGCAGCTGCTCTGCCTCTTTGGACTTCTGAGCCTAACTGCATTAAGCATGTGCTTCTGACAGTAGCAACTGGAGAAGCATTACAAAGCTCAAAACAAACATAAGGTCAGGGCTGAAGATCAATGAAGCATAACAAGTGTGGGAGGAGGGGGGTAAGCAGCACTTTGGCTTGGGGTAGGACTTGGGCTGGCTATATGCAACCAGAAGCTACATCTCCTTTCCAGGGAGAGGTGTCTGTGTTGTTATTTGCCTGTGGCTCTGCAGTTGCTCAATTTACCTGGAGAAGTGTGTGGCTGTATTCAGTATTACATGCTAGGAGGTTGTGTCTGACTGATACTTTGTGGGTAAGAACATGGTAAAGATTAAAATATAATCTCTTTTGAAACAAAGTGGGTCTTTGACTACTTGCTCTCCCTGGACTGGAGCCTTGCATTGTAGCCAGGGGTAGCTTCCTTATGAAATCATGGAATTTTCTAGGTTGGAATGGACCTTTAAGATCATCAAATCCAGCCATCAACCTAGCTCTGATAAAAAAACAACTCATCACTAAACCATGTCACTGAGCACTACGTCAACCCATCTTTCAAATATGTCCAGGGACGGTGACTCAACCTCAAATACCTCCAGGGATGGTGCAGGACTTTTTGTTTAAGGCAGTAACTGTGGAAGATTTGTTTGAGGAAATGAAGTGCATTCAATAAAGAGCTGTGATAACTTTCCCAGGAACTCACTTTAAAGGAATGAGTACTTCTGTCCATGATGTTTCTTGTTCTGTAGCCCTTCTAAGAAAGCTTTCATTTCTTAAGCAGAATATTGAATTAAGGCTTTCAGGGAGCCTTCAACTCAATTCTGCTTTTCTTTGAGGGAATTTCCTCTTGAAGGAGTCTGCTGTTTGAATTGCCCACTAGAAACCTTATGAGGTCCTTTATTATAAATTCTGAAAAAGCCCATCTTTTGTTTGCTTTTATTTTCATAAATGCTAGTCTGAAGCTGGGTTACAAGTATAAAACCAGAAGACTTGGGAGGAAAATATATTTCAACACACAGACCTCCAGCATGAAACCAGATCCATAGTGGTTTTTTCAGGTATGTGATTTTTCTTAAGATACCAACAGAAGTTCAGTTGCTTTGAAACCTGCAGGGAGCTTTTGTGAACATATGGCTTCTTCAGGCTGAATATACTGCTTAATCATGTCTTGCATAACAGCACTGTTCTGCAGAGATTTGAACTGAGCCTTCTCTTAATTCTGTTGTGAAATCGAAAATGTTCAGTGGACACCATAAAGGGCCACCTCAAGCAATCACAGAGGGCACTTACAATACAGAGTAGCTCATAATTCTTCTACTGTTTTAAATCAACCCATAATTTTATTTATATGTGTAGATGACTCAAACTACAACATGAAGAGCAAGTCGTGAAGATCAGAACCCATAAGATGAAGTTCCCGCTCCTTCCTTTCTCTTAAACAATGTTTTACATCTCAAGTTATTATTAGCCTTTGAGTTGCATAGTTTCTCCTTGATTAATCTGTTAACAGACATAAAGATCTCTCTCATCTTGAGAAAGTAGTTTAAGGTTGGTGCAGGAAATGGCTACATGTTGATTTGAGTCTTTGACTTAAACACTTGTCCTTTTTAAGTCTGTCAAATCTTAAAACATAGCATAAATTAATTTTTAAAGCCTGTTCAGGTATTTCTGTGTTCCATGAGGAAATGTAAGGAGGATGTTTTGGGGAAAGGAAAACTACTTCATGCAGATAAAAGTAACCACGTGGAAAAATTGTCCCGGGGGAATACTGTACAACACTACTTTGTTTCTAAAGTGTCTTATGTTTAAAGCTTCCTGATAGCAGTAAACTATAAAATTGGAAAAAAAAATATATCTTAATGTGAAGTAGATTTTCTCAGAAGTAAAACACATGATATCTGCAGCTCTATTTAGATTTGTATGTGCCTATTTAGACTATGAAGTAGTAAGTGATGTCACTTTGATTCAGCCAATCCTAAATTTTTTCCTATCTATCAATAAATCATTCAAAATAAGTTTATCTCTCTTCTCACTCCTTACTGAACTCTTTTCCTCTTGCCATATTCCCCTTAGGTTTATGTGCAGTACTCATCTTCCTGTCTACGATATTTCTAAAAATGCTGTAAAACTTGTATTATTAGGTATTAAAACTTTAAAAGCTCTATGGTTCCCCATCAGTAGTGAGTGTAAAGAAAAAAATCATTAATGTGCTGCAGGCTTAACAATTGTTAATAATTGCAGGCTGTTAAAAGTACCTGCGAAATTACATGTCTGTGATTTCCTTAAATGCTCTTTATAAATATTAGGAGATCACTGTATTTTTTAAATCTTAACTTGCTCAGTTGTAATAAGGCAAAAGATATAATGATAGTCTTTGAAAATGCATAATCACTGAAAAATAAGAGTGTACTTTAGTTTTTTGCAAATGTATAATACTGACCTGTGAGTGGTGAGAGGCACACTAGGATCTTTTTTATATGGAACAGGGTAGTATAAAGTTTTCTTTGAAATTGAAGCAGAGCTTTTCTTGGCTCCAAGTAAACCTATCTATAGTAATCTGCTTCTTAGGTCTTAAAATTTGGTCTTGGTTTTTGGAGCCCTCATGTCAGTCTCAGACAGAAGTACTTATCTCTAAAACACCTCTGTTTGCAACTGTCTAGTATGTAGTGATGGGATAAGGATAATTATTCAGCAAAAATGTAAATTTTTAGGGTTGAGTCAGCTAGATATGAAGGCTGCTGTAGGAATATTAGACCTTTTCCTTCCATTTGGCACTGACACCTAGCATGGTATCTGAGGTTGTCAACACATTTGGTTAATGAATTTGGTAGCAGGTGGCAGAACAGACCACTGAGGACTGAAGCAGCTTGAGCTGTTTGTGACGCTGTCCCAGAGAATTAATTATGCATTAGCTTTGTGCAGTACACAATACATTTATTATTTTTTTTTTTTTAGTCAATAACAATAAAAATTCTCAAAGCTGAAACTACTGTTGGTGTTTTGGAGGCACCGTCAGGACTTGCAATCCAAACCGTGTTTGTGTGGAAGTTGGAGGTCTTAAGGGGTGGACACATTCACTGGATATAGTGGAAGAAGCTGTCCAATGAAGATTGGATGCTTCAACAGGTTCAGGGTGCGATTAGGGCAGAAAGCTGGAACAAAGCAGACCTTTCTGGGAATTCTTTCCCTTGACTTCAGTAGCACTGATAATCACTCAGTTTGTGAGACTATTTCCACTTGTCCAGTTAATATGTGAAACAGACCTAATAGCAGTTCTTAACATCACAAAAGAAAAAAAGATGTCTGGGTTTTGGTGCTTCAGTATTTGAAAATATTCCGCTCTTCTGACATCTTGATTCAAAATAGCAGCAAGTTCTTAAGGATAACTTCAGTAAATAAAAATGGACATAATGACAAAAATTGCATAGGCACCTGACCTCATAAATAATCACTCACAGAAACTTATATGGTAGTGGACATTTCAGTAGGTTTGTTTCCTACAAAGAGAATATATGTTATGCACAATTCAATAGATTCCAGATTAGTTAATTAGTATGAGAGATAGCAAGTTGAATTTGGATGGTAAGTGCCTAGGTGAAAATGTTGGGTCATTTTGTTCTGCAGCTTCCTTTTCTGCATGTTAAATAGTTAACTAACACTGCAAATTTTCCTATAGTTGTCATCCATTATGGTTTCAATGGGTTTTATAGTTAATTACTTTATCCAAACCCTAAGCACATACTCAAAGTCCAAAATTTATTACTGACACATGAATGTATTGAGAAGCTTACTTGGACACTTGCCAGTTTACATGTTTACACCATGGAGTACTCTGTTAAAAAGGACAGACCACATGTGACGGGGGGTAGAATGAACTTAGGCTTTCAGAGTAGAGGCACTTAAATCGTTAATAAACAGCCCTGCTGTTTCAGTTGCACTTTCAAGCTCTCTGTCCTTCCAGGTGAGCTGCTAAAGTTACTAATTTTCTATATTTGGCCTGCACAGCATCGCTTATACCTATGTTAGCTTCTAGAACTAAAACAAGAAAGCCCTGTAACTACTGTGTCAGACATACACGCTGCTGCTGTTGCTGGGCAGGCTGGGGTGAACAGTGTAGTTCCACCAGGAAGACCTGTCCAAGGCTGGGGTAAGCGAGTGAGGGGTGGGAGGGAAAACAGTTTGCATACCTCTGATAACCAGGTAAATAGCATGACCTTCTAAAATCCCATCCTAGGCAAAATGTTTGAAATGAACTAACTGCTGTCTCACAGAATTGTTTTAATAAGCAGAAAATTATTCTGGTTGAAAGACTGTATCAGGCCTCCTATCAAGGGCTAATACTATGGTCATTGTATCCTCTGATGTTTTATGTGAATACAAAATCTTATGAATTTGGTAAATGTTTTGTAAATAGATTTTGTCTAATAGCTTTTGACATTCCTTATGTGGAAAAGGAAACAATTAAAATAATTGTACACTTGTTCTTTTGATTTTTGTCAAGATGTTGATAATAGGATTAGTGTGTGCTGCTGGGTTTTAGTCAACTGGCATAATTTTCTTCAGCATAGCCTGTTTCTTACCCTTCTAGCAACTGATTAGAGGAGTAGAAGTACCTTGATTCCAGTGTGGAGGAAGAAACTGTATTCACTTGTAATGGACAGGCCAGTGCAATGAGAAATTTATAATTGTAATATCATGCTGGCATACAAGCTTGTACTGCACCTTGTACCAGCTGTTGGTAAACTATTTGACATGAATGGGTCTCATGCTTCTTTTCTGACTTCTAGAATTACATTTAACCTATTTTGGTATAATGTCTCTAGTTATTTCTTTAATTTCTAACCTGGAATAGTAACATCAGTTTGTTGGCTGGTATGAGCTAGTGAACAGGACATGATGGAAAACTAGTACGAAGACATAAAATCAGTGTCTCATGTCACCTAATTTTTATTCAAGAACAGCAGGAGAATACAGATAAACAAAACTTTCTAAAGGCATTCCAGGTGGAAAGATCAAGAGAATTATAGAACTGAAGCTGATCTTGCATGTGAGACTTAATGGTAGAAAGTAAAGAGTAGATTTGGTAGACATGGGCATATAAAATGAAGAGAAGCTTTGTAAAGGTAGTTGATACTCAGAAAGTTGCTGGTGCTCTCTGAGGGAACTTGCACTACTGATTGTCTTACCAAATGTGATAGTTCGGATCAAGGTGAGCCAAATGGGATGTTAGGGAGAAGGAAAGTGAGACGGGCCAAAGGAAGAAACTGGAATTAAAAATTAAGAAATGGATGCCTTCCCACCTTGGAAAAAGTCTTGGGTGTTATTGTGGGTTCCCTAAAAATATTGATACAATGTCAATAAGAAAACAGATGGAAAATTAGAATCAAGAGGAAAGGGATAAAGATATTGTCTATATAGTTTTCTGTGCATCTTATTACATACCCTGGTCTTGACTACTATGTGGTTCAGGCACGCATTGGCTCCTTCTTTCCAAATGAGAGAAGACCTTAAAAAACTAGAGAAAAGGCTAATTATTGTCAGGGAATCAAGTGAGAGACAAACATAAAAATTTAATTTAGAATGGCATTGAGTAACTTCATGGAGTTCAATTATATAGATGTAGCTGTTTTGGATATAACTTTACTTGGGCTACTACAGGGTAACTGCTTAGAAGGAAAAGTATGCATACCAAAGATCATTCTATGTCATATACTCTACTGATAATACTTATTTTAAAATTTGTTGATGGTTGCTGTTGGAGAGCTGCTCAATTTGACTCAATACGGAAGTTACCATGGGCAATAAACAGTGAATATGTGAGCTGTAAATCATTTACTTGATTTAGTTGACTAAACAGTGCTGGAAATCTCATAAAAGATATTTTTATTCTTTGTGCCAGCTGTCTGATAGCGATGTGGAAACTCTTCAAATACTAAATTCTTGTTAATCTGGCCTTGACTAATGAGTAGGAAGCAGAGCAGTGTTCAGATTGCTCTAATTTGAATGAGTCATCACAACTGATTTGTTTGGCATAGTCTGTGTGCAGCAGTCCTGCACTGAAAATGCAGACAGTGATATCAAAGTTCCTTTGCTCTTGGATACTTCTACTTTCAGACAATGTGAATCCTTCTTAATCTGACAGTTTAAATTACTGCTTTTTTTCCCACCATATCATTGTGGAAGTAAAATATGTACCTAATTAGGTCTATTATAAACGATAGAAAACTAAATTATATCAGGAGCTCTGATATTAGATCAAGATCTTAAAAGCATATTTTGTAGATATTTCTTTAGGTGGTCGGAACCGGTAACTTTTTTTGCTTTTACAAAATGTCAGATTTGGCAATAAATGTATTTGACAGAATAGTCGCTCATAGAAAGATGTGATTTTAAATCTTCTATGTGAATGGTAGCCAGTATAGTTGTTATAGAGAATAAAAAAAGAGATGTACAGTGGTCCATTATGAAAATTTATTCAGTGAGTAAATTGAAAAGGGTTTTCTGTTGGGAAATTAAAATATAAAACATGGAGATTATTGTGAATTCTCTGTATTTTTTCTAGATTATTACACTGACTTGGGAGTTACTGTAGCCTTCCAGCCATGTATGTTCCTACATGTCTTCTAAAATGCAAAATAATCCCATGCACCAGGGGCCTGATCAGAACAATTTTTGTGAGCTAATAATGCACAGCCTGGTATTTGCCTTGTAATGCTGTCATGTTTTGTTGCTATGTAAGAGAAAGCAGCAACTTGCTAATTTAAGTCTAATATTCAGATACCATTCTTCTTTTGTTCTTAACATAGGTCCTTGACTAATCAGCGCAGTCAGATCACTTGACTTGGCTGAAAGTTCCTGTAATTTACTGGCTTCTTTTAATAGTGCTGTAAAACTACATGATACTAGCACTTTATCTCATAAGTGTGTAGCCTATTATATTTCATAATTATTATATTTAATTAAAATATGGTAAATCTTTTAATTGAAACTTTCCACTGGAGGCAATGCAAGAGGTAGAAACAGTGGTGGAGAGGAAGTTGTTACCGAAGGGTTTTGTGTGGTGGTTATAGCTGCACTAATGTAGGGGAAGAAGCAGTGAAGGAGTGAGGATGAGTGACTGTGGCAGGAAGAGAGGGAGGTCTCTTCCCAGGGGTCATGCTGTTTTATCCTGACTGTAAATGCTTGCATTGCCTGGTCTGATATGATATCCTGTCAGTTTTCTTCTGGGTCACAGTTTTTTCACTATTAAGTAACAGTGACCAAGAAATAAAATTTTCTCTCATCCCTTCTCACTTCCATTGCTTCTCTATCTCTCAGGTCACCTGCAGAAATCTTGAATATGACTAAGCCTTACCACCTGTCCTGGGACACTTTTAGTAGAGCAAGCAGGACTTCTCTTGGTTTTCAGTGAAAATAGCTCTTGTCAATATATCCCGTAGTCCAGTCAAAAAAGGGAATATTGTCTGTGCCATGTGGTTGATATGATGAGATGGCCTACTAAGAGTCAGATGGTGTTTCCAAACTGCATGTTTTCTTCCAGGAGATGACGGGTATGTGCTCTTAAAACAACCTGATTATTTTGATCCTGCTGTTTCTATCTATGCTATCAATTTATACTGAGCTGAAGTTCCTACTCTCCCCTCTTGTTTCCTTTCCTCACAATACTGATGTTTTTCATGTAGGCTAATGAAGTATTTCAATAAATCAAGGTGTAAAATCATAGCTGTGTTTTTGAAAAGGTGCAAATTGTATTTTCCTGCATTTAGGAGATCAGTGAGAGTAGTTATAACTGTCCAATAGGAATCCTTCCTATAGAGATCTAGGAGAAATGACAGAGGATATTTGGCTGTGTTGTTCAAAATAGGCTTTGGCCTTTCTTGATGTAATCTGGGCTGCACAGTGAGAAAGTAAGAGTAGGAACATGAATCTTCATTTAGTAAAGAAGGTAACTTAAAGAAACTCTCTGCAAACACCCAAAGAACAAATAAGTTTACAGGGGAAATAAAGGGATTTAAATTCTAGTATCAAGTGACAGCTGGGAAAAGAGTTGAATTCCATTCTGAGATTGGAACTGTCACTTATTGATACCTGAAGAAATGATCAAATGATCAAATATACATGAATTACAAATGTAAAATGAGACAGTAAGTTAGACATCTCTGCAGGTCTTTTAGTCCACAGCTGTCCTTAAAGTAGAGCTGATTTCAAAGTTGTCTTCTGGTTTCCTACCACTCTTTCTGGAAATGACTAGTGGGACTAAGTGTAATTTAATGTTGTAAACCGCTGTCTTCATATACGGGTCAATCTTTAAGAAAAATAACTTCTTTGAAAACATTCACAGGCAGAATTTTTGGGTCTCTAACTAGGGTGGCAGAGTTGTGTCTTGTCACCAAAAGTCTTCCTGAAGAAAAGACCTGTCCTTCTTTCTCTCAATCAATAATTAATTCAGAAAGAAACTGTTCTACACCTTATGATCAGATGTTTTCAATGTAGTTAACAGCTGTATCTCTTCATGCAGACCCAGCAGACAGGACACGTGTATGCTTTACATGGATGTCAATCCATGGCTGTCATTACTATGAACCCAGGCTCTAGTGGAAGAAGTTACAATGAGCTATCAGCACGCACATTTTTAAGTGACAGCATATGCATGCAATGAGGTCTGTGGTAGCTTGTGCATGCTGTGTGTCAAGGAAGTTGCTTACAATAGACAAATAGGTACTTTAATGACAGAAATGGAGCAAAGTATCTTGAAACCAGATAGGGAGACTGCAACAGCTGTTAAGCTATTTCTTAAAATGCACCCTTACTGCTATGGAAGAAATGCAAGACACATGGTGGGACTGCAGCCACTATTTATACGCAATCCCTCAGTCCCAGGAGAAATTTCTTTCACTTATGAATATTTAAGTTTCTTAAAAAAAAAAAAAAGCCAACATATTTTATGTGTTACATCTATGTATTCACAGTTGAGAATGCATACTATCATTGTGTGGTAGATGTTCATCCTAGATTTTAAAACTTTTTTCTCTTGGGCTGGAACCACATTATTCACATCTGGAGCTTACTATAAAGGGGTATTGAGAGTTGTTAGGCTTGCATATAGAATTATTTCAGTACTGGAAGCATGTACCCCTTTTGCAAGAGTACAAGTAACACGGGGTATAGCACCTCAGACCTCACGAAAATAAAGCTTTGTGGATATGATGAAACAACTTTTATGTTTTCTATTGAGTATGAATAGTATAGGTTACCTAGTTATTAAACATGTAAAGTATTATAAAATTTCAAATCTAAAATTGTCTGTTTTCTGCAGGAAAAAAAAAAACAACAAAGTTTTAATTTATCCATTTAGACAAAGCAGTGAGAGAAAAATAGTAAAGATGTTTTTCCTGGAAAAAAAAATAGACTATATATTTGTTATATGCCTTTGACAAGATACAGGCATTTTAGGCACAGTAAGGCCATTCAAAATCTTGCTAGAAAGATGTGTATGGATTTGCTTCAGAGCATTCAGTAAAGAAAGAATGACTATATTTTGGACCACCGAAAAGCATGGGACTTGCATTCGTTTTGAACACTTGTATATGTCCTCTTCCAGACCCAATTTGCTAATGTCTATTTTAACACTGTTCAGAACTGCCTTTTAAAGCTTGTATCTTCTTTTACATTGCTGCTCCAAATACACTTAAGTAATGTGTCTACTGGATTTCCATTTCGATCTTTTTCCTCCGCCAATTCTCCAAGTAGCCCAACTAGAATTTTTAAAAGTGTAACTTCAGTATTACACTGACATAAATAGTTCTTTATAGTAGTATTATTAGCATTGTGGGTCTACCTTTTAAAACCTGATCTCCTTGGTAACAAGTGCTGCAGGCAAACTGAGGACTGCATTCTCTTTAAAAGCAAGAGAAGACTCTCCAGGAAGTACATTTGGGTGCTTTAAATAAAATTTTCCCAAAATAATGGCAAGGATCAAAATGCTCTTCAGAATTTTTGGCTGTGGTTTATAGAAAGTATTTTTTTTCCATTATTCTCTTCTGGTTTGCAGGAATATAGTCAACCATGAAGCTCAGTATGCCTTTAGAAAGTAGGCATGCAACTGTTAGCTTTTCAAAGTCCTATTTTAAGACTTCAAGGAACCTCCAAGTAAATCTCAAAGCTTTGTCAAGCTTCTGTGCTTGTTGTGTCCATTGTGGTCCCTGAAGACAGAAGGCTACAGGGTCACACCTGTTCCTTGAAATGAATCTTATGATTTATGCTTGAGTGGCTTTGGGGTCACAATAGAGAGATACAAAATCCCCAAAGGAAGTAATAGATTCTTTCATCTGCATGATCTAAACAGGTGTTTCCACCTTTTATGCCAGCTGACAAATTTTGGCAGCAAGCAGTGCTGTTGAATAGAAGACAAAATCAGGCAGCGGTAGCTTGTCTTGAAAGTTGGGTTGACTTTCATTCCATGTGTGACTTGCATAAGTGCATAAATAAAGAGGAGCTGCTGTTCTCTTTGCAACGTACTTTTCTGACACTTGGACATACTGTGTGTTTGCCGTGAGCTAGCTGAGGAATACTCCCTCTGGACTGAAGAGTGGGTGGCTGAAAAATACTTTATATATTTGGGGGGGACACTCACGCAATTGGAAATAGAAAATTAGCTATTCCATATGGATTTGAGCTGAAAGAGCTCTACCTACCTTTGCTTTGTTTTTAAAATTCAAATGTACAGTTAAAGGCAAGACCCTGGCACAAAAATTAAATTTCTATGAAGTGGAAGGTTTTGAAATAAGTTGGTGCGACAGATCTTGTACATCCAAAAAATAGTTTCTGCATGAGTTATTGGTTGAGTACTGGAGGAACATGGGTAGCAAAATATTTTGCTTATAGCATGCATTTTTCAGGAATTGTAGATACCGATACTGTTCACTGAAACAGCACTGGCAGTTCAGGTCCTGAAGAATAAGCAGAAGTGATATTATAGAGATTTAGATCATGTCCAGTTGAAGAATATTCAGTTCTTAAAAGAAAGGGGAAAAAATAACTTGGTATGTGCTGTAAACTGAAAAGAGATCTTTCAAATGTAATTGGTGTGAAATTTTTCAAGGTAGCATTTGAAATGGATATGAAAAAAAATCTTCAAACATATATATCAAACGTATAGTTAAATAGAAGAAGTAGGTAACATTTTTATTACTACTGCTGACATGAGCTAAAGAGCAAATAATATAGAATCATAGAACGGTTATAGTTGGAAGGAATCTTGAAAATCATCTAGTTACAAATCCCGCTAGACCAGGTTGCTCAAAGCCCCAGCTAACCTGATCTTGAACACTTCCAGGGATGGGACTGATCTTGAACACTTCCAGGGATGGGACATCCACAACTTCTCTGGGCAACCTTTTCTGGTGTCTTGTCACCCTCACAGTAAAGACTTTTCTTTACACACCCTTTTTTTTCTACACACCCTTATAGAGTTCCCTCCCTAATTTTTCTGTAGGCCTACTTTTAGGTACTGGAAAGTCGTGATAAGGTCTCCCCGGAGTCTTTTCTTCAGGCTGAGAAGCCTCATCTCTCTTGGCCTGTCTTCAGGGGAGAGGTGCTCCAGCATTCTGATCATCTTTGTGGCTCTCCGCTGGACCTGTTCCAACAATTCCATGCCCTTTCTGTGTTGAGGACTCCAGAGCTGGACACAGTACTGTAGGTGGGGTCACATGACAGTGGAGTAGAGGGGCTGAATCACCTCCCGAGACCTGCTGGCCATGCTTCTTTTGATGCAGCCCAGGATGTGGTTGCTGTTCTGGGCTGCCAGTGCACACGACCAGCTCCTGTCAAGTTTCTCATCCACCAATGCTCTCAAGTCCTCCTCCTCGGGGCTGTTCAACCATTCTCTGCCCAACCTGGTTTTATGCCTGGGATTGCCGTGACCCAGGTGCAGGAGCTTGCACTTGGCCTTGTTGAATTTCATGAGATTTGTGTGGGCCCACATCTCAAATGTGTCCAGGTCCCTCTAGATGGCATCTCATTCCTCCAGCATGTTGACTGCACCATATAGCTTGGTGTTGCTGGAAAACTTGCTTAGGGTTCACTGACTAACACTGTCCATGTCTCCAACAAAGATGTTAAACAAGCACAGGTCCCAGTACTGACTCCCAAGGAATACCACTCATCACTGATTTCCACTTGGACATTGAGTCATTGACCACAACCCTTTGAGTGCAGCCATCCAGACAATTATATCCACTGAGTCATCCATCCAACCCATGACTTTCCAATTTTGAGACTGGAATGTCATGTGGGACAGTGTCAAAGGCTTTGCATAAGCCTAGGTAGATGACATCTGTTACTTTCCCCTTACCTACCGATGCTGTGACAATATTGTAGAAGGCCACCAAATTTGTCAGTTGTGGCTTAAGAATCTTGTTTCTTTTTATTAAGAAAACGTAAAGGCTCTTATTGGTAACTGAGATGAGTTTGTATTATCCACCGTTAATCTGAGGTGGATGTTGAACGCTATGATTCCTCATGTGGATTAGCTAAGACAAAAAGACATTCACAGCTAAGCTCTTGAAGACGATTAATAGAATACATGCCTCTCTAGGCCAGAATAGATCATCCAAGGTGGCTATTAAGGTATCCAATGTACTCTGAAATGGGCTAAATGTCAGGTTATTGATTGTTTTGGTTGTTGATTGTTGGAAGAGGAAGTGTCTGTCTAGGTTTGTGATAAGAATGACATGTGGTGAGAGTTTTGGTGTTCCTCCTGGGGTTGTGGTTACAGCTGTCCTCTAGTCTTCAAGCTGAGACAAGAAAGCAATTATCCAGATGAGTGTCACAAGCTTAAATTTCAGACAGCCTCACTGTATGATGAGGCTGCACCTATGTTTAGACCATCAACACCAAAGTGCACTTTCTCCACAGTGATCCCATTGGTAATATAATGAGGATGAGCAGAGTGCATGTTGAACTTAAAAGAAGTAATGAAGGAAGATAAATTAGGCTGCCAATAAGTTAATGTGTTACCTAAGAAACCAGCAATTTTAATCACAATTAGGAAATAAAACTTGACACCTTTATTTCTTTGGAACTTAGTGTGTGTCTAGAAGCTTGTGGGTGGTTAGTACTCCAAGCTGAGGTCATAAGGAAACCTGTACTGCAGGACACTGCAAACTAGATTGTGACTGTCCAGGGAACCGGAGTTTCTCCTTCTGTGTAGCATTATTTTTGTGCTGAGCAGAATTACCTAATTACAGGACTGCATTTGAAAAGAATACTAGAAACCTTTGATATGGACTCAAATCTTTATTCTCTAACTACGTGTGCTAATGAAATATGTCTATGTCTACAGACATGTTTAAAGTTATATCCCAGGTTCACTGACTACAGTCTTCTGCTTCCCACGTACATACTTTTTTTTTTTTTTGAGAATTGATTCTACAGATTGTAAGTTTAACAACAGCTTTTATTTTAAATACTCTGCCTTATAAACTAACAAAACAGGCTTTGAAACACAACAGTGACTCAAGCCTAAAAGCCCAACTGCCATATGTAGCCACCTCCATTTGTTAGTCTATGTTGCCATTTGAAATATGATCACGAAAGACAGAAGGAAAATCTAATTTGTAGTTACCCTGGTTAGTTGTGGAATTGATTAGGAAACTGTCAACAGATTATGCCTCTCCAAAAAACATTTATTTTGTTTCTGGAAAAGACATTTACTTCTATTATCACAAAAATATTGAAGCTACCATGGTTTTCCCAAAAGTAGTTTCAGAACGAAAGACTCAAATTTTATTCCAGCTGAGTTAGTTGAAGCTATCACATACTGGGCTGCTTCAAAGGTTTAGGTTAAGTATGAGCTGTCAACCCAAGCTGGATTTTCAGGGCTTGGAAAGAATGCATTGGTCTTCATGGTACATGAATGGAAATAGATACTTGAGGCTGGAGGTTGGGAGAACAGGCGTGGTGCTGTTCTGGAGAAAAGAAAAAGCTTTGAGCAGGCTGCAAACTCTCCTTTTGAGAGGAAATAACTAATATGACTATCTGAACACAAAATCTGGAGGTGATAAAAGCTGCTGTATAGTTGATTCCCAGACTTGTATATTTCAGTTATTAGCCATTCCAAGACTTGACACTAGATAAAAGTTTTCTTTAAATGTCACGTCACTGTCTTGGTACATGGAGTTCACCTTATTAATAATACATTTGAAGAGCTGTCGTTTCAGTCTTCAAGTGCTTTCTCTAGGGGGAAAAAATCTGTGACTCTCTATTGGCAAAATTTCTATATGCATAATTTTGTTTTAAAAAGTGTATGAAACCATAAGGGGTTATTTCAGCAAGATTTTATGATATTAAAAATCTTAATCTTCTATTGTAATACTGAATAGGTATGGTTTTTCTTTTCCCCTTTATGTTTATCAAAACTGAGTAGCATAACAGCTAGGCTTAAGGCACCATAGTATTTAATTTTTTAGTGTAGAGTTGTAACCTGAAAGAACTCAGTTGCTCTGGTAAATTTGCTGTCACAAAAGAGAGATAGAAGTTGCACAGTTAATGAATAACCTGATGTTTGGACTTTGAGCCCTACATCTCTTACAGCCCAACTATTTAGTCACAGACACTTTTGCAAGAATAAAATGTAAGTGAAGAGCCAAACTAATAACCGTCTGGATCAATGCACAACTGCACACTTGACCTTTTAGCAGGTTTTGAAAAAAAAAAAAACCCAAACCAAAATACCCCAAACAAACACTTGACTGTTATATAGCATAGACTATTTTTTACATATTGAAAAATATATTATAATGTATTAGGACACCTCTTTGCTCAGTATACTTGAATGTTCCCACCCCCCTCCCCCCTCCCTCCTGCCAATCTCTCCATGAAATCCTTCAGGATTGTGGTGGTTGAGCTGGGTAAGGATTCAGATATCAAATGCATTGTCTTTAAACTAAGAAACTAATTCAATCCACTTCTGTTGTTGTTTTTTACTCCAGTTTCTTCCAGTTCTTAAACTCTTAGTAGCAATTCAATTCTTCTGAACATTCTAACTGAATGAGTGTTCAAAGATTATTTACGTAAAATAAATAGTTTGTATTGAGGCATTGGCTAAAATCTAATAATTTTTGGCCTTATTTTAAAGTCTTTATGCTTTTGTTAGACTTGCATCAGAAGTAAAACTTATCAGTACTTTAAAGAAATTTTCATTGCCTTGTTTATAAAGTTTTCTATAGAGGATGGAGTGAAAATGAAGTAACATGATCTGGGCATCCTGCTTTTCCTAACTACTACATTTCTAACTGTATAAATTATTGTCTTGGAGTAGGACAGAAATAAAACTGAGAGAAAGTCTGAGAAAAGCAGCTCTGGGGGCTACTAATTAACTGCAAACAGTCTTTTGGAAGTTTTTGTGTTACATTGTAGACTTGCTGTATTAGAATCACCAGAAATCTTTTCCTTTTATGCTTCATCAATTTGCATAAAACACAGTTCACAAACACAGGGAAGAACTGGGCCTACTGTCACATTGAAGCCCATCATTTAACCACAGTCTGGGTATGGTACATTGATATAAACAGTTTTTCTCTCTTTCTGGCAATAGGTCAAACATCATTTAATGAGTCTTTGAATTTTCTAGATGTTTGTTCAAACCAAGTTCTTTTCACTACACAAAATCTTCAATGCATAATAAAACAAGGCTTGAGAAATATTTTTTAGAGAAAGCTGAAAAACAGGATGGAGGCTTTGAACTATGTTATGCTATTTGTCACTTTAGGAATGGTCATAAGGACTTGGCTTGTCTTCACAACTGCAGATAAACTATTAATAAGCAAAAATTACATGAACTAAAAGATAAATTATTAATTAAGCAGCTTCTGATATAGAGCACTTCACTTCTGCCAACTTAGCCTACGTTTAAGCTAATACCTTGCTGAAGAGGAAATGCCAATACTACATTCTAAATTTTATTCTATTCTTGATGTTGTAAGTGCCCCCAGCTGTGTGATTGACAAGAATATATCTGTCTTGCTATTTTGCATTTGCAATCAGATTTTAGAAACCTTACCATTTAGGCAGAAGTCATCACTTACCAATTTTTTTAGGCACTTGAGAAGTTTTAGCAAAACACAAAGCAGCACCTTTATATAGAAAGCAATGTAGGACTTCTTTTTAGGCTTATCTGAGGTGCTGCTCTGGAGTTCAGGAAATGGCCATTCACTTCAGTGAGAAGAATATTAACTATGGCTCTATGTAGCTTCCCAACAGCCTGGAGAGCTAAAAACAAGTGCTGGTTATGAGTTTCTTATCAACTGTACTCCATTTTCAAACATGCTAGCGAAGAGAGGTTTTTGAAAACAGAAATGTGAGGGAAGTTTGTATTAAAAGAAAACACAGCAATCTAGAACCAGATTCAAATGTCTCTTGTGCCTGCCTGATACTTTGCTCTAATATATTAGATAAAGCTTTGTCCCTAAGTTTAAAACCTTACCAACAGTGCGAGATTGCTTTTTGTAATGTCTATGCTGGCATTTCCTATGTAGTTCTCAAGACCAAGCTGTAACTTCATATGAAGACCACCACCACACAGATGGCAGGATCAATGTAGATTTTTACGGGTGACAATCCAAAGGAGCATACTTTTTTTAGGAAACTACAAGCCAGAGTCTTGTGGTTTTATGTATACATAATGCTTTGGATGGCAGTGTTGCACTCTCAGCTACCTGCTGTCCTTGCCAGGTCTCTGTCAGTGGCTGATGAACCATGATTTTTACAATTGTTGAAGTGCCTTTGCTGAGGATAAGGCTGCAACACTGAGGCTGTGCTGTGGTCTTTTCCATATTTGAGCTCCATGAGGGCATGAGGATAACGAATCACTGTATGTCCCATGTCACATTGTTGTTGATCCGTCCTTACCATCAGGGAGACTGAGGCCAAGAATAAGATTTCCATCTTAATGAAGTTGATCTCTATATAGACTTATGTTGGAGGAGGGCAAGCCTTTTTCCAATGAGACAAAAAATATCACCAGAAAACTGGTGACTGTGTTATGGCTCAAAAGATGAGGCTGAAAATTATTAGGCAGTGGTTTAATGTGATTGGAAATGCTGTATGAGATGCTTACAAAACCGGGCGTACCAATGGCTGAACTGTGTTCAAGAAGTTGGTTAGATAAGAGAGTAGGGAAGATGTAAATGTCTGTGGGAGAGTGTGTCCTGTCAGCCTGTAAAACTATCTTGATTGCTTTGACGTGAGCCTGAGGCAGTCCTTGCTGGAACATGTACCTAGACACCATTCCTCTGGTAGTTCTGCTCCCCACCTCCAGGTTAGAGAACTGCAATGAGACAAAATGGACTGTTTTCTTGACATAAAGTAATTTTATGACATGCAGCGAGTCAAGTAAACACACTTTATATTCCATCATTTTCCTTAAAGATGTATTTCACTTTGGCTTTTTCAGCAAACTTTGAATGCACATAACAATACAGAATTCCTGTCCAAATTTAGCAATTAATAAAAAATTATTTTTTTTTTAAGAACACTTATTGAAAGCTGAAATTCCTTGCAGAGATAGACAAATAAATATTTTATTTTAGATTGCAGCTACGGATGTAGTTCAACTTTCTTAATTGGTTTCATTTATATTTGAACTTGAGTTTAATGGATTTGTGCTAAGCATTATAGAATATAGCTTTATTACCTTGCCTTCTTACTTACTCCCTTAATGAATCCCAACTTTTTAGTGTTTGCTGAATGCTAATAAAGTTTCATTTTGGACCTGAGTCTGTTTAGCTTAGAGAAGAGAAGGCCGAGAGGGGATCTCATAAATGGTTATCAATATCTAAAGGGCAGGTGTCAAGTGGATGGGGCCAGACTTGTTCCTGTGGTGCCCAGCAACAAGACACTGGGCGATGGGCACAAATTGAAACACAGGAATTTCCATCTCGACACATGGAAAAACTTCTTTACTTTGAGGCTGAAAGAGCACTGGAGCCAGCTGCCCAGAGAGGTTGTGGATTCTCCTTTTCTGTAGACCTGTCTGGACAAGTTCCTGTCCAGCCTGCTCTAGGCGAACCTGCTTTGGCAGAGGAGTTGGAGTAGACCTTTAGAGGTCCCTTTCAACCCCTACCATTCTGTGGTTAGTTGGAGAATATGTGGTACCTACCCTTCATTTTTCTTGTCTCTTTCCCATGTTGCCTTTATTGATTATGTCAGTAAAGCAGTAACCATAGATGTGCTGTTGTTGGCATTGCTCATATATGAGCTTCTTCAATGGTTTTTCTTGAAAGGCATTCAAGATATTGACACTCCATGAAGAAAGAATGAGTCTCATAGGGGCAAAGTGAACTTCTGTGTCCTTTTTGCAAGAGCCAGCATGGGTTTAGTGAGCACAACAAATTAATCATAAAATATAAACCAGACAATCATGCACATTGCCCTTTTTTTAAATAAAAATATATCTAGAACTTTTGTTAGATAGGTGACTTGGCATCTCTGTACTTCCTTTTCATCTTTGAAATCATATGGTTTAACCCTTTCAGTGGCTTTTGAATATGAAGCTCTAGAATTAATTTTAGTTTTCTGATCTAAGTGTTTTATACAGTTGTAGAAAGAATTCAAAGGCACATAAACAACTGGAAGACTTAGTCATAAAAGTTTCTCTTTTGAAGTCTCTTAATTGATGTAAATTATTACCACATGTAGGAATAACTGCTAGGTTTTTATCCCATAAGTGACAAATAATGAAGCAACTGATGCTTTTCTATTCTGGAACAGGCAGATAGTATGTAACATCTAACTGTAATTGGTATGTGGAAGACTTTTTGCTTTTGTTTCTGTGTGATTTTATGATTTGTGAGTTTTTGTTTCCACCCAGAAATGAATTCTTTCTCACCCTTTCTGCAGTTTTTTGAAGGGGTGGAAAGGATTTGTTTTAACGATGCTTTTACAGCCATTTCTTATATGCTTGCCTATATAGCTCTTATGGCTGGTTTTGCCAGATAATGGAACTGATGCTATTGTAAAGGAAATACAAGGGGAAAAAAAACCCACGTTGGATGTTTTATCAGAATTCATCATTAACTTTGCTTTAGAAATAAGGCTAAAGACTGAGAATTAGGCAATTCTTCCAAGGCCACGACATGCTATGATTACATCGTAAAGCCTCATATTGGCTAGCTTTTAAAAATGCTCTCTTTCTGCTTCCAGGAGGCCCTGTGATAATAAGTTGGCAGGTGCTAGGATCCCTTACAAGTAGAAGGAACTAGTTTATTAGTTTGTGTTGTTTTGGTGGAGCCTTTTAAGTTTTGTTTGATACTGTTGAAGCAAGGGGTAAAAGAGTCAGTTAACTGGTCCTTAGTGATTTTGGAAGTATGCAAAAAGTATAGGTAGAGACAAGGAAAGAATTCTGATTTAAGTTTTTGCTGAAATACATGTTAGTGAAATTTGGGAATAGACTGGTAGTCTGAGGACTTCAAAATTAATTGAAGGATACCTTCAGCAGTAACATCATAAGCATGCATAGGCTGTCATTTGAAGACAGAGATTTTGACTGTTGTAAATTGGGTGAATAACATAGTAGTCTATCTTGAAGCTACCTCAGCTCTGAATTATTCAACTAGATAGGGCTGAAGTAGTGTGAAGTATTTTTACTCCACGTTTTTGCTGGAGAATTTTTTTTTTTTTCGCATCAATATACAATATTGATCTTTTCCCAAAATAATTTGTAGAACTGTATGACTCTATCACATGGTATTGTCCATTTCACTGACTTCTTTCCTCATCTTCCAACTCTACATGATTGCTCCTTGTTTTAGGAGAGGAAGTAAATGTGAATTTTTCCTTGAGCTGTATAAGAGTTGGCCTAATTATTTTCCAGAGCTTGTGAACTCCTTTTTCCTCATAGGTCTTGTGGCATGTGTCCCTCTGCAGGGAAATGTCTCTAAAGGGGAAAAGTTGGGGAAAAGTATTAACCAGGCTCATTACTGATCTATGCTGGTGTTACAGGAACGACAGAACTCTTCCGGTTTTTCATTTCAGAATGGTCAGTGCTCCATATTTATATTTTCAACAGTGTAATCTGTGAAAAAAATATCCCATACTGCTTCCATCTTGTCTTTCAGTTAACAACATGTGGTGCTTAAACTGCCTGGCCTAGTGTGGACCTATTCATTACATAGTTGGGAAAAGATAATTGACTACATAAAAACCAAATCCTGTAGCTGTCTTGGTTTGAGGTAAAACAAACCAATTTTCTTTCAGTAATTTTACTTTTTTAGCTGAGCCTCTTCTAACTGACTAAACTCTGAAATTAACAGCATATTGTTCAGAACACTGTTCTCTCTCACAGTGATAAGACCTGATTATACCAAGGAACATTATGCAGAGAGGCCCTTGCTTATACCTATTGCTAGAACAACCAAGGTCAAGTAACTTTATTATTTGCCCCATTGGAGGGAGGGTCANCTCTCCTTTCTTTTTCTTAGGTGGGGAGGGTAAAGGAGGGGTCATCATCTGTCTGATTGGTCAAAACCATGACAGTAGCCCTGCTTGTCATTAAAACATAATTAATTTAAAAGAAATGTTAATTTTGACAGGATTAATTGCTGAGCAAGGAGTAACACAAAATATGGAGTGGTTCTATACAGGGAAGACACTTTCTTTCTCTGTGTAAGGAGACAACAGACTATAAGATCCTGGATGAAATATAAAGGATGGCTGTAGGCTTCTGACAAAAGCAATAAGAGTACCACC
>VZTM01016165.1:10976-27519 GCA_013400555.1 Jacana jacana | reverse complement strand
CCTAGGACTCTACTTGCCCATAAGGAGTTACTTCAGCTGCTCCTAAATTACCTTTTTCAAGTACAGTCTGATTCATATCGGAATATTCTCCCAAAAAGCAGCTGTACTCTGAAGTCAATGTCAGCACTTGCAGGTTCACAGGGGTTGCCATTCTTTGCTCTTTATGACTTCTGAAAATGGCAATGTTAAGGATGAACTAGACTGTTTTGCTCAGGTTTCACTTGATTGCTATTTCACTTGATTGCTTCTTATATAATGACCACATCCCCTCCAGCAAACAACACACCAGTTTATGGAGTACATAGTTGAATCAAAACATGCATACCAGAGGCGAATCTTTCCATCAGCGTGGCCCGTTGCAATACAATCCTCTGTTGGATGGCATGCTATGCAACTAAACTGGTTGTTTCTACTTTTTGTCTTCACTGTGTTTACAGAAAACCTTCAAGAATTAAGAAATTTTAATTATGAGGCTTTGTTTTCTTCTATTTAAAGAAAGCTTCAAAAGGATCAGCTAATGCACATAGCAATAACTCTGCCTAACAAAATTAAACATCTCCAAGTTGTTATAATTACACGCAATCTCCAAAACATAGCAACAGACTTGTTTTTCTCTGGATTTCACTAGTTCTTTGCCTTCGATCAAGCTGAAAGATTTTTCCTTCCTTCTTTTTCTCTCTCTCTCTTTTTCCACCCTATTCGTCCCCCTGCCTGTTTTGGCCCTGACCAAAGTTTGTCACTTGTTTTAGTCCAGCACCAGCCTAAGCATTTACCCCAAAAAAATACATGCCTGAGCTGGAAAGATAAACTACCAACACATTGCAGCACCTCACTGTCTGCCTCATCGAGCTTCTTATATAATGACCACATCCCCTCCAGCAAACAACCCAAGTGATTGCTGACAAATACAGAATAATGTGCATACATGAGCAATTAACAAACATTTACGATGTATCAGACTGAATCAACACTTGACATTTTCCTTCTTACCTGTTCAACTGTTTCTGCTTAAAAAAATAAACTTGGAGATTAACGTCCTTCACTGATGCCACATATTCACCCTGTTACAGTAAAACAGTAAGGCAGGATGTACAGGTTACGTTCTTACACATAAAAGAAAAAAAGAACAACCCATGTTTCACTACCAAAGTACTTAAAACTGGAGAGAATATAAATGGATGTTAAGTAAATGTTTTCTTTTAAGTGTTGTGTGGTGTTTGATTTTCTTTTCTGATAAAAAAACATAGGTGTTACAAACACACAGATTTGTTTAACTTCAGTCTTGTTTCAGTGCTGCTGTCCTTCTAGAAAAGTGTAAACAGTACACAGTTCATTTGAGAGGAAAAACATCCTCAACCAACCAACACCCAACAGAAGGAAAAAACCCCTAAAGATGAATATACTTCTCTTCCAAATGCAATGCGCTTCGGTGACGCGTCTACACCATCCAAAACCACTGACAATTCCTTGGCTTCCAAATCTTGGCCTGCTGCTTTTGTCAGCTTAACTGAGACCAGCTGGAATGTATCTGAACAAAGAAAAAATGTGTAATCAAAAGGCTTTTATGAACATGTTTATGTATGCCCCTTAAAAAGGGGATGTGCACCCCTCCTACCTTAAAACTAAGATGCTTGTACCTTCCAACATTTTTTATAAGTTTGAAAAAGTTTGTAAAACCTTCCAAAATAATTTGGATTTTTTGATTTGAATTTGGATATCAAAGATATTTTGATTCCAACAATAGTATTGAAGATTGAGGAGACTGAAGATAGTGGATTCTATTAAAAAATATCTACTGATGCTTTTAAACAGGATGTCTATTTATAAGCGTAAGGCAAAAGAGTAGTCTCAAGTCCTGTAGCATACCTTATTACAATGATAAGCACTGCTAAAGGATTATTACATCTACATCATCACATACATACAGTACATGCTTCAAAAGTGAAGATAAGCACTCTTCTAGACAAATATTAAAAAAATAAATGTCGTAGAATGAAAACAGAAAAAAGGTACAAAATGCATGACTGCACAAATGTGATTAAGAAATCTATTCAAAATTAATATACTAAAGTACGTTCTTGCAGCATACCATTCACTGACATGACAGTTGCTGTGACACAGCATGAGTTTGATGACAAGGATGATGCTAATGGTACCATACCTCTTTCACCACTCTTTGGAATTACAGCAAACAGAGAGTCCTCAAAACTAGCAAGTGCGTACAGTGCCAGAAGTTTGGATCCGACAGTGAAAGTCTGAAGAAACAAAAAGAAGGTGGTCAACAATTATTACACAGTAAAATAAAATATGAGACATCAGATTTACTGAAAAACTTGAAGGTACCTTACCTCAATACAAAGCAGAAGGCCTCTTTTAGCAAAGTGCCTTTATT
Source organism: Jacana jacana (assembly GCA_013400555.1). Classification (NCBI taxonomy): domain Eukaryota; kingdom Metazoa; phylum Chordata; class Aves; order Charadriiformes; family Jacanidae; genus Jacana; species Jacana jacana. Next base: position 25,127 of record VZTM01016165.1, on the reverse strand, counting down.
TGGCAGAAAATGGGAGCAACAGGACAGTTACCAGCCCACATGTTCAAGCCATCATATCAACTCCTACTGGCAAACCACAAACTTCAGCAAACCACACCCCGTAACAGCTACATTAGATCCTGAACTGCAGCGAGTAGTAAAGTTAGCATGTCAGTACATATCCCACCTTTTCCCAAAAAAGATTCTACATCATCATGACTTTCTGCAGTGACACACACAATAACTGCCACATTCTATTACTCCCGTAAATAGATGGTTTTCAGGCTGTGTCAATGACAGAACAACACAGCTCGGAGTAATCTGTGCCCATACACAGTAATAGCTGCAAAAATCCTATTATCAGTGGGTCAAGAATTATTTTGACATGTGCTCAACAGAAATAACATACTTTAATGGGAATCCCATCCATGAAGTCCCACAGCTTAATGCTGCCATCAAGAGAGGAAGAATATAGCTGAGAAAAAAAAAAGCATATAAATATTAGTTAAAGCAATATATCAAAGCCAGCTCCTATATAAAATCACAGCTTAAAAGCCGACGGACTGATCAATGGATCAAGTGGCTGAATCGTCAAAAATACAGACATGGCTCAGCTCTGTGCTGCCTTCAAAGGAAATGCAATGGCAATACAACACTATTATCCTAGTCTGAACTATACTATACTAACAGAACATGCATATATAGCCATTATGTCAACATCTATTAACATCTGTGTCAGATTTTGCATATGTAAAATGCAAATACAGTCCATCTTGACAAATAATTTTTGTTTATATACAGACACCAAAAAAACCCAAGCAAGCTGAGGACAGAAGCAGGAGGAGTAGTAGGCAGGCTGCTGGTACACACAAAACCACTGGGCAATTGCAAGGATTTATTAAAATTTGCATCTGTCACGGCAGGTAGAGAAAGTATGGGAGCAAAGTAAACACTGCTAGCTTTCTCACGCTTTTCCCCATCTAATAATTAGATAATAATAACAAAAAAAAAAGAAATCTTGCTGGCATTTCCATTTTGCTGTCATTCCATTTAATCAGTGCAATCCGCACATTATTTCACAATTTATTTTTGTAGCAAACAGATATAACGTTTATCCTTCCAGTCAGATTTAGGAGAAACATTATCTATAACCCCTTCCAGCCCGTTCCCAGCCCCTCCAGACAGCTCCCCCCCAGAAGCAGAGAAGCTGGTAGGAGCAGTCCCCAGAGACAGACACCCTGCCGCCAGCCAGACCTGCATATGGTTGTGGGGGTTGAGCTGGATGCCCGTCACCAGGTCGGCGTGACCCCCCATCACCCGCAGCGTCTCCTCGGTGGCCACGCTGTACATCTTCACGAAGTCGCCGGAGGCGCAAAGCAGGTACCTGTAACGGAGATGCAAGTTGTTACCCCGCCGCTCGCGGAAGGGGGCCGGGAACCCCTCAAGAGAGACAGGCCGCGCCGACACCGGCCGGCAGCCGCCCTCACTGCGTAGCTCAGGAATCCCTTCCCCCAGGGGCAGAATGCCCAGGCCCCAGTTACTTGGAATCGGTGGAGAACACAGCCCGAGCGCCGTGGAGACTGCTGCCGCCGCATCGCACCACGCGGAGCGCCGCCACTGGCGCCACCATCTTCCTTCCCCCGCCGGAACCCCTGACCTTTCACCCCTGCCCCCGCCAGCGCCTCCGCTCGCGCCCCGCCCCGCTCCGCTCCCCTTCATGACGCTGTCGTGTCCGGGCCTGACCGTCACTTCCGCTTGCCACCGGCTCGGCGGCTGGGGCGGGCGTGGGTTGGTTTGGCGGCTGTGACGCGTTGAGGGCGGGCTGTTGGCGCGTTGTGGCGGCTCCCCAGGGAGCTCTGCTGGCCGTTAACGGCTGCTCCTCTCAGAGGCGGTGAGTGCGGGGTCGGTGCCGCCGCTACCCGGTGTGGGGAGAAGGGCCTCCGCCCACTGAGTCCAGCTCTCCCACAGAAACTTCCCTTCGCCCTCCCCTGTCCCGGCCGCTCTGTAGAAGAGAGGTAGCCCAGGAGGAGCCGGTAGCGGCCAGCTGGCGCTTGCGGGTGCATGGCGCCTCTTGTTTCTTCTGTTACCCGAGGGTACAGCCCTTCTCGCCTCCGGGGGACAGCTGCTGAGCCCACACTAAAGGGGGTTGCGCAGGCTGCCAGGCAACTCCCAAGGGAAAGCCCTCTGCTTGGGCCTGGGTATATATAATAACCTCAGGGGAAAAATGCATAATTTTCTTGTTTAAGTAGGTAGAAAAGCTGAGCAGAAGAAATCGATAGGTGTGCTTTGGTAGAGCCCCAGCTACCCACTCACTTGGACGAATTGCACCTTTGCTGAGTTACTGAGGACATAACGTTCTCATTTCCGAGGGGAAAAGTCAGAAGCGATCTGAATGCCTGGAATAAGGCATGATTTATGGTGTCTGGGACTTGGCTTCTGCTTTAGAATAGTAGTTACAATTCTTACACAGCTGTGTACTTTTGGCTACTGTTTACAGCATTGAAATAATCTCTGGTATGCATGCAATGGACTTTTAAACAGTCCCTCTTAAAATAACAATAACAGGTGCATTCTGGAGGGCTACTTGTGAGTATCCTGATGTAAGCCAAGTTAATGTCCTTTTCATGATTGCTGACATAAGTCTCATTTGGAGGTTAAATGAGGATAACGGGAGAGTAGCATATGCATTGGAGTATTGTGGTTCCAGGGAACTGGGTATGGGTGTGAGAGAGTGTAATGCAGCCAGAAACTTGGCTTCTAATCTTGAATGCGTTAACAATTAAACAGTATGTACTTTCTATAGCTGAGAGCAGAATTCACATGTTCGGCCTGATTACAGTTGGTCTTAACAGCTGTGTCGTTGTCTCATTCTGGTGACTATTTTAGAAAGTGAAGGCAGATGCACTCTAGTGTGCTCCCTGTGTGGGACAGTATGATGACTGAGTTCTGAGCCACAGATACTGAATAAACAGTTCTGTTGTGGAGGAAAAAGCAAGGTGTATAGGAAAAGATAGTCCCTTTAATTTAATCTGCACTAATCACATGAACAGGAAAAGTTGTCTTGCCTCCTTAGTCCAAGTTAACACTAAATCTAGTCAAGCCTAGTTAAAATCAAGGAACTTGGGCTCTTTAACTTTTTCTTGATGAAGAAGAAGGCAAATACCATGTGCATCTTAATGCATATGTTTTTATTATACTATTGTAGTGCACATATACTTTCATCATTTTAAGAAATCTGTCATAAGCTTTGAAGGTAATAAAGCATGTAGAAGTCAAGACTAACCCCCCAAATAGGAGGGTAAATACTAGGCCTACTATAGTGACACAATCCAATTCACTGTCATGTTCTATATTTAGAATAGCACTGCTAATATCCTTGGACAGCATCACACATTGCACCTACAGATGAAAAAAACCCTATTTATCATAACTCCCAAGTGGTCTTTTGCTGCTGAAATCACCATAATTGTAGGGCATTTACTGGGTTCTAATGCTTAAGCGTGGGAAGGAAGTTCAAATTAGTTGTGCTCTTGGAAGCAGAGGAAGTCTGTGCTGGAAGTGGTGACTGTACTGTGGGGGAACAGTGTTCTGCACTGGTACTGGCAGCATATGGCTTATTTTATCTGTCTTTGCTCCTACCCTGTGCTGTATGTTACTTTCTCTTTTTTAAAAATTTTATTTAAACTTTGTACTGACATTTTTCATGTATTTGAGTGTGTTTATACACTATTATATGATGTTACAAATAAAGAAATTTGATCCTGAAAACCTTGTCTCGTACTCAATGAATGTGAAGTTCAGTAGCCAACTTGTGGTCAGGTCTCAGTTCATGAAACAGCTGACGGTACTTTCCAAGAGTTTAAGTTCAAAACCGTCTAAAAGATTTTTGTATTCAATGTTAAAATGTTTGCCATAAGTTTACTAGCAGTCCTGTATGTGTGGGGTTTGTGGGGTTTGTTGGGGTTATTATTATTATTATTATTTGCCCCAAAAAGGTTTTGTTCTTGTTTTTTTTACACGTGTGTAGCGTTTTATTTCCTAGTCACAACCTGTATTTTTAAGTGGGGAAAATGTGGCTGGGTGCACAGGTGTATAAAGAACCCAAAGTTACCGGTAGCAGTTTTGGGAGGTACTCGGAGATGCCGAGAGTATATGGTTTGTGGTGTTCAGGTGAGTAAGGAGCAAAAGTAACCTGTTGTTTGTCTTCCTTTGGTTGAAGTGGGGGCTTTGTATGTTTTTCCAATTTATTTGTTTAAATTTGCATTTCCAGTGTATAAATTGATGATTGTCTGAAGAAATTTGCCTTTGTCTCTTTAGAAGTAATGTTTTGATTTTTGTAGAAGTTCTCCTGTGTTCAAACTGATGGTTATTTATGAGGAGTTAACTTTGGGCTCTTCCACAGGGATTGTGAGTGCTGCAAGGTGCCGTTTTTTACAACCATTTTTTCTGTATTGCGATGAATCAAGCAAGTAGCCCATTTATGGGCCAAAGATTTGTTTGCACTTAGATTTCCCTGCGTGACTGTGAATAATTCTAGGTAAGCTAGTTGGAGAGAGTGCATTTGTTGATCTGAAACATTTATTTTTAATGTTGTAGGTTGCAATAGATTTCCTTATGAATATGTTATCAGCGTAGAGGTAAATCCATTCAGGCAAAGAGGCAAGTTCTTTCTAAACAAGTGCTTACTGATTTGGTTTATAGACTGTATCTAGGTTGGGAATTTCTTAACTGTTCAAGCATTTGTGAAAGCCCATATCAATAACACCATGTAAGAGTGATACGGGAGAAAAACACAGCTCTGACTTCCAGGGATCAGAATGTCGATCCCTTACGGCAGGGTGTGATACAGTACTGTACCATTGTACTTCATGAAGTCAGTGATATAATTTAGGAAAAAAAACCTGTTTTAAAAGGCTAATTATGTCTTACATTTACCCTTCTTTTCAGCAGATTTCATACTTTCTTGGATCTTATTTCACCTCAACCTTGCACCTTAATAGAATACCCAGCTCTGTACCGTTGTCTGTTCTGAAGACTTTTGTCTTTTGTTTGTAGAGGTGTGATCAGCTCCATTGCTGTCCCCAGCACACGGCTCTAACATCCAGATTCCAGTTGGCTGAAACTGGAGCATGAGGGCAATGTGTCTGGCACTTTTCAAAATGTGGTCTATTTGTAAACTGCAGTGCTGGTCTTGAATGTCTTTTTGTCAGCATAAATCAAAATAATAATAAAAAAAATTGCTGCTGGTAACAGGTCAGGTCTTCCGTCTTGTGGTGGGTTTGGGTTGGGTTGGGTTTTTTTATTTTGTTTGCTTGTTTTTCCAACTGTGTTGTAGAAGAGGATTCTGAAATTTGTGCCTTGCAGTTTTCTGGAATGAAATAAGAGATAAGAAAGGCTACTCGTTTTTATAGCTCCATCGTTTAGGAGCTGGTGTGACTGAATCAAATAATTGATTACTGTTTTGCATGTGCAAACTTGCTTAAAGTAAAGGCAGTGAATCCATATGTTAATTTCCAGTTTGGGGAACATATTTCAAGAGAAACTGCATTTTTTTCCTTTCTGTGATACATGGAATCTAGTATTTACTGAAAGAAAAGTTAACGTGACAGAGATTACTACTGCATGAGACAGACTGTTATGAGATGCTGCTACAGCCGAGCACGTCAGTAGTTTTCTTTTTCAGTTGTCTTTTCCCAGAGAGGAAAATTGGATTGTAATGAGATCATGTCCCCGTTATACTAGTAATTCATTCCTGCCGGGAGCACTAGAGGGTGCTAGAAGAATGACTGCGGCGTTAAGAATGTGGCATTGAAAGCCCGGTATACCAGAAAAGTGGAACCTGCTTGAGCTGTGATGTCTCTTAGACATCTTTGTTCCAACCCAGTCTTGCCATAAACAGGCTGCTGGTGTTCTGCTGCGGCATCTGTTCTAGTCAGAGGGAAGGCGGTGACCTATAGGGACACTGTTTCTTAATCAGTGTTCAGCAGAATGATGGTGTCTTGCGTGAGACCATGAAAGCATCAACATGTCATCAAAAGGAAAAAACATAAGAATTATTAAGCTGTAAGTGCTCATCTTAGTAATTGTTACCATACATAGTAGTGATCCTGGCCAGAAGATTATTGTACATCGAGGAATTAGTGCTCCATGGTACAGTTAATCTGAGTATGCCCAGCCTGTGCTGCGCAGTGCTGTGTGCCTGCATGGCTTGGCTGTCAGCCTGTCTGGTGTTGCACAGATGCCTTGTGTGTGGGACAGGATGAGCTTGCCCAGCTCATTTTAACAGTGCAGCCTGCAGGAAATCTCCCACCCAGTACTGGTGGTTATGCTGCCTGCCTGGCCTTACCCTTGAGAATGCAGCAATATGTTCCCCTTTCTGATTGACAGTGGAAATGACGAATAGAGTGGTTTTCTTGTAAGAAATTCCTGTGGTAGGATCTTCATGACTGGAAAGGGAGAATCTCTGCTGTGGAGGGAGCTTGCCCAGAGTGCTGCAAGCAGACTGGTGGCCTGTTTGATGCTACACTGCCATGGGTTCCCCCCATCTAAAGGGGTTTGATATTATCTATACTATTCTTTCCTTATAGCGTTAGCCCTTAAAAATAGCATTTTAAGTGATACCTTACAAATCTGAGAACCTTTCTTACTGAGATCATAACAGATCTGCACCTCCTGTGCAAAATACTACAATAAAAGATAAAAGTATTTTAGCTAGTATTTTTTATTTAAAACATACTCAAATAATTTGAACTAATAATTTTTTAAAAGTAAGTTTTGTTTTGACACATCTCTAAATTGAGGTACTAACTTAGCAAGAATGAGTACAGGCAGGCTTTATAACTGGAAATTTGAATTTTGATAGTGATTTGAAGTTGGCCTTTAAAGTACCTTCATCTCTTTGTGTGCTCTGGTGTCTGCTAAATTGTGAAACAGAGTACTTTCAGTTTAATTTTAAATAGTTAATTTTGAATGTACTGTCCTTTTTGGAGGTTAAAAGAGTATTTAATACTACAGAGTTCTCAATTACAATGTCATCCTGTAACAGTTTGATTTGAGAAGTTCTTTGAGTATCTTGGAAATATCGTCCAGTTAAGTACTCAAATTATTAAGGTATAGCTAGTATATCAATGGAGCTCTGTGGAATTTTTGTTACAGGAATTTTATGATAAGGAGGTATCAGTTATCTAGTAGGGAGGGAATGACATGGTGAGAAGCAAACAAAACGGAGAATTCATGTTGAAATCTGCCAGCATGATTCCACTGGAATTTCTTCCCATTTCATGAATTTCTGGAGTTTAATTTTATTTCTTTTTTAATGAGGGGATTGGGCTTTGTTTTCTGGCCATTTCTAGTAGTCATTAATCTCTTCCTTTTATGGAAATATAAAAATGAATGTAAAAGGCCATCAGAAGCTCACCTCGTGGTGGTGCGGGTATACTTGATCTGAGACCTTTCTTCATTCTCTTTGGAAATCATATTTTGTGGAGATGTGGTACCAAGTGAACTGCATGGTGTAGGTTGTGAATAGTCTTCTAGCCTATGTATGGGACCTGCATATGCTCATAGGTGTGTATTGTCCTGTATGGCAGTTTTTAAAAGTGGCGCATTGTCTGCATTTTATGCATCTGTGTGTGCCTTATACCAGTGCAATTGTAGAAGAGTCAGGGCTTCAACTGGGCAAGCAAGTGCATGGTAGATAAAGTGCCAGGAGTGTCTTCTAGGATTGATCCAGGAGAGAGAATGGAGTCAGAGTGTTAATCCACATGCCTTTTACAGCTCTTTTTTGCTTATTGAAAAATAGATACTTTGTACACTTCTGTGATGACAAGGCCAGTCAAATCCCATTGTTATTAACTGCTTATTAGTAGCAGACAGATGTAGAAGTGTGATGTTGGTTTTATGTTCTGGCATCTCTCCACTACTCTTGTAATGAAAAGAAGCTCTGAAGTAAGTGAGAATAAGTTCTTCATAGTCAGTGATGAAACTAAATGATTTTAAAGTTACTTTATTGATAAGGCATTGGCTATTGCTGGACATTTTTTCCTTTCCACAAAAATGAAAACAGAGCAACTCTAGTTTCCTGAACAGATGTTGAGTATTCCAAAGATACCCTGGTAAGCGAAAGAGAGCCTGCATCTTTAGCTTCGTTCTGAACCGAAACTGCTCCATGCAGAGAATCTGCTATAAAAACACAGACGTACTTTGAGAATGTATGATTTTGTGTGAAGATCTTGCTTCAAGGTTTTGTTCGCTTTAAATAGGGGCTGTTAGTAAGCAAGGAGGTTTTGGTTGTATTTTGTTTTTCTCCCCTTGTCGCTAGCAACAGAAGTCAAGCTTTGCCCAGCTAGGGAAAGTGAGTACTGCAATATTTATGAAAGGATTCTGGACAAAGAAGAGTGACTCTGTCTTTTAGAAACTAAGTGTTTGTAGTCTAACAAACGGTCATGGTCTTTCCTCTGATACAAACCAGCTGCAACTATGCATTACTGTGTGTAAACAGCGTTCTCCTGCTCTTACTGTTTCCAACTGCAGAGCAACAGATTGTAAGCTTTACTGTTCTCTTTCCGTCTGACTTGTGTTACTTCCCTACTACTAATAATCCCCCAGTTTGTTAAATCCCATCCCATTCTGTTGAAACCAGCAAGAATGGGGGCTCCAGCATTGGGTACGTGCCCAGTGACTGGGAGGAAGCAGGCCAAAGAGAATGGGGACTTGGTGCAGCTTTTAGTGTCTTTGTGAATCGTCTCATTGTAAAAACTTGGATCTCATGAGAAAAATTGGTACTTTTTTTGCATTAGTTTATTAGGATTAACTTTATCCACTACTTTTTGAAAAGTAATTCAGAAAGCAAGTAGTATCAGTATTTTCATTAGTTCCTTTAAAAAATACTCCCAAAGAGAGGTCTTTAATGGGAGAGAACTCAGAGAGGCCTTAAAGTTTCATAGATGGGATTAGTGGGAGGGATGCTTCAGAGCTGTGGTGTGTCCCGTCCTGAGAATTGTAATCTAGACAGTCAAGTCATGGCCCACTTCCCCTCTTGATAGTGTAGCTAGTAGGGTTACCTGTTTTTCCGTCTCACATACCTATTTCTCATGAGAAATGTATCCTCTGCTTTCTTCCTGCATATTCTTTCATCACTTGGCATTCGGCTGACACACGTGAGCTGATACTTGCTGAAGGGTATGTAGCTGTTCCTATTTACAGGTGTCCTCTGAGATAAACAATGCCAAAGAACTTTAGTTTGTAAGTATATTCGAGTTGAGGTAGAATGCATTTCCCCAATTATTTCCAAGGATCAAGTCCAGATGCCTATTGGTAAGGTTTGGGCTTTTCTCTTGCAGCAGCTGCAGAGTGCATTTTTTCGAACAGTTGTATTGAGTCTCATAGCAGGGAAAACTGTTTTGTTGACAAGTGGTTGTTACCATGATCTCTGCTGAGAGAAGGAGGTTGGAGAGGAGAGTGAGTCCAAATTTACTGTTTATTTCAGAGTGTGTGGCATCTTGCAATGCACAATGTTTTTATTATTGAGTAAATGCTGCTACTTTAAACAGCAGGAGAAAAGCAACATAAGCACCTCCAACCATTCTGAACTGGGGCTTTTTAGCTATTAGAAACAACAGTCAGTCATCATGGAATAGCTTTGTATTTTAGAGTCTATTGGACTGGCAAGCATAAATTAACAGGAGATTTATCTCCTAGCTTACATGCAAGTCATGGGTTATTTGGATGCCTGAAGTGTGATTTAGGCCCTCTGAATTCTGTCCTGCCTAATCCAGAGACAGTTGCTCAGCTGTACCTCTTCATGACTACTCTTTTCCCAGTTTTAGTTCACGGGCACTAATTCTAACTAAAGGATCACAGAAAATGGTATGTGCATATTAATCCACTACATACTTGACATACCCTTTCCGAAAGTTTACTAGAACGTGGCAGCCGGTGGAGCAAAGGTTGTGTTTAGGTCTAGGCTCACTTTGCCTTTATCAGTGGTTGCTATCATTTATCTTGCTAATGTTTTGTAGCTTTTATTGACACAATTTTTCTGGAGACTGCGTGTTATTGGCAGAGTGTGCTCCTGATCTACACAGTGTACTTCCAGGGTACTAACAGAGTAAAAAGCTCATAGTAATGAGCTGCAGCTGATTTCATGACTTAGAGGGAAAGTATTGTTCCAATGAATCTAATAAGGATGTTACTATATTTTTGCAGGTGTAGAAACATCTTTGTTGTCTTCAAATGATGGCAGGTCTAATTTGAGTTGCATGAGTTTGCATGAATTTCTGGGCTCATTTCAGGATAGCCTTGAAATGTATTCCTGCAGAAATAATCTGTTGCTAAAAACCATGCTTCTGGTCCATCTGGACCAGACATTGTAAAAGAAACCTGCTTTTAGGATTTACAGAACTGTTGAAATTCAACAGTTATTTGGTACATTTAGAATTCAGGTAAATGGAGTTGAGAGGAAACACACTGTGGAACATAAGTATTTACCTGGAGTTGAGAGGTAACACACTGTGGAACATAAGTATATACCATTAATATGCACATACCTGGAACATAACCATTACCTGGTTATTTGGTACATTTAGAATTCAGGTAAATGGAGTTGAGAGGAAACACACTGTGGAACATAAGTATTTACCTGGGGTACTTTGATGTTGATGAACATTAAGTCAGCCTCCTATTCCAAATTATATTTAATATGTTGGATTAAATGTCTTGTTTTTATGAATAATCACCTCAGGTTGTACTTGTTTTAGGACATCTGTTTCAGTTTATGCCAGTTAAAATTCTCAGAACATTGTGGTAAAATTAATGTTAATCTGTTTTACCTGTTTTTGGCATACATGTTATTCCTGTGAGAGATAATCTTCCTGAATCACCTGTTCTTCTAGGTCCTTTCCCTCCAAGATTTTTAATTGGAATTATTTACTTATTTGTGCTGGTTGCATTTCTTCAGGTTTTTCTTTTTTTTTCTTTGGGGTTTTTTGGGGTTTTGTTTTTATTTTTGTGCTTTGGTGTGTTTTTTTGTTTTTTGTTTTTTTTTTTTGCTTTGGTTTGGTTGTTTGGTGTGTGTGTGTATGTGCTTCATTTCAATGCATTCTTCTATCTTGATTATGTATTTTTATTCATGGCTTACTTGAGCTAAATTAGCACAACATCAAGCTATTATGGGTTTCCATGGCAGACTTCAATTTGACCTTACTGCTTCAACTTTTATTCTGTTGTCTTTGAAGGGTAATTCATATAAATTCTTATCATATGTGCTGTGTAGTTTCACTTGAGGACCTATAGCAGGCTTTGCATTGTCTTCAGTAGTATTCTGCTTGTAAGCGGCATTAAAACTGTGTTAAATGTTTTTCTTCTTGCAACCCCTTGTCCAGGTTGTTGATAAAGATATTAAAGAGAACTGGCCCCAACACTGAGCCCTGGGGAACACCATGCGTGACTGGTGCCAACTGGATTTAACGCCATTCAGCGCAGTCCTGTGGGCCTGGCCCTCCAGCCAGTTTTTTACCCAGTGAACAGTATACCTGTCCAAGCCTTGGGCAGGCAGTTTCTCCACGAGATTGCTGTGTCAAATGCTTTACTAAAGTCCAGGTAGACAACATGCACAGCCTTTCCCTCATCCACCAAGCGGGTCACTGTGTCATAGAAGGAGATCAGGCCAGTCACCTGCATTTCCTGAACCCTGACTGGGCCTGATCACCTGATTGTTCTGCATGTGCCACGTGATTGCACTCAGGATGATCTGTTCCATGTGCTGAGGTCAGACTGACAGGCCTGTAGTTGCTCGGATACTTCTTCCAGCCCTTCTTGTGGATGGGCATTGCATTTGATAACCTCCAGTCAACTGAGACCTACTCGGTTAGCCAGGGCTGATGGTAACTGATGGAAAGTGGCTCGGTGAGCACATCCACCAGCTCTCTTGGTACCCTCGGGTGGATCCCATCTGGCCTGGTAGTCTTCTGTGTAACTAAGTGCTGTAGCAGGTCACTCGCTATTTCCCCTTGGATTATGGATGCTTCATTCTGCTTCTAGTCCCTGTCTTCCAGCGCAGAGGGCTGGGTACCCAGACCACTGTTAAAGTCTGAGGCAAAGAAGGCATTAAACACCTCAGCCTTTCCCTCATCCTTTAATTGCAGTAAGATCCTGCCACACGCCTAGTTTTTATTAGTTATATTGACATATCATGCAGGCTTTACCTATTTCTAAGATCACTAAATAAGATTGTATTTGACATTTGTGGATAAATATTTTGCCTCTGTCCTTCCCTAAGACTTGCAGCTGTCATCTTTTAGGAGAACTCATGGTTACTGGCTGTGAAAGGCCAGACAGAGCTCCTGCCAGAGCCATTAAAATCTTTTCTTTGGTCAGCCAGCAGACTTGCTGTTGAGGCCCTCCCTTCCCCCAGAGACTAGGTATATTGTTACTGCAGTGCTTCCAGTCACTTCTGTGAGGAGGAAAAAAAGGAGTCGGAAATGTCTAGTCTATTACATGATGGTATAAGAGGAACTGAAGTACTTGGCTGGCAAGGCAAAGACTTTGATAAGTATTTGGTTTCTGTATTAACTGTATTGTTTGTTACCCACATGATGAGTTCTGTGGAACCTGTGCTGTTAAATAACTATCAGGTCTGAGGAGGAGGACCAAAATTTAGTTTGCAGTGTAAAAGAATATTGTCCTAGAGGATGCGTAGCTTTTGAAATATCTAAAATAATCTAGGTTGTCAAAGTAAAATAGCAGAGGTATCTGCAACTGAGTCTTTTGGCTAAATTTTCTTCTATTGAGCAATTATGTCTGTAGACAAAAAAATCCAGAGAGCTCCGCAAAAGTGTGGCTGCCAAATACAACAGAGGTTTCCTGTACAACTCTATAGAAAGCCAGGCTGCAGTCAGCCTTATGACAAATGCTGAAATTTGCTTACACCTGCATTTTGTTTGAATGGGTGTACTTCAGGCTCAGAGAAGTAACCGTTAACTTTGTGAGTTACACAAGTTTTCAATTTAGACTTTTTTTTTTTTTTTTTAAAGGCAAATGGTGTAAGAGAATAGCATATGAAATTATCTGAGACAAATTTCATACAGTTTACTTGGATACTGCTATTTAGTATTAAGAGCCCACAAGCAAAAAAATTGTACTACTACTGGATTTCTAAACTATTTCTATGGGCAGTGCTGCGGGTTCTTCTTATTTTCTGTTACTTTTAGCTGATCGAATGTTAACTGCAGAAAGGCAATTTCCAAGTGTCACTTTTTTAGTGTTGTAATGAAAAGTGGTTTTGTTTCCATCACGCTAGCGGACCTTGATAGTCGTGTTCTGGTTGGCAGGCAGCTGGCACAAACAGGCTGGTTGGGTAATTTTCATTCTTTTCTTTCTATTGGGTACGTGTGTTGATGCCATAAGAAAGAATTCTCACCCTCTTGTCCCCCTGTTGTGGTGCAAAGTCTGTTATGGGCGTGTGCAGGAAGAGTACTGATCGATTTATAGGTGTGTAGAAGAAACTGAAACAGAAGCCAAAATAACATGGAATAACTAAGAAAGTTCTGTTGCAAACCACTCTGATATGGACTGAAATCAACAAAAATATTTCTCTGAAATGTACTATCTCTAAACAATTATTCAGTTGCAAGGTAGGCTGTTTGCTGCCTTGGAAGACCAAAGGAAACAAATAAGTTTTATACTTTGTCACACTTTGGATTACACAGGCTTCCAGTACAGAATCTGCTTTGATCCAGGGTGTCCAAATGTCTAAACCACAGTCAGCTGAAACTAAAATGGAATAATCTTGGGAAAAATAAATCACTAAAGCTCTGTTTTTCTTTCTTCTTTGTGGATGTATGTATAATATTTATTTTTCTTCAAATTTTAAAGCTGAAATATAGCTTTTTCTATCTACAAGCATTTCCTTCAAATGTATTTAATATTTTATGCTAGATTCCTAAGAGACACATTAATGTAAGGTATTGTCCTGGTTTGAGGTAAAACAAACCAATTTTCTGTTCAGTAATTTTACTTTTTTAGCTGTGTCTCTTCTAACTAACTAAACTCTGAAATTAACAGCACATTGTTCAGAAACTGCTCACTCTCACAGTGATAAGACCTGATTAGACCAAGGAATGGTCTGCAGAGAGGCCCTTGCTCATACTTATTGCTAGAACAACCAAGGTCAGG
>VZTM01016165.1:0-10942 GCA_013400555.1 Jacana jacana | reverse complement strand
ATTATTATTTATATTTTCATTAAAGTAGTTTAGTTTTTTTTTTTCTAAACTCCTAAATCTCTTTAATCCCTTTCTCTCCTCTTTTTCTCTTGGGGGGGGTGGGGGGAGGAGGAAGGGGTCATCATCTGATTGGTCAAAACCACACAGGTATAGAAGGATGAAAAAGAACCTCCTCAGGTACAAGAGGAAAATTATTTTTTTAATAGACTAGGTCTTTCTGTCTCTCTGTAATTTTGAGAGGAGAGCTGAGCTTTCCAGCAGCTAAAGAGGCAAAGTACAAAAAATAAAGGGGAATCAAGACAGCAGAACCAAATAGAGTGAATATAGAAATAGTAAGTCTCTTGACAATGTTGAAGAGGCAATAGGTGAACAGAGCCTGGAAGTGAGGCAACAAATCTCAGTGTGATTTTACAACTTTCTGACTCATTAGGCACACCAGGAATTTTTAGAAGATCCTGAACAGAACAGTACGTTTTGGGGGAAAAGGTGAGGCTTTTGGAAAAGAGGGAGAGACAAATGTTCAAAGCTGAATGTTACAAGCTAGGTTGAAATTTTTGGGACTTAACAATGTTAAGTCTGTGTGTCCTGTGTTAAAGGATCCAAGAAGACTAACATCAAGATACAGCAAAGATATTTATGAAATGTTGTCAACAAACCAAGAAGCAGTTTGTACTTGGGGTGGAGGACCAGCAAAAGTACAAAGGACTAGAAGGACAGAAAACTGCATTACTTCCATTTAAATCTTTTCTAGGGATGGTAACTAGCCCAAAATTTTGAGAATCTGTGGAGACAAATAAAGAGATACTATACTGCCAGCTGCCTGTGCAGTGCGGGTGAAATCAGAGTTTGTAGTTTGCACCATTATCTCCCGCTTCATTTGCCATTAAGTTGCATATGGTCTGAAAAAAACAGAACTTTTAGATTGGACAGTGGAAATTGCCAGCCTGATCTTTCACAGATAACAGAATGACGATGCTCCTGGCAGAAAAGACAGGCCTCTTTCTATCAGGGTCTTTGTCTCGTAAAGGTTTTTCACTAGCAATCTTACTACAGCACAAAGTATGAACATCTAACTTTGCAGTTTGCACTGAATAATTACAGAACCACATGCAAGCGTGCTGCAGTTCCTTCAAAATGGACAAATTACTTATGATGTAGGTACTGTTTACCCTGAATGGGAGATCCAAAGGAGGTTTACAGAGGTTTATTTCTATATTGCCTGTGGATGATGCAGTTTACAGAGAGTAAAGTGAAATTACCTGAAAGAGCATTTGGTGATAATCCTTTTTAGGAAAAGATCTTGCCACTGGCAATGTCGTGCAGACTGGGGGGATACCAGCCCTTTTTTTTCCCAAGGATAATATGGAAAGCATCTGTGTTTAAATGCTTTCATTAGGTCATTGCATTAGGAATGGAAGTGCTGGAAATGTTTTTACTGGCAATTATGTGAAAAAAGAATGCAGTTGTATTTTATCTAGAAAATGGCTTTGCAATTAAAACAGAGAAGTTTACATAAAGCGGACTACTACCCATATTAAACAAGTTTTAAAGTGTCAAGATCAAACTATAAGTGAACTTGATAACTGCATCTTTGGTTCTGATGTAAAAGTGGCACATGACGAGCATTTTTATTTGTTACTCAGTTTAAATTCTGTCATTTGAAACTCAGTCTTGTATTAAGTTAGATTTTTATCTAGAATTGATTTGGCCTATTTTTCGCTTGGGTCTAATGTGACTGTCTCATGGCACATCCATCTTAACAGATGTTATATGTGATACTGAGGCCCTCGTAGTCTCTGAGGACAACTTTCATAAATGCTCTGCTAGCTTGATGAATGTGGTTGTTCTTACACGCCGCCCCAGAGCTGGGGAAGTAATGATGACTGTGTCAGGACTGAGGCATTCCCTTGCAGCAGAGAGATGTGGAAAGAGGAGGCAGAGACAGGTTGTTTAGTAATGCCTATAGTGCATATTACCAAAGGTTGCAGATAGCAGAGACTGGTGTCATGATTAATGAGGGAGAGGACAGGTTGCAGATGCAGAATATTCTGGATCTCTGCATGAAATGGGTAAAGGTGAATAATGCATACTTCTATCACGTAGGTAGAAACAGTTATGGTTGGTACAGGCAGATGAGAACAGTCTGGGAAGTGGTGATTGTCTGTAGGAGCTGGAAGCTGGATCATCTGGTGACTGTGAACAGTTGTGTGCAGCTGTAGCTAAGGGAGCTAACTGGTCCTTGGATGTTTCTGGGGACGTCATGGTAATACTTGCATTTTCTTAAGTAATGCTTCCCTCTCAAGTTACGCAGTTTAAATGCATACATTTAGTTTAAAATGCGTTAAAGAAACTAACAGCAGGAATGACGTTATTAAGGCATAGTGTCTCGAGTAACTAGGTTAATATTGACAGAGAAAATCTGTTTGCCCAAACCTTGGCAATGGTGTTTCTTGTTTGAAAAGGCAAATAAAAAAATCACAAGAAAAAGAAAAATCAAAATCCGAAATATCATGTGGTCTAAATTTGTTAAAAGCCTAAATGAGGGGACAGGAGGAGGGAAGGAAGGTGCTTGGGCACTCTTTGGTGAGGAGGACTAATGTGAAATGCCCTAAAATGAACAAAGTCAGAATGTAGAAGAATAACTTTTGTGTAACTTTCTGGTTTATTATAATTTGGTCTTTGTTTGCCTTAGAATCATGATTCCTGTTGAAACTGCTAAAGGTAGGGAGTTGCTAAAGCAGGGAATCTCAGAGGGGTGGATGCTATTTTAGCTGCTCTGCAATTGTTGAGAGTGTGCGACCTTGTTTCTGCTCTCCTACAGCTTTTTCTGAGACAGTCTCCTGTGGTCCTTATGTGAGCTGTAGGACTGTAGAATCAACTTGTGACTGCTTTACACTCCTGCTTGGCAGCTGTCTAGTGTTCTGGCAGCAGACTGAGGGAGAAGCAGGCAGAGGAACAATTTTATCATTTTTTCCACTGAGCTAACTGTTGAGCACCTTATGTTACACACTGGTGCTTAATAAATTAGCTCTCAGAACATGAGTGTGAGGAAGTTCAGTTTAAATAGACTCTGTGTAGGTACTGTAGCTGCTTAATAAATAGTCACCATAGCATGTGCTAGGGTCTTTAAGCTTTAGGAAGAGTATACCTGTGATGTGTATATATATTAGGGAATCTGCATCAGACCATACTGTCCCCTGTTGTTTTAGTTCACCTTTATGGTTTTAAAATCCATTCCTCTTTCTTTATGCCAGCTGCTGTTTATGGATTCAGGGCACAGCTCAGTTTACATGAAGTCAACTCCTAAGTCATCATCCTCACACTCTAGAAGATGCTTTGGCATAGAAAAGAGGAGTGGCTGGAGCCTAATGAGTCATAGTTAGCTGTTAAGTAAGATTTATGTTGATCAGTTAATTGAAAACAAAATAGTGGCATTTTTGTTTTGAATGAACTACTTAGTCTTCTACCTACCTTTCATGAAAATAAGTGTCCTTCAACTCATTTCCAGACATGCTCTTTTGATCCAGGAGACCTTACCATAAGTAAGGAGAATGTTTGGAATAACTTGCCCTTGCCTAGAGGCTTAACTTTTCTTTAAACCTGTCCCCTGGCAGATGCAGGATCTGCTTTCCAGAATGTGACATCATATTTTTTAAAGGAAAGAAAATACTAATTATTAACTGCTCGAGCAAGAGGTCTTCAAGACAGTCTTCTATAAAACCTGAATGAATTCCCTTTTGTCCTATTCACATAATAGTGTCCTCAATTTTAGCAAATCTGAGGGGCGTCTACAGACATTGTATAGTCAGGAGTCTGGGGACTACCTGGGATTTAAAGTTAAGACAAGTAAAAGTACCCTAAAATCTGAAGCACCAGCCAAAGCCTATGGATAAGCCTGGATTGTGCGTGTTTCCATTCAGCCTTTAGTAGTACAGCTGAGTCTCGGAAAGATTACTTCTCCAAGACAAAACATTTGGCTTGGAGGATTATATCACTGCTTGTTCTGTACTAAGACATAGGTGCCAAAATAGTCAAACTTTAAAGCGTATGGTGTTTAGGTAGAAGAAGAGGAAAGCCTGTATCTCTTCCTAAATAAACTTGCTCCTTCTAGGTGTGCATTACTCTGCATTTCCTACATTAAGCCCTTCTGGGGTGAGAGAGATACAGGCGCTGTAAACAAGAATGCCATTCAGTAGTTAGTAGTTCTATAGCAGTGAATCTGTGGCATTCCTTTTACTATTTTGTACATGATATTGAACCATGGATTGAAAAAAGAAATATCAGACTGCTATGTTTAACTTGCAGGTAAAGTTTTGTCATGAACATATTTTAGGAGCCTAGAGCTACACCGGTTAATGTATATACTTTAACAACATGGGTTCTGTAAAGGTATTTCAAACATCAGTCAATAAATATCCCACCTTCTCTAAGCAGTGAAACTTGTAGTTTACCAGTATTCTAAATATAGATTACTTGGGAATATAAACTATTCTTTAATACTTTAGCTTTAGTTATTTTGAGCATATGAAATCTTGATTCTGTTTCCAGTGTTTACTCAGATACTTTGATGTCCAGTAGAACTCACCCTCCCGGGTAGTAAAAGAAGTATCCTCCCTCGGTATTTTTAAGGTGTTGCCCTAACCCATTTCAAAGCCAACTCATTAAAGGAAAGCAGTCATAATTCTTCTGCTGAATAGGAATAACGTTTTCCTAGTTATAGCGGAAAAAACATTCCATCATGTTGTTAGACGAGCCAAGCAAATACGTGACACGTTATTAATCAAAATAATATGTGAGCTTTTAGTAGGAAAAAGAAGATTTATATTCCTACTCAAGGAGGTGTCCTGATGTTTTAGCTATGCCACAAAATAGGTATTTTTATTAGTGACTGTAACAACAGGGGGAGAATTTTGTGGTTGTCTGTTTGTTTTTTCTGAGGTCTTACTTGAAAACCAGTGTGAACATTAGAAGATTTTTGGAAAACAAAGATTTCTGCTTATTTTGCATAATACCGACACATAGAGAATAACTTTCTGTATTAAATGGGGCAAAGCCAGCATATTCCAAGCACTTTACACAAAGCCATATCAAGTGATGCTTTTCTTCCCAATTTGGAGTTTGTTCATAACTACCCATCTTCACTGGGAAATACGTGTGATCCGCCTATTCTGAGAATCAGGCTTTAAAATTTGAGATTACAAATAGAGATATAAAGGTTCATTTGTGGCTCTTTCATGTTCAGCTTTGGTGTAGGGGTATGGCAGTTAGCAATGTAAATTCGCTTGTGCAACTTGGGTTGATAATGGAGATGAGGCCATAAAAGGTGGGGATATGAGTTAATGGCATCCTCTAAACTGGGTTTTCACCTTCAGAATAACAGCAGTAATGCTAGAATAAGTGTTTTCAGGAGGTAAATAGAAAAAAAAAAGTAATTTATACGTTGCAAACTTCAGACTAGTTCAGTTGTAAAGGCAGTTTTATGGGATATGCTTGCAAGCAAACACAGAAGAGAAAGTATAGAAATTTCAGGAAGAGCAACACAGTATACTGCATGGCTATCCTCATGATGCCTTTTTTTCATGTTGCAGTGCTCTTCACTGAACTATTTGGATAATCTTTGCAGACTCCATCTAGGAGCACCAAATGTCCTATTTTTTTGTACAGAGTTTGGGATTTTCCAGAAAAATGCTCTTAACACAAATATTTTACATTCTTGCTTCCATCTGGCTTTGGTCAGCAGTGGGGTTATTTTCTCTTAAGCACCTGTGCTGCTTTCTAAAAATGTGTCATTTTGAAAAGGACACTCAAGTATTAGATACCTAAAAGAATAGTTTTGTGTTTTGTATTGCTGAGACATGTATTTTAAAATAAATGAAGTTAGACATGTATTATTTGGCCTTTAAGAGAGATCATTTTAGCTGATACTTAAATTCTTCTTTGTTCAAAGCTCTCAAAATAAAATACAAAATATTTTTATATTAGGATACAAAATATAATTGTGCATGTCACTATTTTCAGTCATGCTAAAACATTCCTTCATGCTAAAACAAGGTATTTTTCTATCTTTTGAGGTTACCATGAAGTAGTTGAGAGATGCTGAATCATAGAATGGCAGGTTGGAAAGGGACCTCAAGCATCATCTGGTCCATCTCTACAACTGCTTGAAAGGGCATTGTACGGAGGTTGGTGCTGGTCTCTTCTCACGGGCAATGAGCGACAGGACAAGAGGGAATGGCTGCAAGCTGCAGCAGGGTAGGGTTAGGCTAGACATTAGGAAAAAATTATTCACAGAGTGGTCAGTCATTGGAATCAGCTGCCCAGGGAGGTGGTGGAGTCACCATCCCTGACTGTGTTTAAGAGTAGATTGGATGTGGTTTTGAGGGATATGGTGTAGGGGAGAACTTGTAGAGTAGGGCTGATGGTTGGACTTGATGATCCCAAGGGTCTCTTCCAACCTAAATGATTCTATGATTCTATGATCTTTCTTTGCAAAAGCATGGTCTGGACAAGACGGCCCAGCAGCCTGTCCAGCTGAATCTTAAAAGTGTCTAGTGATGGGGTATCCACAACTTCCCTGGGGGATTATTCCAATGGCTGATTTTTATCATTGTGAAACATTTTCCTCTTGTGTCCAATTGGAATCTCCCCAGGAGTAACTTGTACCCATCATCTCATGTCTTTTCCATATGACTCCTTGTAAAAAGGGAGTCTCCATCTTCTTTGTAGCCACCCTTTAAATACTGGAACATGTGATAAGTTCTCCCCTAAGCCTTCTTTTCTCAAGGCTGAACAAGCCTGGTTCTGTAAGGCTTTCCTCATATGGCGGGCTTCCCAGGCCTTTCATCATCTTTGTGGCCCTTCTCTGGACCCTCTCCAGACTGTTGTTGTATAGCGAGGACCAAAACTGAAGACAATATTCCAGATGAGGCTTGACCAGTGCTAAGTAGAGTGGGATAATGACTGCTTTATCTCTGCTGGTGATGCTCTCATTGATGCAACCCAGCATCACGTTGTCTTTCTTTGCTGCAGCAGCACACTGTTCAGTCATTGAGCTTGTTCACCAGGACCCCTAGGTCCCTTTCCGCAGAGCTGTTCCCCAGCCAGGTAGATCCCAGTCTGTCCAGAATTATGTTTACCTGGGTGCAAGACCTTATACTTGTCCTTGTTGAGCTTCAGAAAGTTCTAGTTAGCCTACTCTTCTAGCCTATCCAGGTCTTACTGCAGAGTGGCTCTCTCTCCCAAAGTGTCCGCTTCTCCACTTAGTTTAGTGTTGTCAGCAAACTTCATCGGGGTACACTTGATCCTATCACCCAGATCACTTGTGATGGTATCAAACCGTGTTTAGCCCAGTATCCTGGGGGATCCCATTCGTGATAAGTTGCCAGTTTGAAAAGGAGCTATTGACCGTCACCCTCTGGGTGCCGTCTGTCAGCCAGTTTCCCACCCACTGCACAGACCAGTTTTCTAGACCATCGCATAACACATCAGTTTCTTTAGGAGGAGGCTGTGTGGAACGACGCTGAAATCCAGTTAAACCATGTTTACTGCTCACCCCGCATCAACTAAACTAGTTACTTTGTCACAGAAGGGGATTGGATTTGTCAAGCACAATTTACCCGTGGTGAATCCATGCTGGCTTTTCCCAATCATGTGCTTGATTTCAGTTTAAATAGACCCCAGGAGATTTGTTCCATAACTTTCCCAGGGACTGAAGTAAGACTGATGGACCTATAATTTCCTGGATCCTCCTTTAAGCCCTTCTTGTAGATGGCAGTGACATCAGCATTCTTCCAGTCCTCTAGGTTGTCCCCTGATCTCCATGACTTCTCAAAGTCTGTGCAGAGCGGCCTTGCAATGATGTCAGCGGGTTTTCCTAACACCCTCTGTGGATAACAAATCAGTTCCCATAGATTTGTAGAGGGTCAAGCCCTACATATCATACCAACTTTTCCTCACCTGGCAGTGAGTCTGTGTTTGCATCAGCCTGGACTCTTATTCCCAAGGCCTGAGGCCCAACAGTGCCACTAAAGGCAGAGGTGAAGAAAGTATTGAGAAAATCTTGCCTTTTCAGTGTTGTTGGTGACTAATTCACCTCTCCTCTTTAACAGTGGGCCAGTATTTTCCTTCTGTTCCTGCTTGTTGTTTACATACCTAAGAACCCTTTCTTGTAGAATGTGCTTGATGGAATGTATCTACTTAACTCCAGAGTGGATTCTTTTTAGTTTTCTGTTTTATTTGGTTGCCTTTTCTTGCAAACTTATCTTGTACTGCTCTGAAAAAAGAACACTGAAACCCAGTTGTCTACCTGCTCATTTGAGCTTAATCTCTAAAACGTCTGTATTCTCTTGGTTCTTGTCTGTGTTTGTGCCTTTGGCTAATGGGACTGGAACAGTTGAACTTTTTGTTCTAGAGTCTGTTTTTTAATAACAAGCAGCTGGTAGGTTAAGAAAGGTAACAAAGATCCATGTGCTGCAGTATCTAGTTAGTGCATGGGTTCTTTCCAGTCTCTACCCGTCATGTTATATTTGACATATTATGGGCAACTTTGCAATCTGTGAGGTGTTCATCGTACTCTTAACAGCAGTTACCCCCTGAACAGAAATAACAGTCCTGCAGTAACTTCACTTGCTTCTTTGCTGGCTGTAAGGTCTACTACTGCTCTGGAGAACAAGTGACAACAGCATTCATTAGAAGTGAAAAGGCAGAATAAAAGTGACTGATGGTCAAATTTTCCCTCATTTTTGTTATTTTGCACTCCTCAAGAAGTGTCTATCGGCACTCAGTTTCCTCTCTATTGCACAAATTATTGGATCTTCCCTGGTTAATAGCATTGAGGATGGAGTTTGTCATGTTACATACATGATAATTTCAGCTCAAACTGTGCCTTAACTTTAAGAGTTACTCACAATTCCTGCCTCAGAGGTGTTCTTTCATCTGATTTGCTAAAGTTGCTGAAGCTATGAGTTTGTAAGTGAGATAAATAACAAAGTATTCCAGGAGCACCTGTACAGAGACAACTGGAAAAGTCAGGCCATGTTATCAGTGTCATGCTCTGTTAGTCCCTGGCATGTGTCAGCCAGGTTGTAAACTTCTTAATAAAGAAACTGAAGTTTCCTCTTGCTTGGTTTATTGATTATTTGCAGATACTTTTTTTTCAGAGTATACAGGAATAATATTAATTATTGAAGGCTAACCAATATTTTCTTTTGAAGCTAACCAATATTTTTTAACTCCAAGACACCGTGGCATCTGAATTGTAGAGATTAAATTATTCATGCCAAAAAAAGAAGGAAATCCACTCCCAACAGCAGAATAAATTCACAGTGATATTTTCACATTTATTAAGTTAAGAATTTATCTGTGATTTCATTTTTTATTTTAAAAGTCATTGCATTTTTAGAATGACAAGATAACCTACAGCATAAATGTAGTCATCACATTAGAAAGTCCTTGTTTTGAAATGTGTAATTTCAAAAGTATAATTTGATCACTTTGATTTGTGTGTGTTTTGCCTGTGTCAGGTCAGAGGCTTTATACATTGGTGTGGTTTTTCACAGCCAAAGGAAGGAAAAACTTCAACTATAAGTATGTGAAAGCACACTTTAGTGACCGTCTCTTTTCTTCATGAGGGAAGAGGCAGGAGGAAAATGAGCTGGGAAGCTGAAGGAAAACAAAGGAGTGTGTTATGTAGTTTGCATTATGGTGTTGCAGTGTTCTCATTTTAATGCACTACTGGCAATAATTCAGAAAAGTTAGGTCTATAATTTAAACAGTTCTCTGGATCTCTCTGAAGCTTCCCGCATTCCCTTATGGCTATCAGTGCCATGTTACAGTGGTGTCAGCGATGTCTTAACCTGTGCTGCACAAAACTTATGCATATCAGCATATGCATTAGAGAATTATACTTTTCTTCAAGTAGAACCTTGTTGACACCTGGAGTAATTGGGTTACTGTCTTAAACATCCTCCAGGTGTGTGATGTGTATAGTTGGCATCACAAGTTGGTGTACTCCTAAGAGGATACATCTTAGAACGTGTTATACTAGTCCACTCTGCCTGAATTCAGATGCAACCAGAGGTAGTAAATCTTTGCTTGTTTGTTCCTTCACTTCTGCCACTCGGGATATCTTATGACTAGCCTTCTGCTGTTGTGTACATTACAACATTATTACAGCCATATAATGGGAATTGTTTCTGCAAGTGGCTGTAGCGATAGAAAAATTTTCACTACTGTCTTAGCTAGTACTTTGCCTAGCAAGTTTGAGATGGATGGGAAGAGAAAGTACCGGGCAAGATGCTACTCCTAAGTAAATTTGTATTGGTGTGTTTTGAACTTCTTCTGAAAAACCTTTTGTCAGAAAGTTGAATTACAGGTAGTTTGGTTTGTTTATATAATACAAGTCAGCCATAAATATTTTAAATTTATATTAACAAAACTGAGATGAGTTGATACCTATTATTTGTTTAAGATTTCTATTCTTTTGATTGCTGATTAGCTTCTTGATCAATATATTTAAAAAACTGTCGGTCTTAAGGCTGTGTCAGCAGTCTATTAGCTGTCCTGTTCTGTTCCATGTCCAGGAGTCCCAGATATCATGTGCTGACTTATCTAATGGGACCGTGAAATATTTCAGTATGAAAATGTAAATTTTTGGCTTTTATTTTCTTGTCATGATTTTACTAGCCACTATCTAGCCAGGAACAGTTCAGAAGTGATGAAATGCTGATTCATTTTCTGTGTCTGACTGGGACAACTTTTCATTGTCAGACTTGAGAATTTGTAGTTCTTCACCAGTATCTATAAATGCTCTGTGACTCAGTAGCAAATGGTGTATTTTTCTTTGACCTGTTGCTTGCTTCTGCTTGAACTGGTGTACTCTATGTTCTGAGGAAAAATAGATAAATAGTTAACTCTGCTGACTTTTCCACTAGTGCAGCTACCT
>VZTM01016161.1:0-10418 GCA_013400555.1 Jacana jacana | reverse complement strand
CATAGAAATTGCAGGCTACTTAATGCAATATAATTTGGCAATTCACATTTGCTGTGATTTACTTATACTTGATTTCTTTAAGATATTGTAAGGATTACTTTGAATTGGCTGTAACATGAGCTTTCTACATCCAGTAACATGAACACAAGGAAACTTGAAGCTTTCTTGAGTCTAAAAATCTGTCACACAATCATCTATCTGTAATGTTATTCTGTACGGATTTCTTCATGAATTATATATAGGTTAAAAGAGTTTGCCATAAATAGTGGGTTCACAGAAAGGACAGGATGAACATTTGATCTCATTGGTAAAAGGGGGAAGACATTTTTTACTTTCTCCTCTCAACTTGCAGTCACCCATCTAATGCAGTCGCCTACAAATATAACATTAGCTCAGCATTAAAATTCAATAAGCATCTTTCATGGCTTCCCCAACAGGTCTCAAATCTTGCACAGGCAGGAACTGCAAGGCAGTCATTGCAGCTCTAACCAAGCAGCATGAGGAAGTGGATAATGCCGTGCTTTTGCTTGACTTATGTAAGTCAGGTAGATAAAAACCTAAGAACTGTTGTTTAACCCTGCAAGGACTTTTTCTTACCTTTTTTTTCTTCCCCCTCCCCCCTTTTTTTNTCTCTCCTCAGCCTCCTCTTCTGCAAACTGAACAGTCCCAGCTCCCTCAATCATTCCTCATAAGATTTATTCTCCAGGCCCTTCACCAGCTCCGTGTCCCTCCTCTGCACTCACTCCAGCACCTCGAGATCTCTCTTGTGTTGAGGTGCCCAGAACTGGACACAATATGCTTCATAATTTTTTGTTTTGTTTTGTTTATAAAAGCTAGAAAGGAAACAAGAAAGTTGAAGAGAGAAAAGAAAGAAAATTAATTGTTCCCACTGTTATGAAGCATGTCCACAGCCACAAATGGCTAAGAGTAGTGCGAAATGGAAATTAATCATTCAGTTAGTGGATAAGCAGTCTGTGTGGGAGTGAAAAAGGGAGTAAAGTCTGGTTTTATTTCCACAGCCATCAGGGATCGGGAGAAACATCAGCTCCTCAAGACATGCGAGTATAAAGGAAAGTTTATTGGGTAAATATTCTCTCAAAAAACTGTTTCTATGAACACATTATATATGCATCTTTATTAAACTGTGCATGTATTGTGTAAACAAAGATTGGGAAACAGAAAGAATTGTAACCTTCCAGGAAAGTTAAAGAAAATTAGTACACCCCAACCTGCTGAAGAGGATGCTGCACAATACAGTTCCCATACAGACCAGGCAAATAACACTGGTCTTACTACTGGAAAATGCCATTACATTAAGAATGGGAATGTAAATACTAGGCTTCTATTGAGGATGAAAATATAAATAAATTCCTTATGACACAGTTAAGGCTCCAATGTTAGTTAAAACTATAAAATAAAATGAAGCTAAGGTGCTTATAATGAGATAGTATTTGTTAATTCTTTTGCCTTAAGCTCCCTGAAGAAATTAAAAACATAGCTTTCGAGCATGATTTATTATGCTTTTTGAAGAGAATAGACACATCATTTCCTTACAATATTTTGATACTAATGCACGTAAATTTATCTGAAATGAACTGTAAAAAGACAGAGTGATTATATTCTTCTCCTGCAGTTTTCTAAATATCACCTTTGAGGACTCTGCCTCTGTACTCTCTCTCTAAATTGTGTTTCTTTCTGCCAATCTACATTGTAAACTTGTTTTGCTAATCCCAGAAATCTTAAATTCATTGCTTATTCAGGACCATTTACAACAGCCTTACATTCCATGATCTCTCAGTCATAGCAATTTTAAATAGCTAGTTGCTTGTCTCAGGTTTCAGAAAACAGAGAAATATTGGTTTGTTTCAGCATACTATTAAGGATTGACTCTGTAAGCACTTTTTGTGTGTATTTAAGTGCTCAACTACAGAGCAGACTTCAGAGGAGATATCCTTATGACTTATTGTACTGATATGAGTCTGCTTTGTCTTTGTCTATGCAGAAAGCTTATTTGTCAAAAAAATACATATTTCAGAATAGGTTGAAATTATATTTGGTTCAAGAATGTACAGAAAGACAATATTCTTTTCTTTTTTCTTCCAGAATGATTTAACAAACTGCAAATCATGGAATCATGGAAATGTCAGAGTTAGAAGGGACCTCTAGAGATCATCTAGTCCAACTTCCCTGCCAAAGCAGGGTTGCCCAGAGCACATCACTCAGGACTGCATCCGGGTCTCGAAGCTCTACAGAAAAGGGGACTCCACAACCTCCTCAGTCAGCCTGTTCCAGTGCTCTGTCACCCTCATCAGAAAGAATTTTTTCTTCATATTTGAATGAAACTTCCTGTGTTCCAGCTTGTGCCTATTGCCCCTGGTCCTATCACTGGGAACCACTGAAAAGAGTCTGGTTACAATATCATAAAAGGCTATCAAATTGATCAAGCATGATTTACCTCTGGTAAATCTACATTGACGACTTCCAATGATTTCCTGTTCTTTAAGATGTTTGGAGATGATAACTGAAACAAGTTGCTCCTTTACCATCCCAGTGATGGAGGTGAGACTAATCAGCCTGTAGTTCCCTGAGTCCTTTTTCTTGCCCTTTTTGTAGATTCGAGTGATATTTGCCTTTCTCCAGTCATCAGGCACCATGAATATAATGAATAAATAATATAAACATTGCCATTTCTGAAATGTTGATCATCTGAAAGCTTTAAGCAGTTCTGCAGGGTTTTTTTTTCTGTGAAAATAATAAAGCTCATTATAAACATTTAGCTGAAATACTTCGAGGTGATTTTACTGGCTTGAAAAGCTGTGATGAACCTGTTCAGTGAAAACAAAACATTTTGAGCAGCTCTATATGTCATTTCTCAAAGTACCAGAAAAAGAACAAACTAGTCTTCCTATTTTTTTTCCCTTTTCTCAGTATAATAAATATTTTGTACTTCTGATAATGTAGTTGGTCTTGTAATGTGGTTGTGAGGTATTAGTTTTATATTAGCATGTTACTGAAAGTTTAAAGTATAACACTGGGGAATATAATTAAAGTTAAATATTTCTCTGCATATAAGAATATTTGCTTAGTAGAATGATTATATATCTTATTAAATATAATAAATGAGTGTATTTTTTGAGTTTTCATAGAATGTAAGGCATGAGATCACTTGTATGTATATTTCATTAATTTAATCTAATTATTCATGTTTCAAGTTATTGCTGCATCACTTGTGCAAATCTCTACTTAATTTAATTCAGATGTAACTTAGACTGTCCTTACTTTTTACAGTCATTTAACGTGCAAACTATGATGAAAATGCCAGCATTCACTGATTTATTATCAAACATAGCTTCTAGTAAAATTAAAATTAATATTAAATATTTTTTGATTGGGTTTGCTTTTTTCTTGGAGAATTATCTTGTCATATTCTATTTGGCATGAACTAAAAGCATAGAGGATTTTAGGAACTGCAAGGAAAATACAGCTGTGTTTTCTTTTTTATTTCTGTCTTTCTGCCTTTTTTTTTTTTCTTTTTATGATGCAGCACCAACATTTATTTTACATTAATTTGGGACCATTTGTGAAGCAAGAGTAAAGTTTTTCCTACACATTAAAATTTTAAAAGCTTTGTAGTAAGTCAGTAGGTTTATGCTCTTATGTTTAAATGACAACATGTAATTCACAGGAAAATAGCATGATGTGTCAAGCTACTCTAAGCAAAAGGGTCTTTTGAGGCATTGTGTTCTTTTTTCTCAGTGAGAAACTTGTCAGACCCCTGAGACTCCTTAATTAAATTCTCTCTAATTTACAAGAGTAGTTGTTGTTGTTCTTGGTTTTTTTAAACAGAGACTTTCCAGGTAAGTTTATAAATATCCCCAGACTCTCAGTCATCTATGAAACACACATAGATCTTTAGGCAAGATGTTTAACACTGCTGTGTTTCTTTAGCTATTACACTAGTGTGTGCCAGCTATGGGTAAAAATGCTACCAAGAGCAAGCTTATTGATCTAGCTAGACCAGAATCCTTCCCCCTCACTGATTTCACAACAGCTTTATGAGGGTTAGCGCCTTCTACTTGCCCTCAACAGATACTTAATAAATAGGGCAATGAATGCATTGACAACAAAAATTCCAGGAAGGAAACTCTATAGGCTTGTTACAGAAAGGATGCCAGTCAAAGTGGAATATACTTAGCAAAAGAAGATATTAAACAAGCGGTCTAAAATTCAAGGAGAAACCTCTCTAAGGCTTGTAGTCTATAGGCTGGCTTGCATGGAGCATCCGTCTGCTCTTAATTCTAGCAGTGAGGGCATATCCAGCTCTGGTCACTGGCTTACCCTGTCTTTGAAAGCTAAAGAGCAATGATAACCCCTAAAAAACTGGCTGGGGCCCTAATGGATACAGTAAAGAACACATAAAAATGCTTTTCTAGCAGACTAGGAAGCCATCAAGTTTGATGCACTTTAGCAGGAATTCTTCACAGCAGTTGAAGGCAATAATTAATCTCACCTAATTTTCACCACCAAAAGATAACAATTTATTTAATCTAATCATTCAAGTTCTCTTCTGTGGTAATGGTAAGGCTGTCTCCTTGAGAGGATAAGCCTTGGGTTTGGGCCCATATATCAGATTGAGAATGATTCCTTAAGGACCCACACAGGGAACCCAGGCCACTAATTTAAGTAAGGTTACCTGAAAAGCTTTCCTCTGCAAACCACATCCACACACCCTGATCCTGTTACAGTTTTATTTAGCCTAGCATTGGTTGAAGAATTTTTCTACCTTTTTTGTTGTTGTTGTTATAAAGTTTGTTGTTTTTCAGTGTGAAGCCTGGAACATATTTCTTTAGAAGTTTGCTGATATGTAAGATTTGATACTGTTATTCCCCTTTTGTAATTGGTCATAAGGTTTTATTCTGTATTCAAAATACTGATGAAATTATACATAATAATAAACAAAATGTCCTACAGTTTTCCTGTCTGTGTCAGAGCAGGAATCTGTAAAGTTTTTATGAAATCTCTGTCTAACAGTGATGACATCATGGTGCAGGAAAGCAGACACGCGAGAGTCACTACCACTTAAAAGGGTTATTGGCTTTGAAAGAAATGGGATAGATTGTGAGGACAGAATGAAAAATCCAGAAATGTGGAGAAAACAAGGGTTAAGAGAAGGAGGTGTATCTCAATATCTCAGAGAAATGTGAGAAGTTAAAAATAAATTTCAGAAACTATTTTATGTGATATAATACCAGGGGATTTGGAAAAGCTTAGCTCGACCAAAGACAACCAGTATTGGAAAGGAGTGCTATGTTTCACTGTATTGTAATTTTCTGTGACTGCTACAGCTGGAGGAGGCCATGGGATAGTATATATAGTGCTTAGATTATTAGTAAATATCTGACAAGGCCACATTCAAAGTTTATGTCTACAGTGTTGAGACAGGACACAAATGGCTGGCTCATCAGACTATGAAACCGTTTCTTAATGGTCAGAAAGGAGGAAAAATGTGGGGTAGGACTGCCAGGTGCAAAGATGACACACGGTGAAACTCATTTCAGATTAATAAAGAATTGAATACCTGAGTGCAATGAATGGGAAAGAGGCCTGCTTCCAGTGCTGTAGTGAGGAATGTGTACTAATGTTAGAGAGTCCAGCAAAGGCTTCATCTTTTGCAATATATCATTGTAGTTGAGCACTTCACAGTGACTCTGATTTCCATAGTTATGATCCCATTATAAAATGCATAAGTAGTATGGGTAGTTCTCAGAAGGAACTTTCATGTTCTTCTGTTTCACATCTCTTTTTGACACCTGTGCTCTCTCCATAATTAGTGAATTCTGTTATATGTATTTTCTCTAATTCATAGCCAGAATTTGTTTTCTAAAGAAAATTTAACCTGAATGGAAATAAATAAATAAATATATTAAAGAACCAGTTCTGGGTTTGATGAAATACTATTTTAAAATAAGTAAAACATTGGAGTTGATGGACTGCAGCAAATCAGCTAGCAGTCTAAGATTTTTAAAAGGTTTGCACTGATTTTTTCTTTTCTCTTTTAGCTTCTGTAAGCATTGCAGGCTGGATGGCTGTTTCAAAATAAAGTTATAAGAGTAACAAAACATGAACCAGTAATAAAGCAAAAAAAGCAATCTTTAGAACACACATAAATTAGGCAAAACCACATCTGTACTATTCTTGATAAATGTTTCTACCTCCTCTTTCTTTTTTTTTTTTTTTTTTTTTCCTCTCCAAAAATGACTGGACTCAGAAGACTGTCTTTTCATAGAATCACAGTATGATATGGAGTTGGAAGGGACCTCTGGAGATCATCTAGTCCAACCCCCACCCCTGCCAGAGCAGGTCCTCCTAGAGCAGGTTGCACAGGAACATGTCCAGGTGGGTTTTGAATGTCTCCAGAGACGGAAACTCCACCACCTCTCTGGGCAGCCTCACCCAGGGCTCTGCCACAGTCATGCTTGCCACTGTCATGGGCACAATGATGCCCATTCAATTGAAGTGCTATTATCCAAAAAAAGAATAAGCAAAAACATAGAAACTCTGGTTTTGTGGTTGTCCTCCTTGTTGTTGTTCTTGTGGGATTTTTTTGTTAACCACAGAGAACACTAGGACTGTGGGTTTGCAGTGAGTAAATGTGATCTTTCAACAACACACAGAAATAGCATCAATACACAGCAGAAAGCAGCTATCTGGAAATGCAGAGTTTCTGAATGTTACCTTTCCTGCTAAATTATGTTTTCTTCACTTATTTTAGAGACTGTTAATTTAGAGAACCACAATACTTCTAAAACTAGATAGATTTTTAAATTACTGTTGTTTTATGAAATACAAGCATTCTGCTCAACTGGAGTGCTGTAATGAAAAGACAGCAACAAAAACAGCTAACCAGAAAAAAAAAAAATCCTACCATTATGCTCAATAAGTGTTCACAACAATGTAAAACAATCTCTCTTCAAGCTGGGTGAGTGCCAGTTCCTATAAGCTATTAACTGTGCAGCTTTAACAGAACAATATTAAACATGACAAGAACTCATCTGAGAGCACTAGCGAAAGAGAAGGGTCTGTCTGAGTTGTCCTCCTGCTGAACTTCTAGTGCCTAAGCAAACAGAAAATGTCATTAACTTGCAGCTATGAGTGTGCCAATTTATTGTCAGAGGAAATACTTTGAGACTGCTGTCACTTTCTTAGCGTATTAAAACCTTGATAATCCCGAGTTAAGTTCTCACATGTATTTTGCTGTCTGTTTTCTGAAAGAAGGTGCAAAACCTAAGTATTCCCTGTAGTGGTACTAGAAAGACCTGCTTGAGGTAAGTCTTATCTCTTTGGGTTTAGTGTTCCCTGATTTCTCTGGAGAAGGGTTAGATGTACCTTACGTATGCCTTCCATTTTTTTATTATAAATGTTCATTGTGTATATGCAATTACTTGGATCAATGCTGAAATTGAGATGCTGCCAGCAGTGAACCCACCTACCTAAAGGTTTCCCATGAATAAGAGTTTCTGTAAGTTTTCAGCACTTCAGCATTGAATTGAATGTTGACCAGTATGATAGCAATGAGGAAAGCTGAACCCAGGGTTTGAAAACTTCTGCAGATTCCTGGTTCTTTTAAGATCATCAGAAGAGTGTTGCTAAAGCCCCTTGCTATATAAGTGGTTTAGATAAACATAGTTCCCTGAAAAGGTCATGGGTTATGTGTTGAAATTCAGCGAGTGGAAACCTGCTGAAGGATATGTAGCCAGAGGGACACTGAACCTGCAGAATAGCTTGGTCTGACCCTTATGTGAGACAATAAGATATAGTAAATTCAGTTACTTCCAACGAGAAGCTTCATGTGTCAGCAGCACCATTTAAACTCGGTCTAGACCATTTCACCTTTTACTTGCCAGGACTTGGAGGTGATTTTAAATCAGGTCCACATCCATTCCAGCCCTGAGCCTGTAATGAATGCCTAGGTGTGCCAGACAGGACTTTTCTGCAGTCCAAATAGTATTTCCATATTTGCCTTCATGCTAGTCTAAACCTTTAGCTCATCTACATGCCAGCTGAGCTGCCCACAGGATTGTTTATAAAGAAAGCAAACAAAAACAAAAGATGCTTAGGCTATTTGATTCTGGAATAGAAATGTAGTAATTTTGGAAGATGAAAATACAAATCCAGGCATTATTTTAATGAACTAGTCCATTAGTGAGCCTCCTGATTAGCAAAAATAACCTTGCTTATGTGAATAGCCAGTCCTCTAAATGCATGTTTTGGCTTACTAGGCTACTTGAGGCACTTGGCGTATTACACTTTTAAGTATGTTGTTTTGGACCAGTGACAATTCCTCCCACAGCCCAAAAGAAAGATGCACTTAGAGGAAACGCTGGCAAAGGACCAGCTCCTACAAAGAAATGGCAATTTCTTGTCAAAGACACAGCACAGCTCTATTCTCATTTCCTAGTAAATGAAAGTGTTCTTGCTGTGACCTGTAAACATATTACACACTCTTCTTCAATTTTGTTGGTTGCAAGACTGACCCTCACTTGACAAAACTGCTTGATTATGGCAGTGTGACAGGAGCATGGTAGTGGTCCTCACGTTCTCATTGCCCCTATATATGTGCAGATGCTAGTGAGAGCAACCGGTCTGGGATTTATTCTGCTGCAATGGCTGTTTTATCCCCTTTTAGTTTTCAAGCTCTTTTCTTTTTCTTGTCTCACTTTTTAATAAATTTTCTGATCTTCCTCATTGTATCGTGCAATGAATTTCGCCTCTAGATGAGAACAAAGTGAGAAGGGAAGCAGAAAAAAGAACAGTAGATACTTCATGATAT
This sequence comes from Jacana jacana, assembly GCA_013400555.1. Taxonomy (NCBI): domain Eukaryota; kingdom Metazoa; phylum Chordata; class Aves; order Charadriiformes; family Jacanidae; genus Jacana; species Jacana jacana. The sequence continues at coordinate 1,588 of VZTM01016161.1, read as the reverse complement.
TGCATGGTCTGTGTGCGTTGGTACTGTTCACAAACTTCTGTCAGGAGATAATCCTGTGCCCTGAAGGTAGAGGGAGAAATGTTTTCCATTTGACTTTCTGAATGTGAGTCATGAAGCTATTTATTTTTGACCCTCCAAGCCTTAATGCTGTTGCAAATGTCTTGAAAGGAATCCTTCCAGCTCTTGCCTGTGTGTGTCCATCCCCTTGCGATAATTGCAGTTGCTCTGAATAAGGTTAACTCTTTTAGTCTCAGGACAGCTTGCTTTAATTTAACTACTCTTTGCCTGGTTTATCTTACATAGTCAAAGGGGGTATAATTTTCACACACAATATTGTGTAGGTGGTATAAGATTAATTCATACCTTCTCGGAGATATTTCTCAACTTTGGCAATGAAGTAAAAAGGTGAAAATAAGCATCCAACTAATTGTGGTGCAGCAAAGTCCTGCTGAATAAATGTGTTCTTTTAGTGCACTGAACACGTGCACCAACAAGAAGACTTTTTTCTGAAGTGACCTTCAGAAGCCTACAGAACATAAAAAAGAACCATACATTAATATGCCAAATCCGCTCAGATTAGAGTTTCTTGAAGGCTAAATTTATTTCATACCTGGTTTGCATGTAAATAAGAACTACTATGAGCTGTAATCCCAGAGGAAGTACATGGGTTATCAAACCGCTATGGAATTTCCAGAGCAATGGAATAAAAGATCTTTTGGTGAAGGGCAGTGTAACAAAAAATCTGTAAATGAAGGTCCACATTTTGTTGAAGCAGGTGCTTATTTTGTATTATGGTTTAACAAGTAAATTTGTGAAGAGAGGAGGGATTTTTTGCCATATAAAAATGTGTGTAATTTTTTTGGCATTCTCTCACAGCAACTCAAGAGCAGAGCTGGAAAACAGAGATTTCTTAAGTAAGGCCAGAAGTTGTGGCTACATTGCTACACAACTTATAAGAAAAAATAAACTGCTCGAAATCTTAATGTTACTATTTCCTGAAACGTTGATCTAAAGCCTTGATTTTCAATGGGGATATGATTTGATAGGAATACATGGATCACGGTGCAAAATGGCAATGGTTTGTACCTGACCTAGTGTGGCCTTGGAAAAGCTCTTGTAGGTGTTCAAGTGTTCAGAAACATCCAGTGCATCTCCAGGATTAGGTGTCAGTAATGTCTCCATGTATTATTTGTGATCCAGGCTTATTCTGTGATGTGAAACTTTGTTGCTTGTCAGACTTTACATAAACATTTGATGATTTTTCAAAGAGCAGAAATGCACCAGCAAGAATGTATTTCAAACTCAAAAAAGTATTTTATTAAAAAAAACAACAACAACAGGATGTAACAAAAAGGAAAATCCTACAAAGCTAATAGGAAAATGCAGCTGATTCAACAGGTAGTAGTCCAGTTTTCAGCTTTCCAATCGTATCTTGGGAGAATTTAACATCCTTCCAACCACATGAGTAAAATTAAGGACTGCCAAGACATCTACAGTTTATTCTGTATCTCACAGCATTGGCTGAATTTAGAGGTACCACTTATGGGAGAGTTTATGAAGTAAATAATATAGAAACCATATAGAAATA
>VZTM01016155.1:0-12873 GCA_013400555.1 Jacana jacana | reverse complement strand
CTACCTGTATTCAATTTGCTTTTTAGTTTTGATCAGCTACATATCAATAAGTTTCTTCAGTTTTGTTGGTTCATTTCCTTTTACTACTTCTTAGTTCTAGATAAAGGTAGTATGGAATTCTAATGACAGAAATTATGCAAACATGCAGATACTCAGAAAGACCTTTCTTGGAGCAGTTTGAGATATACATGGTTTCTGAGTTCATCTATCTGACCACATTTACCTTGGATCTTCATAATCAGTATGTATTAAACTCACAAAATCTTTAATTGTACAGCACCTATCACTATTGCTGAATTCAAATATCTTTAGCAAGGAATTAAATGTTTGTTGGAGTTTTGTTTGGTTTGGGTGGGTTGTGGGTTTTTTTTGTTTTTGTTTTGTTTTGTTTTGTTTTGTTTTTTCCTTTCAGACCAAGAAACAGTCAAATTGCTGTAAACAGCTAAGTATTCTTACAGTCTTTCCTGTATTCCTATGTGATACAAGTATTCATGTATACAAAATTTATTTTGTAATATATTCTATAAGGTTGAAATCTTTGTCTTTATTAATCACCTCACCTTTCAACAAGCTTTGTTAGATCACTGAATCATGAGCAATGATTTTTTACATATTAGGATGCTCATTTCACACTGATGAAATAAGAAATCATAACGTAATATGAAACAATGACACTGAGAATATTAGGGACAGTCCTTTTTGTGTGGGGAAGGAATTAATAACTAGACCAAGATTTGCTCTTTAATTAAACTTTATCTCAATGCTAACACTGAGTGAAATACACTTTTGAGGAATTCAGTAAAATAACATTAAAAAGACAAGAAACTATCACATATTTTTTGTCCTGAAGAAGACATATTTCATTATACAGTACTGAAGGTTAGAAAGCAATCAAGTGTGTTTTGCCATCCCTGTCTCAGTGTAAGGTAATTATTAGTATGAGAATTTTTCTCTCTTCACTTACCCCTCTCCTCCCCCCTGCCACTTCTCCTTCCCCCATCCTTGTTTTTTTAACTGTGCTTACCCAAGGGGAAAATGAACCAAAGTACTTATCAGCACAATCCATACATCAATAATATTGAAGGCAACTGATCATGGCTGGAGCCATAGGTTAGCTGCTAATCCATTCATGAATCAAAATATAAAAAAAAAAAATATCTGTGAATCTAGGCTATAGCTAAGTGATACGTGTAGAAAAGTCACAAAACATGACAATGTCATTCGCATTAATATGGGATCAGAAAGGCTTTTAAAAGGCCAAGGAATGGAGGTGAAAAGTTATCCATAAGGGTGCTAAAACCAAACTTTCTACAATAACAATAATGTCAAAAATGCTTTAGTCATTTTAGTTATTTGTAGTCAGTTGTAAAAATAGCTGAATTAAAAAACAAAACAAAACAAAACAAAAACCCCCAAAAAAAAACCCATATCTTTTTTCTGGTTTGTTTTGTTTGTGTTTTGTTTTGTTTTGTTTTTTTTTTTTTTCTTTTGTCATGAAAGTTTAACTACCAGAAGATTAGGGAAGCTGAGGGAACTAGGCTTGTTCAGCCTTTCAACCTGGAGAAGAGAAGGCTCCAGGGGACCTTATAGCAGTCTTTCAGAATTTGAAGGGAGCTAACAGGAGAGCTGGAAAGGGACTCTTTGTCAGGAAGTATAGCAATAGCACGAGGGGTAACAGCTTTAATTTAGAAGAGGGGACATTTAGATTAGATACCAGAAAGAAGTTTTTTACTGTAAGGGTGCTGAGGCACTGAAACAGGTTGTCCAGGGAAGCTGTGGATACTGCATCCCTGGAAGTGTTCAAGGCTAGCCTGGATGGGGCTTTGAGCAACCTGCTCTAGTGGGAGGTGTCCCTGCCCATGGTGAGGGGGGGTTGGAAATTGATGATCTTCTAGGTCCCTTCCACCTCTAACCATTCTATGATTCTACAAAGAATAAAATAATAAAAGACCCTTTAGATCTTAAGTGGAACAATGACCTTACAGTACATTTCAGATTAAAAGTTGAAGATGACACATTAAGAATTAATAATTTGTGTTATATTTTTGGATTTGCTTTAGTCTTGTTGGTTCTGTTTTAAGTTCAAGTAGTGCAAACTGTGTTTTAGTAATTCTTATTTTAATGTCTCATCTTCTGCATAACTCCATATTCTAAAGATTATTTATTTTTTATTTATTTACCATTACCTATTACTACATTGCAACATCTTTAAAGTTTCATGAAATTTCATGGATTGTCTATTTCTACATATTACAAAAGTATTTAATGTATTACCTAAAAGTCTTCCATGATTCATTTGAATAACGCTCTCCTCTAGTCAAAAGAAACCGTAAGATGCAAAAGGCATCATTTCATGTGCAGTTATACTTGAGAAAGGAAAACATTATTTATCGAACAATTATGTATCCATAGAGTCTTTATATTACCCAATATTTAGAATTAAATAAGTTCAAGTTTGTGATCTATGTCTTTTAGCATGTCTTCATTTTATCATATAATACTATATAATAATCTTCAGTGATTTTATCCATTGTACTGGATATATTTATTCCAAATAATCTGTATCTACACAACAGATATATCTAATGCAACAGATACAACTGAAACTGATATTCTGAATTGGAGATACATGGATATGGTGGATGGAGAACTCAGTAGATAAGGAATTGGCTGGATGGCTGCACTCAAAGAATTGTACTAAATGGCTTGAGTCCAAGTAGCAGTCAATGATGAGTGGTGTTCCTCAGGGGTTGGTACTAGGACCAGTACTGTATAACATCACTATTAGAGACCAGGCCGGATGGGGCTTTGAGCAGCCTGCTCTAGTTGGAGGTATCCCTGCCCATGGCAGGAGGGTTGGAACTAGCTGACCTTGAAGATCCCTTAAAACACTGACCATTCTATGATTTTATGATTTTATTGGCTTCATTAAAGGATAAACTATAAATTCCTTCAAGGTGTAAACCCCTTGTTTATACAAAGGCAATCTAAGTAAAAGCTGCATTTCACAAAATAATTTTATTTCTGTATACATGCAGAAAAAATTAAGCTACTCACCATGAAATACATTAACACAGAGATTGAATGCAGAATTTTTCTCATAAATTTCATCATTTATAAAGTACATCAAATATATCACCTGAAGTCCAACTGTCCAAATTACAGAATTATGCTTGTAAATGCTGTTGAAAAGTTTTATAAACCAAATTAACAAATTCACCAGTTAAAATAACAAAAGAAAGTTATGAAATCCCTTCCTAAAACTAATTATAAAAACTGAGAAATCACATGATTCCGTAATAGTGACTATTGTCTCTATCAAAGGAAAACAATTTTCAAACAGAATGGTGATTTGAGAAACTCAGTGTTTCTGTACCATAATACTATCTCATTTTTGCCTGAAGGGATGAGAAAATTGGGTTTCTCTGACTGTTTAGAAAAATAAGTGGCAGGGATATCAACATTTGGATATCAAAGTGTTGTATATGCACAATTTTTATTTGAATATTAGCTTACTTGATTTATGTTTCTCTTCTATGTGCAGAAATGTCCTTACCTCTCCCCCATATTTCCAAACATATATTTTGAAGTTGAGATGGGTTTTGCTCTACTTTTTAAATGAAACTTACTGCTATTGTGTAATTATATTCTTGTCTGGTTAAAACATGTACAAAACGCAATACCAAAGACTAAACTTCTGCACCAGCTTGGCTTTTTGCAAGGAACCTGCTTTTCCTTTGAATCTTTCCAACTCTCCATATTGCACTGATTTTTGCACAAAGGGACTGCACATGGAAAGGAATGCAGCCTTTTAGATGTACTCATTGTCAAGCAGAAACTCACAACTGTTCTGTCCACCTGTGTGTGTGCCTCAGCTTGTGTGCTTGTTTGTACACCTTTTGTGTATATAAATCTGTATGGCACACTTTTTCCTAAGGATTCTGCATGTGGCTACAACTTGCTCCTGGGCTTACTGCAAAATATGGTTTAATGACTTTTTCATAAGTAACCTGTTTACTCATTTGCACTGACTCACAACGTCTAAGGATAAAATGCATACCTAAAATTAAATAAAAGATTTATGGCCAAGCACAGTTGGCAGTCTGACTAGATACAAAGGCAGTGCATACCTGAAGACAGGTGTAAGAATGGCATCTGGCTCTTTCTGCTACAGTTATAAAACCATTGACTAATTAAGGGTGGAAAGTATTTTTGGAGGTCAGCTAGGTTAACAATCCCTACGTGTGGTCCACCAACTGTAACCAGTGCTGTTGGGTCAGTAGAGAAGAAGCAGAGGGTATATGAACAGTACAACCCCCAGCAGAACTTTGAGATTGGTGCTTTAGGATAATTACTTGTTTTGGTGCTTTTTTTTCTTAAAGGATGGAACTAACGTTTCTCATGTTTTTAATCCATAAAGGATGATTTCTTTTGGAAATGTACCTTGGTGGATGTTAGCCAGAATCTTACCAAACCACTTCAAAACAGTCATTTAAGAATGGGAAAGACAGAGTAAGTACTGTGTGTAGTCTTCACATAGGTACGCATGATGCAAGTTCCACTTAAAATTTGTAATAGAGTCTGTGAAACAGAGAACTGGCATTGCTGAAACAGTTTAAAAATTACTCATTGCATATACAGTTAAGACAAATCACAGCACATTACATACTAGTGGCAATTGACCCTGGAGACAGAGAACTTGACTTGCAGTGATGTCACAGGGTAATGAGGCTTGGTGCAGAAGCACCCCTAGCAGCATCCTGTGTCTGGTTCTGCCAGTGTTTCCAAAGTCACTAGATCAAGCTGTTGTCTGTCCTCTGACCATAAGCCTTACTATATCCCTCTGTTGCGCTTCTTATTAATTTTCAATACATCTTATTCTGTGGTTATTCTGTGATGCTGCTCAAGCAGTATAAAAGCACTGCTGAGCATGCTGACTGCTAGGAAACTGCCCAGAATTCTAATTCCAGCTATTTTCTTCTGTGCTTTATCCCTGCATTGCTTTGCAGAGAGTTTGCAGCAAGGGAACAGCTGCTGAACATTCACAGAGGAAAACGGGACAGTGGAGAAACAGCATCAGTGGTAAGAGAGGAATGTAGAACTGAAAAGCAAAAAAGAGGACCTTTAGAAGTCAGAAAGATCAAGCACCAGTATGAAGACTGGGCTTCTAAGGGTGGAAAGAATGTCAGTGTTATGAGAGGCAGGAGGTGTGAGCTGCTCTATTTCTGGCATGCCTGCATTTGTAAGGGAACAGCTGTTTTAGGACCGTCATAAATTTCCCCTGTCATTTCTTTCCCCTGAAAGAAGTGGTGCTGAAAATAAGGACCCCCACTTAAAAATGGAGGAGAAAAGACAGTTCTCTTGTTAGTGAAGGCAGATGAGATTATTTCATTGAGGAGAGCAGGTTTTCTACAAATGTAGTTCCTGAGCCTGGATATTTTTCAGAGTCCCTTCTTCCTGTTTGTGGATGAAATTTAGCCATGACGCCTAGATTTCTCAAGTACTCTGCGGAGAAACCAAGCAAAATAATGTTGTTTTTTCTCTTTGTTTGATATTCTCTCAGTACTGGACAATGCTGGCTTTTTTAATCTTAAAGACGAGGGTTATGGAATTCTTTGTCTAGACTTTAACATTTTATCTTCTAACTGGAAAAGAAATTATATTTCTGTCTCTTTGTTTAGTAGAACATCACTTTAGCAGTTGAGGAGCTTAAGTGGTACAATTTTTTACCCTAAACTAGCAAAAGTAAGTTGCGCTAGATGCCAACAGATTGGAAGAGGGCCTTCTGTCCTGGTTTCAGCAGGGACAGAGTTAATTTTCTTTCTACTAGCTGCTGTGTTTTGGATTTAGTGTGTAAGTAATGTTGACAACATACTGTTAAAGTTGTTGCTAAGTAATGTTTACATTAGTCAAGGAATTTTTGAACTTCCCGTAGAAACTGAGAGGGAGCTGGTCAAAGTAATATTCCATGCTATAGATGGGATGCTCAGTATATAAACAGAGGTTGGCCAGGGGGTAGGAATCCATTATTGCTTCTCAGGACAGACTGAGCAAACTGATCATCAGATGGTGAGAAAGTCTTGTGTCATATTGCTTAATTTTGTATATTCTTTTACCATTATTACTGTAATTTTCCTTTTCTGTTACTGTTCTATTAAACTGTCTGTATCTCAGCCCATGAGGTTTTTCCCCACTCCTTTTCTTCCACTTCTCCCTACCCTAATTTGGAAGGCAGAAGAGATCAAGTGAGTAGCTACATGGTCTTAGTTGCTGGCTGGCGGCAAAACACAGAGCCTTCCAGAGGAGTGCCACGATGATCAGCATGCTGGAGCACCTCCCCTGTGAAGGCAGGCTGAGAGAACTGGTGCTGTTTGGCCTAGAAAAGGCTCAGAGAAGTCCTTACAGGAGCTTACAGGAACTTATTGTGCAGTAAAGGAAAACCCATGAGTCCACAATCCTAGTCACAGCACAGTCAAGGTCAGCAGTTGTAGGCCTCTGCCCTTGCAGAGATCTTGGGCCACAAAACTGAGTTACTGCTGGATGCTCCTGGGCCATCTAGCCAGTTCTGCTTTCTGCTACACAAAGGCTGTAGTAGTGTGGCCTGACTCTGAGACTGGGGTTGTACTTCCTGCCTGGGATGTGAAAATCCCTCTTCTGGGGCTGGTAAGTCTTTGACCAGGTCTCACTCATCCCTTCCCCATCACCCTGGAGGTCTACAAAGATCACCTCAACTCATGCAGCAGCACAGACAGCAACGATCTAGGAGGACAATACCTCTCCAATAGGCTAGGTATCCACTGGTGGAAGCTTGAGCCTGGGTACCAGAACTGTTTTAGTCCCCTCTAATGTTTTCAGTTTTCTGAAGAGTTGTTGGTAACTCTAGAGATTCAGCTGCTGAAAAAGGAAGGAAGATGGCCACTGCTGAGGTATCAGCACAGTGGCCACCTTCAGGAATCCTTTGGTGGACACCCAAATCAGTCATGGTTGTTGAAAGCATATGTTTAAAACAATATGAGAAACCCTGATGCTCTCCTTATCCAGGAACAGTAACACTTTGCAAGGATAGTTCAAAACTTTTGAAATGGACTCCTGGGTTGCAGTATTATGTATCACAGGAAGGTTATGAAACTGTGCCCCAGGGATAATAATTTCAATGGAAGCATTTCTTCCTCTTAGCAGTGGTAATGTATATCCAGTATACAAATCTAATTTGTAGGATCAGGAGGCACTCCCTAGATTGACGATCTAGGTGCACATCTTGTTTACTGGATATCATGAAAGGTCACAAATCATTGTTTCCTCTCTCTTCCCATGATCATCCTTTCTTGGGATGGAGAAACCCAGAAGTGCAAAAACTGAGCATGCAATATATAGCAACAGGTCCTGCTGTGCTAAGCATTGTATAGGCAATCCTCCCCTAGAGAAATTGCTTTTTCCTTAATGTAATGGGGATGAGGTTAGTAAATACTAATAAAAGACTGCATATTTTGGAAAATCTAGTACGTGGACTAAACAGATCCATATAAAATTGCACATCTTTCTCTGAACATTTGAAGGAATGACCCTAAGAGATAAAAGCATGCAGATAAATGTTGTAAAGAGTTTGAATTCCAGGAACTCCACATGAAGTTTATAGTTTATGTAATCACCGATCTTTGAGTTTTGTTGCTGAGACCATTTCAATTGGCATAGAAACAGATGTTTTCCGCTAATTTAAGTCAAAAATCCTTGCATATTTGTATGTTTACAGGTAAGTTGTTGTTTTCTTTTGGAAGTTGTATTTGGTCTTTGCTTCAGATTGATGATGAATGCTGGAAATGTCTAAATAGCATTTGGACATCTACATTTGTGAGCATAGTTCTTGGTCATCGGTGTTTGGGACCTGAACTTTAAAATTCACTGGCTTTGACAGCAGATGCTAGCTTCTCTTTCTGGAGGTCTAAAAAATTAGTTCTCTAAACAAGACCTCTGCACTTCCACCCCTGGAATGGTCATTGATTCCCAGGGCAGTATAAGATCATCTGATTATAAATTCAGACAGCTAAATATGGCATTTCATTTGTTCTTTATTCCCATGGAGAGCTCTTTCTCTGAGGTGAACAAGGGATTATTTTTCACTAACATTCTGTTAATGTTGAAAACAGTAGTATCATAAAGGCACAAACCTGGGCAGAGCTAGGAAAGTGTTTATTATTGTATTACTTATTGGAATTGTAATGCAGTGGAAACAGAAACTAACAAGAAATACTTTTATTTTTTCTTCTTTTATTTTTTTTCTTTCTTTCTTTTTTCTTTTTTTTTTTAATTTTTTTATTTTTTAAATGAAGATACTGTCCTTCCTAAAGAATGTGTACCTCTTGGTATCTAGCTGCTATTCGAGAAGACCTATTGTGTCAAACCAAACACACATCTAGCAAAATACTCTGATTTCAACAGTGAGCAACAGCAGAGACAAAGGTTAGAAGTATAGGATGTCTTCTAGCATATATTAGAAGCTAGTATATCTTCTTAGCGTCCAGTCTGCAATATTTAAACATGTCAAGCCTCTCTCTTCAGAAGTTCAGTATACAGGTGACAGGACATGTCCCATACATGAACAAATACGTTAGTGTTCTGATGTTGCATTGTAGTACCCTGAAAGTTAATAAATGTTACTGTAAGTACCTGGTATTCCCTCCTATTCCTCTTGGATTGCAGGAATACATAAAAAAATTATATAAAATAAACATTTATGTTGTATGCCAAACATGGCCTCACAGCCAAATATGTAACCTGCTCAAATTAGAAATATGGACGGACCTTTGAATTAAAACATTGATTACTATAATGTTATCATTAAATAAGAAAATATTTTCACCATCTAATTATCTGTCCACCAAGTTCTTGAACACATTGTTTTTCTGTTTACAACAAGCCAGGCTCATTTACCTATCATATTACATGTTAATAATATTTTTCATTCCAAAAGAGTGTTTGAAAAATTGGAATGCTAAAAGAAAAAATAAACTTAGATAAAAAGGTAGGCAAATGTAGAGATTGTTCAATCAATGAGTTCAGTGTTAAAGAGCATAGATTAGTTTACCCTAGAGAACCACAAATAAATTCACTGTTGGTTCTTGGCTCACAATTCTTCTAGGAGCAAAGCACAGAGAACATGCACAATTCACAACATAATCACAACCCACAACCTCAATAAATGGCAATTATTTCTTACTTACTGGAGGTTTCTTGTATTTAATACAGTTTTGTAATGTTAGCAGCTTATCAAATAATTGTACTAACACTAGGCTCAAAAAGAAACAGCTAGTTTGTGGCATAAAGGCTCTATGAAAAACAATCATTGTTTTTTCTTTCCTCTTTGCTTGTTCCCACTTGCTCCCCCCAGAAGTTCTGGGGTGGATTTAGGAATTAGTGAGTATCCAAATGGTATTTTCCATTAAGCTACAACCATTTCTAATAAATCAGATTTTGGTAATATTTTTTTTTCCTACTGTCTTCTATTTAAAATATTGTGAAAGTTATTCACACTGCAAAATTAGTTTAATACTTCCAATTCAAAAGGTTTAGAAATGCATTTTGGAGTATTGTGATATTACAATACCACGACTGCCACAAGAACAAAGAGTTTTGGTTTGTGATATTTCTGTTCTCATTGCTCTGAGATTGTCACAAAGATGGATTCTATACAGTTTCCTGCTTTATTTTACAGTCTTTGTAATGAATATGGTCTGATTTTGTGCCAACCTTTGTCACTAGAATGAGAATCAGAATACATTATGAAAACTAAAATGTATTAAGCATTAAAATTCTGTGATAGCTCATTCTTGTGACAAAGAGATCACTGAGAGAGAATGGCACAAAATTAATCAATTATAGTGACAGTCTCACGATTATAATAAGAATAGAAAGTGGCACTACATTTTGTGCATTTACATAACTGAGGAATGGTTTAAAATTAACTCATTCATATCTGGACATTCACATATTTTCCTGGAAAACCAGAAGTGTTTCACTTGGACTAATGATCATAGATATTGAATATACNCCCTGGTGCAACTTGTGGCCATTCCCTCGAGTCCTATCATTAGTTATCTGGGAGAAGATGCTGACCCCCTCCTCTTCACAACCTCCTTTCAGGAAGTTGTAGAGTGCAATGAGGTCTCCCCTGAGCCTCCCCCAGACTAAAATATCCCAGTTTCCTCAGTCGTTCCTAATAGGACTTGAGCTCCAGACCCCTCACCAGTTTTGTTGCCCTCCCTGGACATGTTCCAGGGCCTGACTGTCTTTCTTGTAGTGAGGGGCCCAAAGCTGAACACTGTACTTGCGGTGCGGCCTCATCAGAGCGGAGTTCAGGGGAATTACAACCTGCCTGCTTGTGCTGGCAGAAGAGACTCTCCATCAACTCCCACTCTATAGTTATATGCTCTGGAAGTGCAGTGAGAAGGAAGGCAAAAATACTTCTTTGGGAGTTAAAAAAAGAGAGAAATGTTTCTTCTCAAAATCTTTTATATTATACCTGTTTTTTTCCAGATTCTTTTATCCCCTCTTTGTTCTGAGTAAAAGGAATACATCAAAAAGCAATTATTTTCAGGAATATGAGGAAAAAAAAAAAAGGTATTTAGATTAGTCCTCTGTCCAGTTACTGGCTCGCTCTTCTTTTCCTAGTTACGATGTAGAATTATCAAGCTCCAGCAAGAGCCCATGAATTTAAATCAAGGGCTGAGGCTTCATGGTAGAACCTGCATGTAGTAAGATTTTTACTGAGAGAAAAACAACTGTAACGCCCTTTATAACTGAAGGAAGCTCTTGAAAGCTTCCTTCGTTTAGGAGACAGTGAAGAACAGCACCTGGAGTGGCCTCTGCTGTGATTGGCTCCTGGCAAACCCAAAGCAACCCAGGCCATGGCAAAATTTAAAAATAATTCTGAGAAGCATATGAACCCACTAAACAGTGGGTGAAAGTAACCTTCATCTAAGAATAAACTATACTATAGACAGATTGAAAGACTGTTGGTGTGGTGTCGGTGTTCAGAAAATTTTGGGTGAGGACATTTTTAGGTACTTTTCTGGGCATCTTGATTTAGCTCTTGCTAAAGACCAAATACTCAAGATGGACTAGCTGTTTTGATTCAGGCCAGCATGCTTTCAACATCATTGTAAGCACTATCTTTACTCAGATATATATTAATTTACAGATTATTTTGGACTGGTGATTAAAATGATACACTGTTCTTCTCGGCCCTGCCAACATGTTTATAGAAATGAAAGAAAACAAAATGTTCCCTGGTTCCAGTAACCCTGCTGCTTATAATGATTTGTGACTATGGAACTGAAGTTGAAGGTGGGATCTGAGACTAAACTAATCCTCTTTACGGATAAATATGCTTGTCAGGTTATTACAGTGGTCCAGTTTCTCTTCATTAGAGTTGTCTTACAGTGAGCAAATTATATGAAGTAGGACTTCTAATATAATAAAATGTTCTTAACCATTAGGACATAGATTATTTTTCTCCTTCCTGCCAAATTTCACTGCAGACTTACACAAGTAAAGATACAATGCCAGATTTCAAGGAAATTGGCACAAGACTATGTTTGGGTCATTTTTGCAATAAATTTGAATTTAAATATAATAAGGGAAAATAATTTATTCCTAAAATTATTTGTATTGCTGATATCGTCCCTTTGCTATGTGACATTAAACTTGTACTAAAAATTATTATTTAGAGTTTACACACTTGACATAATCATCAAAATGAATCTGAGTTTTAATTAAGTATTTTTGTCATGGAATTTTCATGCGAGTTCTGGTGCTAAAAATAGTTTTAATTAATATCCTACCTACAATGGTTAAAAATTACTTATTTTTATCAGTGAAAGAGTGGCATGAAACAGAAAATGCATCAGGCAAGAATAAGCTTCCTCATTTTGAAACCTGTAAGTGTTTTAACTCTGACTCAATGATATACAGCTAAACTGATAGACTAACAAAAAAATTGTATTTCAAATTACAAATGGAAGCCAACACTTTGGTTTTTTTTCTTTTAATATTTTGTATTGTTTTGATATTTGGGAAGTAGGAGAGGGAAATTGTTAAATAAGGTGAAGGTTCTTAGAATAAATTATGAAAAATTAATTAAAGACAGTAAGTTAAATTCTTCAAAATGTGAAATGCAAGTAATCATTTAAAGGAATAAACATAGAGTAGTTCTAAATAACAAATCTATAGTTGTGACAGGTGCTGATTTCTTCCTAATTCATTATCTTTCTACTTCCTTGGTGGTTTGGTAGATCTGATTTCATAATGAGATCTTTACTTTCTCTTGTTATCTTAGAAGTAAAAATAATGAAGTTGTAGAAAATTACCTTGTCTGTGACAACAAAACACTGGTGAGAAATGGTGGGTGATCACTGTGTTCATCATGGTAAGAGCCTGTCTTGGTAATTCATAGCATTAGGAATCAGTCTTGGAGAAGCTTCTTCCTTGGTTTGGTGAGTGAACTTAAATACAAAAGTCACTTACAGACTTTAAATACAAAAGCCACCAACAGACAAAAATTACACCAGCTGAATTATTTTATTGGGTTTTTAAAATCTTTCAGAATATTTTTATATATTCATACACACATCTCATCACTAATGGCTTCAAAAGGCACTTCCCTTCCTTTGAAAAAATAAACTTTCCATAAAATAAGAAAAAGTTTCTCTTTCAGACAATTTGAGGGATAATTTTTGACACAGATAAGTTTTTCTGAAGCAGATAAAGATAGTATTTTAATTTTTAAAAATATAGTATCAGCTGATATCCCAAATTACATTGAATTGTCAGAAAAATAGAGCTAAAAGTTGCACAAATGTCATGTTGTATGTCAAAAGA
>VZTM01016154.1:0-15715 GCA_013400555.1 Jacana jacana | reverse complement strand
CATTAGGATAAATGGACTAAAGATCACAAACAGATGTTTATGATAATTTCATTGCTGTTTCATATAGTACCATTTAGTTATAGCTTTCTTTCAAATTATTTAAAGAAATCTTTCATCAGCTACTAATACCCCAAATCAAGAAAACAAACAGTAAATGCTGCTAAGTTTAAGTATTTCTCTTTCATTTCAAATACTCTCATTTTAGCCAAAACCTGATTCCTATCAGCATAAGATAAAATCATGAAAAAAAGCACTCCACTCCATAATTGTTGAAAAAATTTCTTCAATAATATNTTTCATGAAATCATGATCTTTCAAATTTCCAATCTGATGACTAAAAAGCTTTCAACCTTATAATATGAACTGTTATTATTAAGCCTACAAAGTAATCATAACACACCATCTTCCTGAGCTGTATCTTGAGGCTTGGATTTTAAAGTGAAGATCTTTCTCAGTTTACAGGTAGCTGAAATAATAATTCCATCCAAAGACTGGAAGACAGCTCCTCTGAATATTTCACTGGTGAATGCTACCAAGTCAATACACATATTGCACCACTAGAAAAGAGAAACAATACTCNCACAGGGAAAAAAAGAAAAAAAAAAATCTCAAAGGCCTGCACCCCTTCTACACTGAAAATAATCAGGTAAATTTCTAGTCTTGACAAAACCCCAGTGTATTGTAACATCTGAAATCTACTTCTTGTTTATAATAAGTGTTACACATTCCTGGTAAGACATTTCTGAAAGACAAATCATACAATGACAACTGTCTGGGTTGCTAAAGATCCTACTTAAATACATGTTTTAATTCCCATTCCATGATTATTCCACGTATTTAGAACACTAATATCAGTGTGCTACACTCTCCTGCACTATTCCTGTAGCTCTTTTAAATTCTGTTTCAAATTTTCTCCACTTAATTCAACACTTCTATATTGCTGTTCTTTATAATACAGAAATAAGCAGTTACAGGTGTCTGTTTTACATCTGGGCTTCTGTTTTACATGAAG
Source organism: Jacana jacana (assembly GCA_013400555.1). Taxonomy (NCBI): domain Eukaryota; kingdom Metazoa; phylum Chordata; class Aves; order Charadriiformes; family Jacanidae; genus Jacana; species Jacana jacana. The sequence goes on along the minus strand of VZTM01016154.1, from coordinate 14,703 downwards.
GGCATATTACCCTTCTAGAAAATAAAACCAAAAAGAAGTTTCACATAAAACAAATAGTATGGCAAGCAGAAGTGGCTCTGGTGTTCCTAACAATTCTTTTCCTCAATTTGGATATCTATTGAGGGATGAGCTGCTGCTACCACATCTTCTATAACCAGGAAATAAACACAAATGGCCCCAAGGAGAAATGCAATAATTTTCATTAAATTTGCAGAGTTGTAGTACATTTGATATGATTACTCACATGTGAAATTTAGTTGACCAGTGGGCTGAAGTTTTATTAAGGGAGAAGAATACTAAGACATAGAGCTTGTATGTACCTCACTTCCTTATAAGGACAAGGTAAAAGTATTAGTCTCTAAATGTCAAATAGTAAATACTTTTTGAGGAAGAAAAAAAAAAAGTACTGTTCAGCTTCTGAGTCTGAAATTTGGAAGGAAAGTAATACTTGTTTTGAAGGCAGCAAGCAATGGAAAATGCAATATTTAATTATAACTGATATTTCTATTGCTGAGGTTGAAAAATAGCATCATTTTTAAGAATACAATACAGGAAGCTAGCACTTGAAAATGTAAACTAGGTTCTACTGATATAACAAGCAACATATTATATCCTTATTCACAGTCAATCATACTGATAATAATGGTCAGTCTGTGTATACAGTAAATTGAAATATCAGAGTCACTGAAAGCAGCATCCTCCCTCCCTTAAGTAAAAGCAAAAATAAAAAAAAGATAACCGTTTAAAAGAAGACAGATGTGACACTGAGAAATAGAGACCTACTCTTCAAGGTTTGTCTAGCATTAAGATCATTAAAATATTTTGACATTATAACTGATCAGAGCATTTAGACATCTCTGATTGATTTACTATTTAAATTAAAAGCGAAATTCATATTCTGATTGAATTTAACTTGGTGTACATGATTGCATTCTTTAATGCTGAAACATTTGTGCTAGCCTGACACCAAGTAACCGAGATCCTACTGAAGAAAAATATTTCAGTAGATTTCGAATTAATGGCAACTTTAGGGGTACGATCTGATGCATATTCACTTGAAAAATGTCCAACCAGTTTTTCCCTCAAAGCAGAAAACTCCTGAAATCTAAAATTATCACAGATGTCTTCACCCAAACTATCTCAGAAAAAAATCATAACTTCAGAGAATTTTGTAAAATATTGGCTCTCATGCCTAGCCTTAAATCTACAGTAGCTTATTATGCTAAGTGTTAGCTAGTTCTCTTGGTGCATACTCACATTTTCAGATATTTGAAATCTAAATGCTCTCATCTCCAAATGATTTTCTAAAGCAGTATTTCAAACTTGAGTTTTTACAAGGTCATTTAGTAACCATCATCTTTCGTATCTTGAACAGCTATTACCATATGTTGTGACTGGGCATGGGAGAGGAGCAGAGGGAGAAGCTGATGTCTACTGTTNATGACCTAATCACTTCCAGCCCAATTGAGCTCTGTGACCTAGCATATCCACAATGTATTTAGCAGCTATTTCTAAGCAAAAACTACATTTATCGAAGGTTTTCTAGGGAAAAGCAAAGTTGTTGTATATTACAACATAAATTGAAGTTCCTCTAGCTTAAGTGCTCCAAAGGCAGATTCTGAGATTCACAGGGAAAAAAAGAAAAAAAAAAATCTCAAAGGCCTGCACCAGAAGAGGAAAGCACCAATACANCTGCTGCTACCACATCTTCTATAACCAGGAAATAAACACAAATGGCCCCAAGGAGAAATGCAATAATTTTCATTAATTTTGCAGAGTTGTAGTACATTTGATATGATTACTCACATGTGAAATTTAGTTGACCAGTGGGCTGAAGTTTTATTAAGGGAGAAGAATACTAAGACATAGAGCTTGTATGTACCTCACTTCCTTATAAGGACAAGGTAAAAGTATTAGTCTCTAAATGTCAAATAGTAAATACTTTTTGAGGAAGAAAAAAAAAAAGTACTGTTCAGCTTCTGAGTCTGAAATTTGGAAGGAAAGTAATACTTGTTTTGAAGGCAGCAAGCAATGGAAAATGCAATATTTAATTATAACTGATATTTCTATTGCTGAGGTTGAAAAATAGCATCATTTTTAAGAATACAATACAGGAAGCTAGCACTTGAAAATGTAAACTAGGTTCTACTGATATAACAAGCAACATATTATATCCTTATTCACAGTCAATCATACTGATAATAATGGTCAGTCTGTTTATACAGTAAATTGAAATATCAGAGTCACTGAAAGCAGCATCCTCCCTCCCTTAAGTAAAAGCAAAAATAAAAAAAAGATAACCGTTTAAAAGAAGACAGATGTGACACTGAGAAATAGAGACCTACTCTTCAAGGTTTGTCTAGCATTAAGATCATTAAAATATTTTGACATTATAACTGATCAGAGCATTTAGACATCTCTGATTGATTTACTATTTAAATTAAAAGCGAAATTCATATTCTGATTGAATTTAACTTGGTGTACATGATTGCATTCTTTAATGCTGAAACATTTGTGCTAGCCTGACACCAAGTAACCGAGATCCTACTGAAGAAAAATATTTCAGTAGATTTCGAATTAATGGCAACTTTAGGGGTACGATCTGATGCATATTCATTTGAAAAATGTCCAACCAGTTTTTCCCACAAAGCAGAAAACTCCTGAAATCTAAAATTATCACAGATGTCTTCACCCAAACTATCTCAGAAAAAAATCATAACTTCAGAGAATTTTGTAAAATATTGGCTCTCATGCCTAGCCTTAAATCTACAGTAGCTTATTATGCTAAGTGTTAGCTAGTTCTCTTGGTGCATACTCACATTTTCAGATATTTGAAATCTAAATGCTCTCATCTCCAAATGATTTTCTAAAGCAGTATTTCAAACTTGAGTTTTTACAAGGTCATTTAGTAACCATCATCTTTCGTATCTTGAACAGCTATTACCATATGTTGTGACTGGGCATGGGAGAGGAGCAGAGGGAGAAGCTGATGTCTACTGTTTTTCAGCTGGACATATACATTGTTTAATATAAACCAGAATCTGGAAGAGTCTGAGGCAAAGTAGCTATCAGCTACAGTCTACCCGCAGCTCCAGTGAATGTAATAAAAGCTGATTGCAAGAGAAGGCGCATATGAACAGGGGCACTCTAATGAAGAAGTATCTCAGACACACAGAACTTCACAAAGCCTGGATAAACAGCAGAAGTGAGAGAAGCACATCACGAATGGCATTAATCTGGGAAAATGGGAATGAACTAATGTTAGAAGGGTAAGGGGCAGCAGTATTAAGTGCTTTGATTCCATCCAGCAGAGGGGACATAAACATGTTTATCTTGAATTGTCAGGAAGTGAATTCTAAACTAAACAGTAATTTCAACAAGTCTATAAACATACATAAAACATTTCTGATAAAAAAGTGTGCTCAGCTGCAGTTCAAGGAACATTCCCAAGGTACCTACTATTTTGCGCTTGATCATAAACAGTGGAATTTTTGCATGCAGAGGGGTTACAGACAACTCCTTGTGGACCGTTGATAAATACAATCTTCTTTTAATATTTCCTAAATCAGTTACCCTATAAAAGAAAAAGCAGGAGAGAATGAAGATCTTTGTCAATTCAATAATCCGGTATCTTTGGGAAATCACAAAGAAGCTATTCATATGCAGAACCTTTATGTTAGTGATAGCAAATATGGAATTTAAGAATGACTTTTTTTTTTTCTTTTACAAGATTAGTAATGAGACTTCCTCCTCAAATACAAACTTGGTGGCTATATTCCTGCATATATAAAATCACTTTACATGTTAATTTTATTTCAACCGTCTATACTCTTCACTAGATTTCCACAGTCCTTCAGACTGTAAAAGAATTCGATTTGTATGAACTGAGAACCCAGTAGCCTTTAATAATCACACTTGTTTCTGCCCCTTAAGCTTGTTAGATCGGGACACACTGTCACCTCCTAACTAGAAAAAACGTTTGCTTTCTTTTCCTAAAAATGTCTCTGTCATTTTATATATACTGTTGACTTAAAGATACACAAAAGACATTGATCATCTGTTTTACTTCCTGAGCACATACCTTCAAATGTGAATTATAATACAGAATTCTACTGCTCACTATTCAGGTCATCTCACAATGACACCAAGGACATTGAATCTGAACACTTCTAATAGATTCAGACCACAGACACAATCACAAAAATTAGGTTTCCTTTAAACTGACAAAGAGGCTCATTTTTATATTCTGTTTGCTGCAAATCTTGGGATCAACAGTACTGGTTTTGGCTGGGATAGGGTTAAATTTTTTTAAGAGCAGCTTGTATAGTGTTATGTTTTAGATCCGTCATGAAAACAGTGATATCAGGGGTGTTCTCACTGGGCAGTGCTTACACAGCAAGGTCTTTTATGCTTCTCACACTGCCCTGCCAGGGAGGCTGGGATGCACGAGAAGCTGGGAGGGGACACAGCAGGACAGGTGACCCCAACTGAACGAGGGGGTATTCCATGCCATAAGACATCATGGCTCAGAAAGAAAAGCTGAGGGAAGGAGGGAATTTTAGAGTTATAGTGTTTGTCTTCCCAAGTAACCACTATGCATGAAGAATCCCTGCACTGCTGGAGCTGGCTGAACACCCGCCTGTTGCTGGGAAGTAGCAGATGCCTTATTGAGCTGTGGTGTGCAGCTTCTGCATTACCTATTAAACTGTCTTTATCTCAATGCACAAGTTTTTGCACTCTTACCCTTGTGATTTTCTCCCCCATCCCACTGTGGATGAAGCAAGAGAGCAGCTGAGGGGCTCAGTTGCCTGCTGGGGTTAAACCACAACATCAGCACAGCTTTGATATCCCCCAGCCGTCCTGCCTTTTGTGCTGGAGAACAGACATTACAGGCTGCACTCTGCATGGAAAATAAGGATTAATTTACCTATTATTTTTGAACAATCCTATTTCTAACAGATGGGTGTTCCTCTGTAATTAGCAGACCCTCTGAGATGACGGCAAATAATTACAGTAAACAACTTTCTGTCACTACTTAGTGTTATTAAAAATAATTACTCATAATCATTACATTTAAATGCTGGGTTTTACTACATAATTCTGAGACTGCCCTGCAGGATTTTTTATTATTACTACTGAAAACACTTTTGCATTACTAAAGACTACTAAGGACATTTCATTAACTAATGAAATGTTGTCAACCAAAATTTGCAAACAAACACCCTGAGCTCTTCTTAGGATTCCTTAGGTTAACAGGAGGCCATTAACTCTGCAGCAAGTTACATACTTTAGCTATTTTTGGCAATTCAAGCTTTCAACCAAAGACAGTATAAAATATACTGCAAGTATGTAAACACCAGTTCCACTAGTACAGGTGATAAACACAGGAGCACTTTCTTGTTTTCCCATAGTCATCATGCAAAGCTAACAATGTCCATGAGCTTTCCAGAAGTTGTTGATTCTTCCTCTCCCTTGCAGACAATCTGACCTTTAATCTATTCATCCTCATAACATGGCTGGGCAAATCAAAACAAAGTGGAAGAGTCTACCAGCTGTTTCATTTTGAATGACTGGCAGTTCCTATCATAAATCACATACACTTCAAAGACAGAAATTTCACCATTGCGCTGGGGGGAAGAATCTTATATCCTTACCACTGCTATCACTTAATATAACAGATATCATTATCAGCTGCACATATATTTATATATGGATGAAAATTACTATTGAACTCTTGAAAAGTGATTTCATCATAAGACCTGGGCTTGATCTTACTTTGGAAGAAATTTAAGTAAGATGTGAAATAATTAACCCAAGCTCATCAGAAAGTTCAGTGCATAGCTAAGCCTGTGCCCCAGATCAAGGCTTAGTTCCATCCATCACTTCGCTTCTCATATGCCCTTTGAAGAAAAACCTATGGATGCAGTTTTCAGAAGCTCTTGACTCTGTTGTAACTCTTGACATTCAGAAGTGCTAAGAAATTGAGGCAGCAAAGAACTTCAAAGAATTGGCGTAGTGGTTGCTCAAAACGCCCCTAGATCTCCTGGTTATGTCTAGAGCAGAGCAACTGTGCTGAGGAACCAGGTGGTGGCAGTAACCTGAGCGCTGAAACAAAAATACTATTCCTGCTGAAACCCAAACTGCATAATTCTCAATGGAGAACATGCCTTTAAATGATGCCACGACAGAGCAATAGGAGCCTAGAATTAGTCACGTGTATCTCCAAACAATTGGCAATAAAAACTTAAGTTCATTTTATAATATTAGTTCAATGTTTACATTTTATTATTTATTTTTATATGGGTAGTTTTATTTCTCCCTCATGAAGAATATTAGGTACATTAAGAATAAAAAGGCACATAAAAAGTAAATGCACAGCTCAGTTACAGTCTGAAGTGTAACCCTAAACACATACATGTAGATCTAAATACAGACATTTGTATAAAACTCTGCCAACTAAGTCTAGAATAAGAGGGTTTTGTGATGGTATGCATGCTGTAAAGAAGCAGCAAATCTTAGATATATAGTTATAATCACAACTAAAGAATCTTAATTTCAATAAATTTAAAATAATAAAATATTTATATTCTACAAGCAAAAGTAGGTAAACCATTTGAAGAACAGGCACAATTGGGGAAAAAAGATGGTCTTAAAGTTCAGTAAAATCATTTATTTCCTGGGAGAAAGACAATAATTGAGAACTGGTGTAAATTTCAGACTCTTCAGTTACACTGCTTCTCGGAAAACCAGAAAACAAAGGTCTGATGAAACTCTTTTCTGAACTAATTCAGATAAAGGGAGTTAGAACATTGGATCTCTCACTTGTAAAATGAGTTGGGAGTACCTATGGTGAAACGCAACTTTTTTTTTTCCTGTTATCAAAAGGCACAATTTATGTTAAACCTACAATGGCAAGAAACACCTGCAGCACACATCTTGATTTTCAAGGATGCATTAAAAAAAAAAAATCTATATAGGAGTTAATGTATTTTTATTATGTCTGTGCTTGAGTATTTATATCTAAGGGTCAGACGTGATAGAAAAGTAATGAGACTATGTTGAGAAAAATGAGGTAGTCAACAGGAAAATAAACCTCATTTATTATAATATTCCTGTGATCAGCAGGTGCATAACTCTCCCAGCTATGGTCATTAACTGCATTCATTTCACATTTAACATCTACATTTGCAAACCATTTGAAAGTAAAATTAACTTCGAATTCAATTTTCAATTTTATTTTATATCTTCAACTTTGATTGACTATTCTCACAATGGTAACTATAGCAAGATTGTAAGTAAATGGTAGCAACTACCAAAGAGTACAGATAAACTCATCTTCTCAGATTACCTATTCACTTTGCTTCTGTATGTATAATAATATATAACCATTTGTTAATGTACAATTCAAGGCTTAAAATGAACTTTAAAAAAAATGATGTTGGACTGTTGAAGGGATACTTCATTTATCAGGCTCACTTGTGCTTAAAATGATAGTGTTTCTCTCCTTATAAATGACTTAAACTAGAAGTTTACCAAACATGAAAGCAGGTATTTCATTGATGTTGCTATGCAAAGAAAAACTCCCATATAATTTATCATTTATGGTACATTTGTGTCCTGGTGAAAATCCAGATAGAATCCACTGCTAAAGCTTAACTATTTGTACATTCGCATATTAGTATTTAGTGATATTTTTGCCATTAAAAGCATGTGCTTCAGAAACATTAGACAGTATCACCATCTCCATTTTAAAGATAGAAACTCAAAGTAATAGCAACATCATCTGGTTTACCATGCTGACTGATTCTAAAGTTTCCTTATTCAGGAGCAATCTGGACTTCATGTATACTTTATTTTATGCACTACTTGTAAACTTGTCTCGGAAGAGATACTATGTTATTGAACTGACTGCGTGATCATCTCAAGTACAGAGCATTTTATTCCGACCTCATAAACCCAGACTTAGTTATGTTGAAAATCAATTAAACCTCTACAGAATAAGCGATCAGGAAGACTAATACGTCACCTACACCTAGAGAACAAGTTGTGAATAACCAGCTTTATTTTGATATACTGGAATTTTCCGATGATAATGTTTTTCTGGAGAGAATTAAGGAAAGAACTCAAAGTCCCCTTAAACAGTACCCATAAAAGGTCAGTAATGCAGGTGGGAAAAAGAGAGACTAATCAAATCTGGTTGCCAGATTAGAAAAAGCTTCCTAAATATGAACCATTACAAAGAACTGGCAATTCCTGAGTTCTCCCTAGAAGGTATCGACTTACTTGCAATCAATTCTGCAGCTGAAAGAATGCTCTGGTATTTTCATAGATCAACAATAATTTGTTGTGAAAGCTTCATTACTCTTAGAACTTCACGTTTCAAAAAATTCATTTGGGAAGTATTTCATCACGTAACATGCATTGTAGAAACTTGTATCAATATTTTAACATCCTTGGCTTTAAAATAAAGCCATCTTTCCCTTAGTTTCAAGTATTTAGTAAATTCCATTTTAAAGCATAGTGGTATGTTCCTCTGAAGCACGGTTTGCTGTACCAAACCATTTAGAAAACCATAATTCTAGAAAATAATTCTTAATACTTACTAAATTACTTTGTACTGAACACATTAATATATGGAAAGTTTACTGTCTACTTCTTTTCAAGAATCTAAGCAAATTACCTTTCCCATACAGTTATTTATATGCCTGCAACTAATTCTGTTGGCTTTTTTTTTTTTTAGTTTATAGGTTATTTTTTCCTTCCATGAATTTATTTTTTCCAAAGAAAAATCTGTCCTTTTGCGTTTACAAAGACACAGCAAAGGTTATGTTTGCACCTGCTATCTGTAATAGTTCTCTTAGGTGCAGCCATATTTCTCACATCTAAACCATCTATTCTAATTCCTAAGACTTGCTATGTCTGCCCTTTAAAAAGGCAACGCTATATTTTCTTGCTAACATTGAATCATGCCTTTGTTCAGTGTATGAAAATCCTGAATAACAAACTCTACCAACCAAACAAACATGATCCAGTTTACTCCATCTTATTCAAATTGATCCACCAACCAAAACCACACATAATTAGTACTTCTCCTCTCTCTAAAGTCTTAGACAAAAGTCGCAGCAGGACATTATTTAGCACCATGATAAGCTTTACTCTATTCACTGAATAGCATATAATAGATTAAAATGGACTCCCTACCTAGCAAGTTAAAACTTAACAAAACAAAGCATCTCTCCCATCAGTTACAGCAGCCCAAAGATATTTAAACAAAGATAAAGTGATACTGATAAAAAGAATTACCTTCAGGGCATTTTGAAAACTATGCAGAAATATTGCAATGCATAAAGATAACATTCTTGATTTTGGACTGCAGGGACTAGTGGAAAAAGGGGCACTGTACAGACCGGACATAATGCTTCATCAGCTGACTAAGCTGAAGGTACTGTGCCACACTAAATTAAGACTGCCTGTAACAACAGTTACAAAAAAAGCCATTACACTAGCTGTTCATCTGCAGACCCTACAACTGCAAGACATCCTGTGACATCAGCCTCAGCCTGATGAAAGAAACATTCCTTTTTGTGACAGCTATTGGCTTTACTGTACAAATGGTATCTAATTTGAGCTTGGCAGACTGATGGGTATGCTCTGGTCTGAAAAGAAAGCAATATGCTGTTTCTGCAAAAAATGTCCAAGAAATGTATTTTTGTTCATCAGTTTCTCTGTTTTTTAAATAAACAGCAATGCTGGATAGCCTGTCTATGAGCAGTCCCAAAGCGATCAGCCAAGAGGTGACTGATATGTGGGTAGAGAAGAGATCCCCTTCCTCCACTCTCCTATTCCTTCCTGAAATGATCTGCACTTCCTCTAGTATTCTTCATCAGCTATTCAGCACAGTCCTCCTCTGCTTTCAAGTTGCTTCTCCTTCCCACACTGAGCCTTCCTGGTCTGCAAACACAAATTGTTAAATATAACCTGGAAGACTTTATCATAACACCAGAAGGATGCACAATAGACAAAACTGGCTTAAGGCATTAATTAGGATAATCAGACCTGATCCAGGCTTAGGATATTTTAAGAGAAGTCACAAGCATCACACCATGGCCAAAAATTAATTGTAAATTTATTTGGAAAATGTTCCTTTTTTATAGCCGAGTCAAGAATCTGATTTCAGGACAACTGTAAATTATTTGGCCCAGAATCTGACTCAAACCATCTCCTTTCTAGTTTGAAACTAGGTATGTTACTTGGATTATCATTGTCTGCGACTAATTATTCCTTTTCTGACCGCAATTTACTTGCCATTACGAATTCAGGAGAATGGTTTAAACTAGAATTCTAATTTTAGATGAAAAAGCTTGTAACATTTCTAATCCCATCCTTCAACCTCCTGCAGGATGTAACAAAACCATTCTCATCAAGGTCTATGCCATTAGACTCCCACTGCACTCCCCCTTTACGAAGCAGATTGATACACCATTCCAATGAGTTAAATTATTTTATCTTCTTTTTTGCTCTGATTCCTTTTTGAAAGTAATAAGAAAATAAAAGCACATCAGGGTCAGAACAGCAGGTGAAATGGTTTTACCTACCAATTTAAAATAAAGAAAAATACCTAACTGTTAGTGGCAAGATTTAAGAAAGGATTATCAACTGTACCTGAGCTCATGGTGAAAGCCTGCCAATAAACACCTGACTGAAAAGAATACAAGGAATCACCAATCCTGATTTTGACTAAATATGGTTATATGCCAGCTCTAGAATGGAAGATCAACATTGATAAAGGACTTTCTCTATGCCTGATGTTCTACACTGATTAATTGAACAAAGCAATGAAAGGCATCAAATGCAAGAAGTTAGAAATATCTGTGGAATAAGGGTAACAGATTTATCCTGCCTACGGGGAAAGAAAGCCATTACACCCTTCTTTCAGACCAAGTGGCTGATCTACCTAGCAACAATCTTAACTGGGACTGTGCACTTTGTGCAGTTATAAAACTGATGAATGCAATTATTACATATCTGGAAGCAGAACACCCTGATGATGAGTTATCTTTTTTGGCATACCTGTTTTCTAAATGACCACCCATGCTATGTTGGTAGTAAAAGTGATTCCTGGAAGAGTTAGTAAAAAAATATTTGCTCTCAAATATACAAGGTAATCTCCTTTCTAACTTATGGAATTTAACATACCCTAATAATTTAAGAATATTTCTATATTTCACTTGTTCTTCACACACAAAAAATATTTAAGGAGCAAGCCTCATGCTACTTACTAAACATCAGAATTTCAAATAATCTCTCCAGCTAAATCTGTTCAATAAATGTTACCTTCAGCCTCTTCCTACAATTTTCAAATACCATCAGAAGCACACAACAGAATTAGCATCTATGTCCTGCTTCTAATTTAAAAGCTTGGTTGAAATTCGGCAAGACTAACCAAGTTTCATATTTTTATTGTTCTTTTCTGAAAACATGCTGGGTTTAAGATTAACATGAATAATTTATTATATCTGTCAGCAAAGCTAAAATGATGACTAATTATGTTAGCATGTAATTCACATAAATTCAAGCTATTACAGTGTCTATGGATAAATTAGCTCTGCATGTAAAATCTAATATGTTCTGGTTATTAAAAATTTCAAAGTAATAAACTTATAGTTACAGAAACTGTTTGGAAAAAAGGCAATATGGTACAACAATTTATATTCTACTGTGCTGTTCACAAGCCCCGCAATAAAAATTTCTTATCAACAAGTACACTTACTTCACAAATGTGGACATTAAGCCCTTTCTCCCTGCAGACTCCTCAATATGTAACTAGCTAAACTTTGTCAGAAAACTTCTTAAACCTTATCAGGTATGTTCCAGAGTTTGGAACTCCACAGAGTTAATTTATTTAATAAATCAGGAGCATCTCTTTGTGTTATAAATCCACTAAGCTTCTATGTATGATCAAAAACATCACTCCTCACAGGGTGAAAATAAGCTACAACTGCTAATTTTGAGATGTCATTCTAAACAGAGGTAGGAAAATGCCAAATTTTCAAAGCTAATACATACCAACTGTGCTTGGTTATTCCCAAGCTTTCTGAAATTCTTCTCCCTAACAAAAAAATACTTGTGAACAAAAAGCAAACAACTGCCTTAATTCTGATGGATTTCAACAAGTAGAAAAACCAAAAACCAAACTAGATTTAAAATACAAAATCGTAAATTTAAATTGCACACTAACACCTGTACATAAAAATTAGTAATCCCATGTGCCAGTACAGTCCGAGGGCTGACTGGCTGGAAAGTAGCAGCTTTGTACAAATGACCTGAGAGTCCTGGTGGACAAGTTGACCAGGAGCCAGCAAAGCACCTTTGCAGCAAAGAAAGTGAAGAGCATCCTGGGCTGCATTAAGAACATTGCCAGCAGGTCCAGGGAGGGGATCCTACTCAGGCCTGGTAGGACCACATCTGGAGTGCTGTAGTAAATATATACTTATTAGATATATATTTACTATATATATAAAGTATATATATAGTAAATATATATCTAATGGAAGGGAGCCAGACTCTCCTCAGCAGTATTTAAATAGACAAGAGGCAACGTGCACAGATTGAAATACAAGAGCTCTTCTTTAAACTTGTGAAAATAGCAGGATCAGAAATAGATGACAAAATCCTGCAAGGTGACAACAGAACAGACAACACTGGGATATCTACTGAACTATCTGTGCAGTCATTCAAAAATCTATTTTACATATTTCTTAGGCACATCAATACATTGATTGTTATTGTGGCAATACTCATCTAATCAATCTAACAAAGTCTCTAAAATTCAACTTAAATTTATTCTAAATAAAGGGCAAACCAGCCAATTTAAACAGTTGTTGCACATTCAGTATTTACCACAGGAATCCTCATTATCAGTCGACAGCAGTAAGTTAGGTTTAGCTGAGCTAATGCCAGCAGTGATGGATGGCCTTAAAGAAATTCTTGTTTGCTGATCAGATAAATCACTGAACAGAAGGTAAAAAAGAAGACAAGGCTCAGACTAAATCCATATTTCCATCTCTAGACAGAATGGGAGAGGAAGAAGTGTACCATAAAGCATCGTGTGCAGCTATTATAAAAAACTTGCCAAAGTGTTTCTCACAAAGTAAACTTGATGGCTCGGTATGCTATCAATTTCACTTGAAGCTACTCAAAGATTCAGTAGGAAGCACTTGGATTATATAAGAAACCGTTTTCGAACATTAAACTTTAGGAAGCACCAGCACAATCAGTATTCTGTCCACAAACAAGCAAGAGAGTCCTTTCAAAACATCTGAAATGAAAAAAAGTGAATGGCAGTCACATGAAGCAAGAAGGACTTGTCTACATTATTTACTGGATTATCATGAGTCTGCTAGGATAAAATACTCTATTTTGCAATTCTTAAAGGAGTTTACAGGTACATGAATAAGATACACTTGATTTCTAATATAAAATTTTAGAACTAGGTTTATTTTAAAAGAAGATTAATTAACTTCTGTATACAGCTGTCCTAAGTGGGGAACAAATGAGATTAAAGGTACATATATGCCTAAAGGTACAATTAGCTCCAGTTACTTTGAACTTATGTTACAGTCAAATCATGCTTGTTCTGATCATTGCAAAACCAATTAAGTAATGAAACAGATACTTTTAGAAAAAGAACAGGTGTCTAATTCACTGTATGTAGAAATGTATTAAGTGAGATTACTTCATCCACATATACTGAAATCACTGCACAAAGGAAAAGGAGAGAGAATTAGGATTTGTATCAGACTCCCTGATAATACTAACTCTGAATTGGGAAAGTTGAAGAAAAGAGAAAAAGTGAAAAGCATTTTTCTTTATGTAAATACAGTAAATATGTTTACGAGCTACAGCACAAATACAAATCACATGTATACAATGTACATACAAATATTATAGAAACATATATAATGTTATAAGCAGGATGGACATAGTAATGGTGGGAACAGGAAACAATGAGAAAAGATGAAGTCTAGATATAAGCTGGAACAAGAAAAGGCAAAGAAACTTGGGAGAGGTGGTAGAAAATTGCAGCTCTAAGTTATCAAAATAGCAAGTGATCAAGAAAAAAATGAGTAGAAGAAAAGTGGAGAAGAGGTTCTTGTTAAGAGGTATAATCGGTTGGCAAGTATCTGAAAGAACAAAACTCAGTATTACACTATAGGAAATCTGAATGCCTGTCACTAAGTCTCTGTCAGCTGCCTACAGCATGTCTGTGAGGAACAAATCCATGTACTTGCTTTCTGTTTACTGCATGACACATCCTGTTTGCCCCTTTTGTAACACATTTTTAGAAGTAAGGCAGCAATTAACACCATAGAAGCAGAAAGCGTAACTAGAACTACACACAGGCAATTCAGCACCAAACTGAAAAGTCAGTGTGTTTGAACACAAAAAGGTGGTCTTTGTTGCAGGAAAAAAAAAAAAAAAGATTAGCTTTAAAGTTTTGTATTCTTAAATCAGAGATACCTTATTATTTAAGAAAAAAAAAAAAAAGATTCAAAATGAGTAAGAAACAAAAACCAAATAACACTGAAAGGAAGTCATAAGAGAAATCAAAGAGTAAGAGAAGTTGCTTGAAAAATCTACAGTTCTCCCATCTATTGAACAATTACCAGCTTTCTTACCTACAGTTTCTTCTCACTTGAAATT